>JANAVB010009400.1:21935850-21980850 GCA_029216955.1 Iris pallida
CATCTATTTGGAATATAATCGAATAATATGTATCTATCTTTGCAGAATTATTGACAATTAATGGTTATGAATTACTATCTGCGGCATCGTTCGTGGATGTGTAACCGTCATCCTAATGACATGTGCGGTGTACGGGATGAATTTATATAGGGTAGAGCAGTTTCTGCAGTTCTGTAAACCCCCTGAATTTAGGGTTTACTTTTCAATTTTTAAAAAATGATTATTTTTCAATAAATATTTGATTATGATTATTTTCTCTCTAAATGTATCTTTCCATACCTTTGATTTTTGGAGCGTCAGAGATGTCCATCTCTAGAAACTTCCTTCTTGGGTTTTGTAGTGGGCAAGATTACCTTCATTTTGGTATATAATGTCCCACTCAAACTTGTTTCCTTGTACTCTTTTGCTTCGTGCAACTTTGGATCAATTTAGACCATTTTGATCAATAATTAATTTTCTCACTTTTATTTTGATCATCAAATACACGTTGCCGTGACTTTTAAATTGGGAGCACAAGACTAGTCGTTTTCTCGAAACCAACTCCTCTTGCATGATCTACTCGAGACGCCCTACACTCATGACCTTCGTGTCCCACTCAGACACACCATCTTGTGCTTCGTTTGCATCACACAACGTTTGGGTCAATTTAGGCCAATTAATTATTCCCCGTAAATTATGACTTGACTTCCAATTTAATTTCAGGACCCGACATCGACCCAAACCTGTCGACCCAAAATATGGGTATGGTCCACATGAAGCCTACTACCCGTGCGACACTTGTGTCCCATTTATTTGAGCCCCCACATGCTACTTATTTACCCATGATCATAAATACCTATTTTAATTGATCTATTGTATCGAGCTCGTTTTGACCCGGCTCACCCGAATCAAGCCCCAGCCCATGTAGACATGTAGCACGTCCACGCAGATGTGTATATTGGCTAAAATATATTGTTATGTTATTATATTACATATTTAGATATATTAAATATGTTACGATTATTAAATAATATTTTACTTAAGGATATTTTATTGATTATATTGTATTATGTTATGAGAGTATATATTATTATAGGAATATACATATGTACACATATACCTAAGTTGTATTCCTAGTATATATATATATATATATATATATCATTATATATTTATATATAGGTCAATATATAGATAGTTAGAGAGAGAGAGATCTATATATAGGTATAAAAAAAGAACCTAACTAAGCCCTATTAAACCTCTCTCATCTCAACTCCCTCTCTTCCCATCTCCCGTGAGCAGTGGCCCCATCCCAAACTCCCCTAGCTGAGCTCCCTCTACAGTTTCTCCTTCTCCTTCTCCTTCTCCTTCTCCTTCTCCTCCTCCTCCTTCTCCTTCCTCATCAACATCTTCACCTTCTTCTCCCGCACCATCACCACCATTACCATCATCACCATTACCATCACCATACCACCACCATAGCTCCACCACTACCATCGCTCAGCAGCCCCGCCAGGCCACCGCCGACCGTAGGCGGCCACAGCAGGCCGCAGCAGCAGCAGCACGGGGCGCGATAGCAGCAGCGCACAGCGCTACGCTGCACCAGCAGCAGCCAGCGCGTGGGCCACCGCCGCCGGCGACCCCTACCCCCCATGTGTGTGCTACCCCCGGGCGACCTCCTCCGACACGTCATCTTCCTCCCCGATGCGCTAAATAGTCGATTCGTTCGTTTCACACGAGATCCCGTCGACGCGCGCACAGAAACGAAGTCAGATTCATGTTTCGTTGCAGCAAATTCACACACATTTTTTGGACAATCCGACCATTGGATCATCGACCCATTTCTTTCTCTCAATCTCGGTATGTAGCCCTTTACCTCTATCAAGTTTCATCCGTTGATTCGATCGTTTGATAGATCAAAATCGGCCACCAAGTTGATCATTTAATTGGTACTAATTTTGGACAGTTTCGTAGCACCAACTTTGCCGACTCGTATCTCCGCCGTTGCAGCTCTGTTTTGTGCACTGTCAGTTCCGGTACACAGCTGGTATGACCCCCTTCCTACCCTTCAAGTTTTGTTTCATTGTGAACACGTTAGACTGGTTGAATTTGATGCCAAAGTTGGCCGTCCGAATTTGTAATTCCAAACTTGTAAAATTCCGTTTATGAACTCGGGACTCCGAATTTCAATTTTGACACCATCACTAGACTCGTGGCGTCGTTCTAGCATGTTTTCATATAAAATTTACTAGGTTTCGAGAACGTGGGCCCTGGTATGCTTTTCGGTGCAAAGCGGGTCCTTTAGTTCTGGCCAACGGACCATTTTGTGCACGACTCATCGGAATCCAAAATTGGACATACCGTTGAGTTCGTCTCATCAAAACAAATATGTAGACATCTAGTTTGACAACTTTAGAGACCGTAGATACTGGCATACATTTTGGTGCAAAGCGGGTCTAACGGTGGACATCATTTTGACCCAAAATTACGAAATTTCCCATGTTCCAGAATTTAACTTTTGGACAGGCATTTTCTAGACATATCTTATATTCCAAACTTGTTCATGATGTTTGTTGCAGCATCCGGAGTCATCTGTGGGATTTGGCTTTTTTTGCTTCGTTTATTTGTCTGTTCGAGCTACTGGATCTTCCCTTTTGCACATAACCTCAGGCAAGTTACCTTGCCATTATACTATTTATATTCAGTCTGCATTTATTTATATATCAATGTTCATTATTTCCAGTTATTACAGTTTTTGATTTACTACATGCTCAGTGATTATTAGTTTACTTTGTTACTATCCTTTGGTTGCACATGAACCTAGAGTTAAGGGACTACCGTCTGTAGTGTATCGTATATACCTTGACACAGTTGTAGCACGAGGATGTGTAAGATGAGTAGCATGTAGAGGTTCTTGCATGTGGGCTGATCCCCCATGCGCATGCGTTAGGGTTAACTGCTAATAGAGGCGTGTTAGGAGACTTAGCAGTTAGTAGAGGTACATGGTCGTGGATGCGACTTGACAGGTACATTGGGTGGAGAGAACATTTCCATGTCGTATAGGCTTCGATTGCACTTCCCTTGTAACCCGGAAGCTCCGCTGGAGATACGGGTATGTTTAGCCTCTCAGGTTTGCCACTGTCGTATTTGAACGTCATGCGCTGTGGTCACTGGTGCCCAAGTGGGGACTATACCAGATCCTATTTACAGCCAGGGCTCATGCGTCGAAGGATTTTTTTTAACTGCATGTTCACTTTAGTACGGTTAGTTTACCTTATTTATGTCTTGTCACTTTCTTTAATTGTGGCATATTTTATATTCAGTATTTATATGCCATGTTTATTGTATCTTGTTACGTCCCTCTGAGGATCTGGTTATCTCTCCAGGTGTGTTCTTCTGTGATAGTTGCAGGTGTTCTAGTCGAGGTCGTGATCTTTTCCATCCTTTTGAAGATGATTGCACTTGGCTTGTCTTGTTATTTTATCTATTCCTTCTTGTACCTTTTATTTGAGATAGTTGGTAGTGGACTTTGTCTCCTCCCAACGTATTTTACAAAGACTTATTACAGTTGATTACATGATATCTTTTATTTTTCATTTGTGGATGAGATTAGATTACTCTTGGTTTACTGTATTTTACAGCTTATGTATACATACGAGTTTCCATATATTGGAGTATACTTCATATGTATACAGATGGCATGGATACGTACCTAGTCCTAAGTATTTTGGGACTGGGGCGTTACAAGTTCACCAAGGCGTTCCCTCAGTACATGGACCGTAACAAAATTAAGTATCCATGTGTGAGATGTCGCAACATGAAATATCGTCCAGAAGTGGACGTGACATATCATTTATACTCGAAAGATTTTATGCCGATTTACTATCAGTGGACCTCACATGGAGAACTTGTGCCTTTAGTATCGGAGCTGGAGCCTAATTTGCCGTATATGGATGTCCATGACTACGCTGGTTACGACGAAGGGTGGGTGAACATGGTTTTTGACGCTGCAAGGCCTAGTTTCGATCCGAACAATCATAATGCGGCTGAGGAGGCACCGAATGTCGATGATGTAAAGTTCATGTAGTTGCTGGAGAATTCAAGGACTCCTTTGTATCCTAGTTGTGAGGATCATTCACCGTTGGAGGTGGTTACAAGACTGCTGAGCATCAAGTCCGATTTCAATATGTCTCAAGAATGCTACAACCGAATCATCGAGTTGAGTATAGAGATCATGCCGGAAGGTGCAAAGTTACCTACAGACTTCTCTCAATCTAAGAGGATGATGATATCTCTCTGGATGGTATACAAAAAATTGATGCATGTCACAATGGGTGCATGTTGTACTACAAAGACGACAAGGATGAAGACGCGTGCAGATTTTGTGGTGTTGATCCCTACAAGGCAACAAGTTCAAGTGGGACTCCCGATGTAAGGAAGCCTACCGACTCGATGTACTACTTGTCATTGACGTCGCAGTTGTAGAGATTGTTTATGGTGAAGGAGACTGCAGAAAACATGTGTTAGCACAGACAAAAATAAATCGAAGGAGTGTTGGATCACTGTAGCTTCCCATTCCGGAAATTTTTTTCAAATTATATTTTTTATATATTTATTTGATTTAAATAGCTACTTGTAGATTTTATAAATAATTATTTAGTTAATTATTACGGTAGATGACTTTAGCCATGGTTGAGTTTTGAAGCACCAGACGACTAGGAATTATGGCACGGATAGTGCAGTAGTGTGCCTTGACCAGTGTATTAGCCAGAGTAGGGAAGGCCGAGTCATAAGTACGTCCTAACTGGAAAAACCAGGCCAAGTTGCGACTTAATCCCTATAAATGATTTAATTATTTATTAATTAATTTATTGATTTGTAGAAGACCCGGTTGTACCAAAATAGTCCTAACTTGACCCGAACCGAGCCCAAGCCCGTGTAGGCTTATAGTGAGTCCTAAGACATCCATGTAGGTGCTCTTTATGTAAATTTTATATTTTTAAATGGGATAATAAATATGTTGCGATGTGACTGTTACATATATGAAATGTGTTATTTATATTAAATTAGTATTTTATTTTATAATATGGGGGAAACCTCCTTCTTGTGATATATTTCTAGATCCCTAGGATTTTATACTATGTATATATTTATTACTTGTGCATGTGTATAAATGTCATCCTAGATATGTGTATATAAATATAGGTACATATATATGCATTGGGTGCATATACAGATATGAATATTGATGTATATTTTTTTCATATGAATATTGATGTATATATATATATATATAAATATAAATATATATGTGAGTGTATATAGATATTATTTGGTTGTATGGGTGTGAATATATATTTTTCTTTGTATGGGTGTGAATATACATATATATATATATATATATATATATATATATATATATATATATATATATATATATATATTATTTGGTTGTATGGGTGTGAATATTCTCGCACTCATAATTAGACAAAAAGAAGTATATTCTGGGACCTGCCATATTCTAGCACCAATATGATCAGACATAACCTTGATGTCATGTATATCGAGAAGAATGTATTTGACAACATAATTAATATTGTGATGGATGTAAAGGGAAAGACGAAAGACAATCCCAAGGCCAGGTTGAACTTAGAAGATATATACAGACATCCTGTATTGCATTTGATAAAGGAAGGCAATTGAAAGTATAAGCAGCCTAAGGCAATTTTCTCAATAGATAGGGTGAATAAAGGGAGACTTTGTCGGTGGATTCAGGGCCTAAAATTTTCTAACGGATACGTATCAAATTTAAGAAGATGCGTCGACCCGAAGGAGAACAAACTGACGGGTATGAAGAGCCACGACTATCACGTATTTATGGAGAGGTTAATTCTGATTGCATTTCGGGAATTATTATCGTCGATCGTTTGGGATCCGTTGACAGAGCTGAGCATATTCTTCAGAGATCTTTGTTCTACTAAGTTGCTTGTCGATCGTCTAGAAAAGCAAGAGAAGGACATTGCAGTAACACTGTGCAAGCTTGAGAGGTCGTTCCCTCCTGGGTTCTTTAACTCCATGGAGTATTTACCAATTCATCTTTCCTATGAGGTACGTGTTGGTAGGCCCATCGATTACCGGTGGATGTACCCGTTTGAGCGGCATTTGAACCACCTAAAGAGAAAGGTAAAAAACAAGGCTCGGGTCGAGGGTTCTATTTGTGAAGCCTATGTTCTCGAGGAGATTATAAACTTCTGCTCGATGTATTTTAAGCCACATGTTGCTACTAATAGAACAAGAGCTCCGAGAAACGACGATGGATATCTTGAATCTAATGATGCAATACTGAAAGTTTTCAATGCTTTCAGAAAGCCTTCAGAGCAAATAAAGAAAAGATATCTGAATGACGAGGAACTAAGGGCTACTCAATTATATATATTACTCAATTGCGATGAGGAAGCAGTGGAAAAGCTTGAGGGGTAAGTAACTAATATGTCCATGTATGTAATATAGTATCTAATATTATTATTACACTAATTGGTCGATGTGTTCCTTCATGGTTGAGTGCATAAGATGCTTAGTAATTACGTTTCGTATATGCACTTTGCACAGTAATTAACGAAACGCTAAATTAATTTCTTATCTTGTGGTATTTAGGTCGATCGTCCAAAACAATACTAGTGAATGAGTCTATTAGAACTCTAACCAAGGGGCCCATTTATTTCGTCAAAATCTGGCCAAGCTATTGTGTGAATGGGTTTAGGTTCAAGTCAACAAATGCTCCGATCAGAGAGAACTTTCCGGATCTTGATTCGACCAAAAATAGTTGTTTGTGTATTTGATCTACAAACTATAAAGATGTCGATCCGGGGAATAATTTCTATGGCGTCTTACGGAAGATTGTGGAGTTGACATATAACTACGGCATAGCGCCAGCTAGGATCGTGTTGTTTAGGTGTGATTGGTTCGGTCCGATCCAAGATAAAGGTTAGAAAATTAACAAGCATGGACTTGTGGATATTAATTACCGGCGTCGATATCCAGGATACGAACCATTTGTCCTAGCAAGTCAGGCTCAACTAGTTTACTTAAGTACTTATTCTAGACGGGGAACAATTAGGTTGGACTGGTGGACAGTATACAAGACTAAAGCCAGAAATATCTACGATGTTGACTAAATAGCTTATCAGGAGGACGAGATACCTCTCGTAACAAATACAGTTGACGTGGACACAACGAAAGTTCCATATTATACATCTAATCGTGTAGAAGAGGTAGAAGTATCCGAAGAAAAAAATAAAGTAGATGAAAGCGAAGATGAGGAGGAAGAGGAAGATGATAATGCGGAGGACGAAGAAGATGAATATTCAGAAGATGATTGAAAACAAAATAAAATGTAAAATATGCTTAAACACTAATTTATTTCTATACAACAATGAGTCTTCAACATTACACGTCTAATACTGTCATTTGTTTAATCCCTAGTTAATCTCCATGTTTCCATTAATATTACCAGATAGCACCTATGACCCGAGCACGTCGCTTGAGAGAGGCACAGATGGCGACTGAGGAGGTAGTGTTCGACATAACAAAAGGTTCAACAAACTTTTTACGTTATTGAACGTATAAGATATCTTTGTACAAAGAAGGAAGTCCTAAACATGATATTCTAAGTAGAGGGAGAAGAGGTTTCTGGAAAAGTATGACGATGGAGATCGAGCACTGCAGCGGCTCCTTTACTCCGTTGACGATCTGACGATGAATCAACCTTGTTATGGCTCTCTGGCGTCTTTGATGGAACTCTGGGGTCACCGATCAAGAGTCTCTCTGGATGAGAAGATCCCTTGAAGATGGTTGGTTAGTTGGTGCTTTGGTTGATAGGTGGATGAGGGTGGTCGACTCTTCATGGATAGAGATCGATGCTCCTTTGAAGATTGTCGATTGTCAATGTTCCCTCTCTCCTTTTTCCTCTTCTTGGTGGAAGAACTTCTTATATTTATAGAGAACCAAGCACATATGCGATGTGCATTAGGGTTCCTGAGATATGAAACAATCTGCCAATATTGTACGGTACGGGCTTCTGCGGCACTGACACATGGCGGACATCGAGATTCCCCTCAAACGAGATCTCTGGTGGTTATAAACATAACCGAAGGAGGTGACACGTGGCGCATGCTGATTTGCTTGCTCGGATACAGCTGAGTAAATCTTAGGATTTTATCCTAGATTTGGAGTCTAACTGATCCTCCTCTAAGATTTAAATCAATCTGATATGATATCAATCATGATTTAATCTCAATCTTCTCTACAAGAGATGGTTTAAACAAACCAATTGGGGTAGACCCATGCTTCTTGCGCCTCTAGTGAGGACTAAGTGCTGCTATGCTTCTGGACGACGAGTAGACCGTGCTTCTAGAGATGACAAAACCTCTGTGCTTTCAGACGACGAGTGGACTTGGCTTCGAATGACGACGAGACTTCTGTGCGTATAGAGCAACTTATGAAGCTTTGTTTTGGGCTACTAGAGTCACTATGCTATAGACAATAAGTAGGCTTGTGCTTCAGGTTGGCGAGATTAATGTACTTTTGGAGCGACAGTTTGACTTGTAATTGTTGCGATAGGAGTTCCCAAGTCTCTTATAGAGAAGTGACATAAGCTTCTGATCCGTAGAAGACGACTGCGTCGGGGGAATAGAGATGGTGTGAGCATATCACTATCCTGCGCCTCATGTAGATGCAGGTAAGTAGCTACGCCTCTGAACAGTGAAGGCGTTGGCTGCGAAGAGAAGGGTATGAAACCTTTGCGCGTCTGAGGTTGGCGCAGGCAGGTAGCTGCGCCTCTGGAGTGATGACACTAGCTTCTAAAGTAAAAGAAGGGGAGGAGGGCCTACCATCATCTTATTTTGGAGGTTGGCACAGGCAGATGGCTGCGCCTCTGGCTTGAAGGCTCTGGATTCTTCAAAGTGCTGAGTTACTGATATGCTTCTAAGAGGCTGCACCCACAGGAAAAATCAGAACATGCTTCGGTGGAGGTCAATCTTCCAGCGTGTGTATCGAGAAGAAGGAAGACTGCGCTTCGATGAAGACTGCATTCTTTGTAGATCCCTCTGGGCTCTGTCGAATTTGTACTAGATTCTTTGTAGAAGAATAGAATAGTCTCTTACATATAGTCTTATTTTTCTGTACTAGACTTTGGTAGACATGACAATAAAGGAACTTTTCTCTATATCTTCTATTTTGTCTTTTCAGTATCGAGCCTCACCCTTTTTTATCTTTTGCACTTTGGCGAATGGATGTCTTCAGTTAAATTTTTTATGCTTCTACAATCCCCCCTTCAAAGTGTCGCAAACTTGAGTCAAGCTCGGGATACTTTGAACAGAAGCATGAACACGTGTCAGGAATGTACGAGCTGGGTGATGTCTGGTGTCACGCCTAGCTCTTCGCATTAATTGTCCTGAGTCATCATTTCAGAGCATAGGTTCCTGATGGCTTCTGATATTGGAGCCTCTTGCGTCATTGCAGGGATCGCGAATCTCTTTAGCAGAGGACGTTTAGAGTCACGTTCCTTTGGTCACTCGTAGTACTACCATCTGTCATGGAGTGGAGCTTTAGCTTAACTTGTAAACTTCCTTCTGACCGATGTCTGGTTCGTGCTTGGACCACGCGAACAGCCTATATAAAGGACCTTCCCACTTCAAGAGAAGACTCAGCTGCTTCAACAATGGCCTTGCTTGCCCGATGCTCGGCTTCTGACGACCCTGGAGTTTGCTTGAGGCGGTCGTCGGTGGCAAATCTTTTTGTCCAAAGAAGCTGTAGTAGAACTACTACTGGATCTCGAGACGTCCTCCGTTCTGGATGTCACGAGCGTCAATGGTGTCTCAAACTCCTGCTTCCTGGGTTTGGATTACTTGCCATTCTGACCGAGGAATAGCAAGGCCTGCTGTTGTGGCTGCTCTCTCCGGCAAGCTGGGGAGATAGGGAAGTCTTGTGCTGGTCTTCATCCCCGGCCCGGGCCAGTAGCAGTTTCGTGTGGTGGCTTCCTTTACCAGGAAGTGATTGCCTCTTGTATCTCCACCTTTCCCATTTTTAGTGGAATTTAAATTTTAGTAAAATACTTCATTCCTTTTTCCTATAATTATATACTACTAGCATATGTGCATGTGCTTTGCACGTATTTTAATATTTCTTAATTAGTTTAGGAAGACCAAAGGATAGTCTTCCTAATTACTAAGCTGTCCTTATTAAAATTAATGAACTATTTTTAATTAGTATAAGTATGTAAGGGTATTTTCGGAATTCAAAAGTTTCACCATCTAAGTTTTCCTATTATATAGTAGAATAGATATGAATATTTTGGAGGGAAAGAATTTGGGAGCAGGAATATTTTCTAAAATTTGAAAGTTTGTTACAACTAATTTAGTGGTCCCCATTTTTTTGAATCTCCTAAACAACCTTCATAACTGATTTTCCATAAATCCTGCAATAAGTGAAAAGGAGGGGGACCTTTTTGTATAAAACTTATTTGGGGGGGGGGGGCTACTTTACAAATAGTTCAGATGGGGGGGTTTGTGCAAAGTGCACATTTTTCTTATAAACGAATGATTCAGGAGAGAGAATGTATTCTTCTCTCCTCCTCTCTGAATTTTTGGGAGCTCAGCCTTTTCCCTAAAATTTTTCTGAGCTCAGCCCTAATCCTCCGACTTCGGCGAGAAGATGGTGACAGCGACGGCGAGGGTTTCCTCCACGGTGATTTCTCCGACGACGACCGAGCGGCCACCGTGAGCCTTCTCTCCGACGATCTTCCCAGCGACAACGACGAGTCATTCATGGTTCCCGATGGCGGGGGTCTCTTCTCCACGTTGAGCTTTCGGCGACGTGCGATCAATCCCGAGGATCACTGGACTACGAGCTCTGGCGATAATTGATATTCGTCTCTACAAGTCTTCTCCTCTGGCAACCGAAGAGTAGCAGTGGCGGGCCATGTTGACGAAATTCTCGACGGCGAGTTTCGTAGCGAATTGTTTGGGATCGAAACTTAGGGTAAGTATTATGAATTCTTGGTTCTCTGATGATTCTTGATTTTTCTTGAAATTCTTAAGGAAAAGATTTGAGCTCCTCTAAAATCTTGTTTTCATTTGACGCCTGGAACATGCTTGACGAAATGACCAAGGGGATCTCAAACTATAGCTGGACTTGAGGGAGGCGTGTTGGACTCTGTAGGATCGTGTCAGATCCAATTCTTCTATTCAGGTAATTTGTCTAACATCAGTGCTATTGTCTGATTCTTCGTTTGACTCTATTAGAGGTATCAGATAGGACAGGATTGGGATCGAGACTGTGTGTTCATGTCCAGAGTTATGTTTGACAATTCATTCGTGTCCAGTCTCATTCGTGTCCGGTTTGTATCCACTGTGTGTGTGAAGAGCTGGGAATGAAGTGGATGCTATGGAGAATTATGATACAGATTGTTCGTGACCAGTAGGAGCCTGGTTAGAGTTATGCTATAGGCGGGAAGGGTTGAAACAACAGTTCTTTTGAATCTATGTAGCCGTTGAAGCCTTTCAAACCCAATTGCTTTATACTGTACATCACTTATAAATTTTGTGGACTGTATGGTGGTTCATGTGTTAGTTTTATACTTTTAAGTTTGTATAAATTGTGTTTGATCCAGAGGCTATGTGAGTTGTGGGAGGAGGCATCTGCTGAGTTCTAATAATGAAATGGTAGCTGGATAGCATGGGTTAATTCTTGTAGAAGTTCTGGTGTTGAAGGAAGTCTTTGAACCCATCCGGTGCACTCGTGTCCAGGTGTTTTCGCCCGGGTGTCGGTTCGTGGCCGTTAGACCATGTCAGCTTTAGCTGTGTCCATTTTTCTACTGTATCGACATGGAGTCAGGATGCGGAGACGCCCTGTCCAGCAGTCGATTAATATTCTGTCCAGTTTTCATTGGTGACAGTAGAGGGATGTTTCGTATTTTAATTGTGGTGTTGATCTAGTGTATTTTTAAATTCTTAGTGTAGATAACCTTGTTGATAGTGGATCCAATGTTGGAGTTCTGTTGGTTCAGTAATGTTTTCTGTAATTAGGATGGGTATACTTGAATGCTATGGAAAGTTTTAATTCAACTGATAGCAATTTTGCACTCATTGAAATTATGAGGAATAGTTTCTTTTACAGCAAGCTTTTGAGTAGGTTCTTTACTGCAAGCTTGGCTTGGGTACCATGATATGGTGATACCTGGTGTTTGATATGTCAATTGATACCAATGGTACCTTGCAATCTGGGCACATCTTCTGATATCAAGTTGGAATATCTTAGAATCTACAAGAGTGCAATGCATATAGGGTTGCCTAGTATGGGTTGTAATAGAGTCAACTGATGCTATACTTCTTTCCTTTGAGTGTTGGTTAGTTCAATACAACCTTACTGCTGAGTTCTTTTAATTATTTATTGGTCGATGATCTATGGTTGGGGTTTGTAACTAGTACGAATCAGTATTGGTAGTAGTCAATAATAGTCATTTGGCTAGGATATAGTTAGTTAGAAAAATCAATGTTTAGAACTTAACCAAATTGTACCCATTATAACAGGTGGACATACAGCTTTACTACCTACCCTCGATCACCCTGAGCAAGGCAAGTATACTCCTCGGATTTGTTCATTTCTCATGTCTTTTACATCCATTCTTGTATCTCCTTGATGACACGATATATCACGATATTGTCTGGTTTCATGTTCTATGTATCATTTGCATCTGGGAGGGGAAATACTATAGATATGTGATCAAACCCCGTTACTACTCATATGAATAGCTTGGGTCCCGCACCGTGCACGCGGGGCCAAAGTCGTACCATTTCAGGTTCATTGCATCTACCCAAGCCGATCACAATCTAGATGTATCAAATATTGCACATGTCAGGATTCAGGTTGTATTTCAGGATTCATGGTTGTATTTCATGTTCAGGTTGTATTTCATGATTCAGGTTGTACTTCATGTTCAGGCTGTATTTCATGTTCAGGACTCTTACCATGTTCCATGTTTTACTTTCAGTATTTCCTGTTCAGTTTCATGTCTTGTTCTCATTTCATGTACTTTACATTTATTCCTGTTTTCTTGATTCATACCATGATGTACATGTTTATTTCTCTGGATATACTAGCTCCGCTCCTGACTGGATAAGTTGCAGGTATACTTGCAGGATACCATTCTACCATATGGGCCAGAGCCCGGGATCTTAGCTGAGCAGGATGGTTCATGACTTAGCTTGAGGCTTCAGGTTTAGATTACTTAGTTTTACTTTGAGATATTGACTTTAGAGTTCATAGCACTTTTCATTCCTTTTGATTCTGGTACATTATGATATCTGGATTTGTGGATTATGGTGATCTTTCTGGGATACGTTATAGATGCTGTGATTTTTACTTGTCTTGATTATCTGGTTAGATTTTCCTAGCTTTTGGTACAGCTTACTTCATTGTGTCTAACAATGAAGGCTGGGCGTGTCCGACTCGTGTCCGATTATTCGGGAGCGGGTCGTGACACCTCTGTCACCGCCTTTCCTGCGCTATTGAGAACTTGTACCACAATTTTAGCTTTTTTGCTTCTGTGTATGTGACTAAGAAGAGTCTGTAATAGGTCTTTGTAGCCATATATTTTTTATATGTAGAAGCTTTCTTGTTTTCTTTCCTTTTTTCTCCAGAATAAAGAGGGAATCTTCATAATGGATTTGCCTGACCAGAGGTAATATAGACGTGGTAGGATTGATTTTTGTCGAGGCATAGAACAACAATCCAGAAGTAATATGGACGTTAACTGTTTTCTAAACCGCCGGGGTAATCATAGAACTGATACGAGGAGAACGACTACTCAGAGGTAATATGGACATGGTAGTCGTGTCTTCTAGGAGTAGAGAAGCAATCCAGAGGTAATATGGACGCAAAGTGCTTCATCTACTTGAGAGAATATATAGGAGGGAGAGCAAAAGAACCCGTTACCTGAACTCATGGGCACCCTTTTTAGAGGATGTGGGTGCCTATGTTGGTTCTGTCTTCAGACGTAATAATTCTTTAGGAACTTGTCATTGATGGGCATCATTAGCAAGTATCCATTACGCTTGGCTAGCTGATAAGCACTGTTCAAGTACACCGCTTCTATGACAAACGGACCTTCCCACATGGGCTTACTGATAGAGTTTCTTCTGAGATCCCAGTTGAGGGGTGATGCGAGAATCTATCATTGTGGCCTCTACAGAGAGGCCAGTTATAGGAACTGATGGACCGACGATCCCTGCAATTGGGCAAGCTCTGATCAGTATTGCTAAGGGGTCTGTCGAGGAGCCCACCGAACACCAGCCACTGTCGGGTTCTGTTCTTGCTCTATCCCTCTCTTTCGTACTTATGACTGTAGGTCCTAAAAATCAAGTTGCATCCATCAAAAAAGCAATAAAAACCAAATTGCGCACACTTCAATAAACTGCGCAGGAAGAAGATTGTGCAACAAATCAACTGTGCGAGGCCGAACCGCGCTAATATCCAAGCGCGCAATATTGACGTGGCAACTTCATCATTACCTGACACAAAATCAGATTTTCTGACAACTGACAGCCCGAAAAGCGAGGACTCTGTTCGTTTCTCGAGCCGCGCCGTATTTTATAATAGCTGTACAGCCAGCGCAATCTGCCAGCTCAACCGAAGCGCAGTATGCCAGATCCTCTTCAGCGCAGTTCGATCCCAGCGCAGTCTGAAGCTAGCGCAGTTCAAGAGACGCAATCCATCAAGATAACTGACATTTTATATGTGGCCTACATGCCATCAATTGCTCACCACGTGGCAACCGTCTGTACACGACCATGCACATTTCAATCAAACAATGCCACGCGTCTAATACAGTTGAGCCGCGATCGAGTAACTGCCAGCGCAGTTCGCTGCTTGTGCAGTCCAATGCCTGCGCAATCTAGTCTGCGCAATCCAGAAATAAACTACTAAATTAGTTATTTTCCAGAACTCTATAAATAGAGTTTCAAGTCCTTCATTATCAAGATAAGATCATTCAAGATCATCAGAGAGATCAGGAGTTCTTGTCCAAGTGCTGCTGCATTCTTCAGAGGCTATCGTCTTCAAAGTTCACATCGTCTAAGGGATAAAGATCGTCTTCAGATCGGATTCCTATAGTTATACTTTTCCAGAATTCAATTGTAATCTTCTTACAAAGTTTGTGAAATAGAAAAACTTTTATTTTTGCAAACAAAATGGCAACTCTGCTGGGGATGACTTTCTCCTCCGACGAGGAAGTGACAACTCAATGTGACATTGCGTCTATCGGAAAGACGCAGAAGACGCTGGTGGTGAAGGTCAACCAGACTGCCTACAAGACGATGATCAACTCCAGGGCTACTCGTCATACTGCAACCTCTGCCAAGAGCAAGGTTCGTCCAGAGTGGACTCCAAAGTCCTCTGCGCAAACCTCTGTGCAGTCCTCTGCGCAATCATCTACGCAACCTTCTGTCTCTGCTGCTAAGGAGCCACTGGCCACTTCTGCTCCTGCACAAAACACCAACCGCGCTACCAAAGTACAAGCCAGAGCTCCTGCGCAGTGTACTGCTCCTCTTGCTGCCGCACAAGCCATTTCCTATGCTGCTATGGCAAAGTCTAAGACTCCTCTCCCTCTAGCGCAGTTGGTGACCTCTTTTTCTCCTGCGTAACCCATTGAAGCCAGAACTCCTGCTGCGCAAACTACAGTTTCTGTAGCCAAAAGGCCATCTGTCAAAGCTCTCCAGGCACAATCAACCCTAGCACAAGCTGTTCCAGCATAGTCTAATAGGGATAACTCTTTGGCTAATCTCCCTTCTTCTCACAACAAGGAGAAAAATTCTGCTCCTCTTCCCAAGAACCCTGTTGCTCCAGCGCAATCCACTGGGGGTAGTCTGTTGACTGTTCGTCTTCCTCCTCAGAACAAAGAAAAAGGCCCGTTGGTCTTTTCTCGAACTTCCTCGTTCCACGACTTGGAAGATAACACAGGGAAATACTTTTTAGCTAATCCTTCTTCACAAAACAAGGGAAAAGGTCCTTTGGTCTTTTCTCAGTCTTCTCCGATTTTTACCTTAGAAGATCAATCTGAACGTTCCTCGCACCAATCAGTACAAGAACTCTCTCAAACAAGAGTTCTTCCCTCCTTGCCAAAGGAAAATATACTGATCAAAGAGGTATTCTGCCTACTCTGGTAGCAGAATTTCAAGATCTCCCAACTCTCAGGATATCCCGCTCAGAACAGGAAAAATTACTGGTGTCTCAGACAGAAACCCCTGGGGTGAATTTGCTGATCTACGGGATTATCTAAATAGACCTCGGTCTACATTAACTTCGGCAAAACGCAAGCAACCAATGCCGAAGATGAACCTGCATCAGAGGCAAACTTCCAAGATAAAAAATCCTGACACCTATGCTAATAAAGTAAGTGCTTCTCTGTATACTCACGGGACAAAACATCTGAAGAACCGGAACCATGTTCCGAATGTGGTCAAAGAACATATTCCTCAGACTTCTTCTCGTCCCGTCATTGTTCCTGATCTCCGAGAGCACCTCAAACAAAAACAGGATGATATCTCAACACCTCCAGTTCAGCCACTTGGACACCATTGTAATCACAAGGTTGTCATCAAGTGCTGTTGTCAGACAACAAAACGATCTGTCTTCGATCGTCTGAATTTTGTAACGTCTGAACCATTGTCAGAAGATGAAGACAAAGTGTTGTATGCTTCCTTCAACATGACTTCTTGAGACACTAGAGGTAGAAAGTGCTCCAAACACGGCAAGCCTCGCAGGGCCAGCCAGCGGTACTTAGATTTACTCCAAGAATCTTCTGAAGGAGTATTTCGATATACCCGTTCCCGAAGTCGAGACACAATGGGGCATGGGAATCTTCTCCAAGATCCTTCTGGTCATTTTCCTATTTCTTATTCAGGAGATGATTCCTTCTCTGATTATGATGCATACAGCGAAAGTTCTGAACAGACACTATCTTCTACTGTACCTAGAGAAGTGACAGCATACATTGTCACTGAAGACCCAGATGCTTCCAGTTCAGCAAATCAAGAACAACGATTAGCAGCACTAGAGGACAAGCTGAAGACCATGGCTGAAATGGTCGCAAGTATGCATTCTATCATTGTGGCCCAACATACAGTACCACTGACCGTACCTGCTGTAAATCCAAAAATTATAGCATCGTTGGTACCTGTTAATGTAGGTCTGGGGGTAGTATCTCCTCAAATACCCCCTGTACAAATTCAACCCACACCCAGTCAGTCAGGAGCTGGGGGTAGCACTTACCATGCTGTTCCTCCCCCTAACACTGTAATTCAGCCTGCTCCTTCTGCGTCATCGGAGGATGCTAATGAAGCTGTCAAGCTCTTGCGCACTCAATTCGAGGCCTTCAAAGAGAAGGACAACTTACAGAGATTGGGGATCAAACAACCCTATCCAGTTGAATGGAAGGAAGTCCCATTTCCTCCAAAGTACAAAATCCTTACAATTTTACTGTTTGACGGCAGCACTTCTCCAAGTCAATTCATTAACCACTTTGAGGTAATGACTGTTCAACTTCAGCCAAATGACGCTCTTCTTACCAGGGTGTTCGTCGGCTGTTTAGCCGGTGTAGCATATGATTGGTACAGGAGCTTGTCCGATGGCTGTATCACCTCTTTTTCGGGTTTGAAACAAATCTTCTTGGAGCAATTCTACGAGGAAACCAACGATATGACCATGTTGGTCCTCAACAAGATCAAACAAAGACATAATAAAACCGCTGAGAGTTTCATTGAAAGATTCTGCCGAGAAGCATTAAAGATGCCTCATGTAACTCCGGCCGCTGTCACTATAGATACCTGCAAGGCAAATCTTTTGCCTATCATCAGCATGTGGACGGGGTCAACTAAATTTCAAGACTGGCCATCATTTATTGTCAATGCTAAAGCAGCTGAAGTTAGCGCTGACAAATTCAAGCAGTTGGGGGTACACATGTCTAACCCCGACCGGGATGAACTCCCGACAGCTAGTAGCGGTAATCGCCAGAATAACCGTAAGGGTAAAGAAACTTTGAACATCAATCTGAAGAACAAAGAATCTCTGGCTGTCAACGTAGCTCCACCTACGTCTGCTTCTACTCCTTCTGCCCCTCTACCAAGGGAACCTCGTCCAAAAGTAGAGTACTCCTTTGACGAGAACGACACCGTGAGCAACTTCGATTGCGAAATCAAAAGGAATAAGCTCCAACTCCCAGACCCGAAGAAGCCCGACGAGGTCGGTAAGACTGATCATCCCAAATACTGTGTTTATCATAGGTTCATTGGGCATCCCACTCGAGCATGTTACGTGCTCAAAGGCAAAATTCAAGAGCTAGTCAACGCTGGTGTTGTCACTCTTCAACAAGATGAGAAGACTGTTACCGCGAACATGGTCTCAGTACAATTTGGTACCTTCCCTCCATAGATGATACAACATGGTATCATCCCTATCCCCAAGGCCACTCTTGAGATCGAGAATCTCCCTCTTCCATGGAGTGAAGGTCTCGTCCCCTTATCCATTGATAATAGTGAGATTATGTGGATTCATCCTGATCTTGTTTCTGACTTCGAGGCTCCTTCTAAGCAAAAAAGACCGCTCCAAGGGCAAAACAAAGATCTGCAATATGGTGTCTTTTGACCCCATAGTCGAAGAGAAAATCCTGCTGGGCACTAGGTCGGGGAAAGCCTACCTACGAGAAGTTCCTAAAAATCAAGAAAACCCTACTTCTTCTTCTGAGTCCGCTCCAGTGCAACCTGTCTCTGCTAAGGGCATCCCTGCTGTGTCTTCACTGGTTGTAGAACCCATTCCCCCTAAGCCGACAGCATCCGACAAAGGCAAACAACAAGTCCGCTTCGACAAATCTTTGAAGAAGTCATCTCCTTCTGGGCTTGAGAAGCCATACAACTTTGATATTTTGGCCCAACTAGCCAATACATCGGCCAGGCTGTCGATCTTCGAGCTCTTTCGCCTCTCCAAAGAGACTCAAGAAACTCTGAGTGAAGTTATCATGCAGACAGAAACCTGTCTAACCCTTCTAAAGAAGCCGAAAGCAGAGCCTGTCTCTTGCCTCCATTGTCACAGTGTGTTGGTGTTAATTCCAAACATTACCTTCACACAGGATGATATGCTGATGGAAGATAATAGGCATGACCATCCTTTATACTATACAGGATATATCGACTCGATAAAAGTCGATCGTATTCTGATAGATCCAGGGTCTGCCCTCAGCATCATGCCAAAGATAATGTTAGATGCACTGAAGATCCCAGTACATAGTCTTTCCAGTACAATCACCACCATCCTGGGGTTCAATCAAGGAAGAAGTGAGTCTTTGGACAAGATTCGCCTAAAACTCCAAATTGGCAATCTTTCCATAAAGGTGACCTTCTACATTATAGACAACCATGGTTGCTCTTACAATGCTCTTTTGGGGAGACCATTCCTTTACGAACACAACATTGTTCCTTCGACTCTCCATCAATATTTCAAGTACGTTGATGACAATGGAGAAGTTCAAAAAGAGGTTACGGATCTCTACCCTTTCAAAGGTGTCGAAGCATATTATAACGATGCTCGCATGTATAAAGATGAGTTCATGAAGGTAGTACTGGCTCTGGACACTGAAGAAGAACAAGAAGCAGTGCCTAATGGCACCCTCATCATACCTGTTACACTACACCAAAACAAGTGATTTGTAACGGTTATTATCGTGACGAAAAAATTTTGTCACGATAATAACCGTTACAAATTGGACGTGATAAATTTATGTAACAATTTTTGTCACGGTTTTAACCGTGACAAATGTTTACTTTTGTGACGAATTTTGTAACGGTTATAACCGTTACAAATAGTTTACTTTTGTAACATTTATGAACGTTACAACAGTTATTTGAAGGTCATTTTTTCTCCTATAAATGCAACGGATATAACCGTGACAAAATCTTTCCTTTTAAAAAAAAATTGGCTATATTTACCATAATCCTATATATAACCTGCTTCACAATAAAAGTAATTTACTTTGCCTCCATCATAAATGGCAGTATTTGATATTCAATATGCTTCCAAAGAAAGATAAGTTACTAATGTAAATGATTGCCTTCCCTAGGAAAATAACAATTGCATACACAATTCACAACAAAATTGTAATAACTAAACCGTTTTATACAAATTTCATACTCCCATTAGTAACATAATATTCTAAAACAATATTTTTAGATTACGATATGCCCATCAGTTCATATCTTGAAATCTCCAAGATTACACACAAAACAAAAGAGGAAACAATGGAGAATTATAATTTGATAATTACATGATCTTCGTTGAACCAAATAAGTTTCAAAACAACTACAAGTCTACATATACTGGAGAATTACATTATCCCATCAAGAAGCGCCTATACACCGCCATCAAGAAGTAGGAAAAGAAGGATCCTGTAAAACAAATAAAATCTCTAGTTGGCTAAATATAATACTTCACTAGCAAAAGCATGAGAGTTAAAAAATTACATATGTACCTTGATCAATCTAAAGATCACATATAGAAAATGTGGCATCATCACTTCCAGATGTTATCATGCAACTAACCAGCCTTTACAGATATTGTTGGTTTCTACCTAAATATGTATCCCAGACTGAAATAGTGCCATCCTCTTAACATGAAACAAAAACATCTGCTTCTATAGGACTCCACTGAAAAAGGAAAAGAAGATAAACTTAGCAAGTATAACACCAAATAATAAACTATACATGTACTGAAACTAATCGTTCCATTACATATTTGTAAATCTTCAACACGTGCAGTATGGCCGATATCCAGAGTCTATGTATGAGAGGAAGGTTCCACAAATAAATATTCAAAAAATAATTTACTTCCTTCATGTAACTGGTTATATGTATAAATCATACCAGATACAAGCCTTCCAGGAAAAACTGGATTACAGTTTATTTCTTAGCCTTCATCTTTGTGTCCACCAAGTTTCATAACAGGCGCTTGATTATGTATGTTATTACCTTCCCTGTTGGTGTCTGTTTCACATTCTGCTAAAGCATTTAGGTATATATATCTATCATACATCAGACTAGTAATCGCTAATAGATGTAACGAGTAAAGCATTTAAGGGACAGAAAGCCAAAACCTATACCCTCTTAAATTATCAAAAGAAGCCAAATCAGCAATGTGTGTACAAACACCATAATGGCATAAAGCCAAGACTATAAGTTTTCATGTCAACCATCATTCGCGGTTCCAGTATTGGACCCTTTCATAATTGGCAGCTTCGGGGGAGTTTTGGTGAGTTTGAATTGGTTGTTTCGGTTGTTTTGTTGGATGTTTCAATATTGGCCTATAACGGGAACTAGACGTCAAGCAATCTTTGATTCATACTTTCAGAGCCAATCTCAAGGAAGTCTAAAAAATCTGAAATGTATGGGCTGATCTCAGCTTTTAATCTCCATTATCGTCAGGCAAGCCTTTTTCCATCAAAATGGAGTTGGATATGTAGCATGAAAACTCCATAAACGAACTGACGAGGTTTTCTTACCGGCTGTCAACATGATGTCAATCTCTTTGTTGGTGTCAATTTACTAGCCAAAGTAGCTAGAAGCGAGAGGGTCTTGCCAAAAGTGATATAAAGGCCAATTGCCATGTAGGTAAACCTACATTTTAGGTCATGCAGCCAAGGAGAACCCTCCATGTTCTCCTAGACTATAAAAGTGTGTAACAATGAAGTAAGATGATAGAATTTTGTAATAGTAAACTCCCTTCATCTATGTGGCACGTTAAACCAAAGAGCAAAAGGAATGAAGCTTCCATAGATTTCAACATTTAATATATGAGGAGAATGTATGATCGAAAGTACCTAAATAAAATTCAACAACGCTACAATATGAGTTGTGCTATCTAGGTCCATCACTTTTATCTAGATTGATACAGTACAGAATTCTTGTGTACTACATGTAAAAATCTATCACAGTCCTTATTATTAGTTATTACGATTCACTATTACCAACTCTATGGACTTCGCTCATTTTTCTTCTCCCTAATTACCAATTAAAAGAACTTATATATATACATAAAAGTCATGGTAGGACATATTATCTTTTCCTACTACATTTGAATGTCCAACTTTCCATAAAATCAAGCAGTACAAGTATTTTTTATTTCTCTTGGTATTTGGCTATCTTTATGATACTTAGAGAGTCTTCTGTCACTCTCACTCTAAGTCGGATGAAGATAGGGCATACCATAGAGTTTTGATTTTTTAACTCAGACAATATATTCTAAGTAACAAATTTGGGTTGAAATTGGAAGCAGATTCGGGTCATATTTGTCATGTATAAGATCTTATTAGAATTGGATAAGGGCGTGTATTACAGGTCAAGCGGCTTAGTTTTGGGCCTTAGCCAAATGGTCAAACCCAACTAAAAAACTAAGGGCTTATTATTATCTACTTGGAAGTTCACATGACAGGAATAAAGATGAAAGTGATACCTACCTCCACATCAATGTCAGGTATGTCATTATGTTTATGCGCTTGATTATGTATGTTATTACTTTCTTTTGTTTACTTCAGAAATAGTTTCTTTTGTCATTTGAAAACAATGTGTTGCAGAGTCTACTTTCTATTCGATTGTAGAGATTGCGGAGTCGAGAGAAATTGTTGCGTGAAAGAGAAGATTGTTGTAGTAAATTATTGGAAATATCAAAAAATAAATTCTTTTTCGAAAATTCAGTTCATTTTTTTATTAACCTATCCGATTAGCTTATGTTAGTTAAAAAAAAACAATCCCTTTGCCAAACCCTGTTGCATTGACAACAACACTATGCTATTGGAAACTATGCTATTGACAACAATACTATGCATCAAACATATCCTACTTATATAGAGAAGAGAAGTTGTTTACCGTGTCGAGGGCCAACGCCTTGGCATCTAGCCGAGAAGTCGAGTCTCCTTGACAGTAATCTCTCCCATGTGTACATCATACTGGCTAATGTGTGTTGCAGTTTTCTGGGGCACAAACTCATTCAGTTTGTATCCGTTGTATGTAACGTCTCCTTTGGTCTGCATTTAGCAACCACATATACATATAGTACAACCAACTCAGGTGAACAAACATGTCATACTAGTTTTAATGTATGTCAAACCTTCAAATTCTGCTCTAGTTTCCCAGGTAAAGCAAGCAACAGTGTTGTCTTTCCAGATGATGGAGGGCCCAATAAAAGTGCCATCCTGAGAAAAGAAAGTAACAATGTTTTACGAACTATGTGATAAAAGAATTGTTGAGAAGAAAATGTAACTCTACCGAGAGCACCTCAGCTAATAAATAACCTGTTCAAGCTACTTGCAAATGTAGTGACAACCA
The DNA here is from genome assembly GCA_029216955.1 of Iris pallida. Taxonomy (NCBI): domain Eukaryota; kingdom Viridiplantae; phylum Streptophyta; class Magnoliopsida; order Asparagales; family Iridaceae; genus Iris; species Iris pallida. The sequence continues at coordinate 21,959,250 of JANAVB010009400.1, forward strand.
AAACAGCTGCTCGCATAGTAAAATAAAGCTCAGGTTCAAATCTCATTTGTAGTACTCAAGATTTAGATAGGTGGTAAACAAAGTCTTTTAATTTGTAGACAATGCAATATATAGCATAATAGCTATTATAGATTGAACTGTTTCATTAATTTAAACTGACAAGCTCATTTAGCCATAGTTCAGAGTATCTGGATCGACGGTATTCACTGAAGACAAGTTATAATTTTTTTACAAATTTACGAATTACATAATAAATTTTGAAGCATTTGCCATTAATTCTTGAGAAAAAAGTGCAGAATTGTCATTTCTTTCTTGCCCATCTGTTAGTTATAAAAAGAAAGCTAGAAAGATAAAATTTTAGTAAATATTTGTTAGAAAAATAATATTGGAACCAATGGAATTGAGAGCCAGAGCACACTACCCTGAGACACCGTCGACAATGGCCAGAACACCACCATTGTAGGTGTCGACTAAAAAGGCGTGTTTGCCACCTTTGTCAACCTATTGATAATGAAGACCACAAGTTAGAAAATGCATTCATGAGATGATGTGATAATTTTGTTTGAGGGTAGTTATCAAGCAGTATAACAACAAACAAATATGTTTTCACTTAACTGATATGATAAGACAAACTATATGTTAAGAACTACCTTTGCCGGGTGTGGGATGAGATGAGTCCTGACACATGTAGACATACCAGACCTAGAACCATGGAAAATGCAGTCAATCAATCATGTAGTTCCATTTATAAATTTTGCTCTTCCTTTAAGTAAAAGTTATAGCCCCTGCCACAACCAACAGAATATATATATATATATATATATATATATATATATATATATATATATATATATATATATATATATATTTTTTTTTTTTTTTCATGTCAATGCTCATATATATATATATATATATATATATATATATATATATACATATATATATATATATATATATATATATATATACATATATATATATATACATATATATATACATATATATATATATATGAGCATTGACATGAAAAGTCTGAATATATGGATAAGATAAATATATATATGTAACAATAAGAAATAGAAGGGGAAGTCCCGACAACAAGAGTCTTCGCCGATCTGGCTGCCAGTTCGGTTGAAGGCAATGTCGAGCTCTGCAGAGGAAGTCCAAATTTGTATCTCCAAGTGTGTTCCGTCCAAAACGAGAGGCGAATGCGAGCTTCTGTGCTTGTATTAGTCCTCTCCGTTGTAGGCGAAGTCGTTCTCTTGTGCTTTCTCATATGTCTGCTGGTGTTCTGTTGTCGAAGACACATGCATAGGAAGCAGACTTCATCAAGGGACTACTATATAGAAGATATGCATAAATTTACGAGAGTCTCTTATACTTAACTGTACAATGCAAACGAAGGATTTTCTTCCTCGAGCCTGATCAGAGTCTGAAGCTTCGGGTCTATTTATAGAGCAAAGGCTGAAGAATCCCAATGTTACCAACATAATGACCAAAACTCTGTACACATGTTTAAACTAGTTTCATAGTCAGAAGACTTAACACTAAAAAATTTTGGTGAGTATGTTCAACCATATAGCGTGTGGCATGTACTGGATAAGACACTTACACTCTAAAGGATACTAGGACACATTAAAATCAATAATAGAAGATGTGTTCATATTTATCCAACTAACAAATCCTTTCAACTTCAGAATATGGAATGGGAAGGCAAGCAACGGTTTAAGGAGATGTCTACAGTTACGGAGTAATTTCGGTCCTTGACATGAAAAGCCTGAATATATGTATACAATTTTTAAGACGAGAGATAAAAATATATGTAACAATAATAATTCAAATGTTATTCATTTACTTGAACAATAACTTGCATAAGTATAGCGAATACTTGATAAGAATCTTGTTAGGCGAAACAAAGCACAATGGCAATGATTAAACAGATTGCTATGACAAGAAATGCATAAGGACAATAAAAAGAAATGTGATAATCCTTTTACATAATTGACAATTAATTATTTACTTATCATACCTCCTACCACAAGGAAGCAGAAGCAATAGAAGACAAATTTATTACAGAATATAGGAAATGAAGTGATATTCTTGTTGCCAACTTCATCCATAATCACAAAGTCAAAAAACTAAGAACATCATAAAATGTTGTGATTTAGCAGTCATAAGAAATATTCCATCATATCGAATAAAGATTTTAAAATAGGGAAGCACCAAATATCTAAGAATAGATTTTACCATTCTTGGGTGACTCAACACCTTTCTTCTCCACGGCCTCATACTTGACGCTCTCATCAAAAACGAATTTTAGGATTTGGATCCAGAGGAGAGTAAGAGTGCGAGGGAGGCCTGGATCGGGATGGCTGAGATGTGAAGAGAGACATGATTGGGATGGTAACGAGAGAACCAAAAATGAGAATAGATTTTACCAATGGCGGAGCGGATCTACCCCTCGGCCAAATCGAACCCCCATCCCCCCACATGGTGGCGTTGCCGACGGCCGCTCACCAAGTAGCATCACCGCCGCAGCAGCAGCGGGTGCCGCCCTCCTCATAGCCGCCGTCCTCCTCCGCCGCGGAGTGGTGATGGTGCCGGTGATGGTGGTAGGGGAGGCCTGGATCGGGATGGCTAGGATGTGAGGGTGGTGGGGGAGTGAGGAGAGAAATGATTGGGGGATGGGAAAGTAACTGAGAACCAAATAAGAAGGGATGTGAAATTTAGAAGGGGGATTTTGTAACATTTTTTTCTTCAACGTCACGTTTATTGCTATTACAATAAATAAACAAAATAATAAATATGAAAATTTTATTTTAGTAACACTTATTTAATTATTATAACGGTTATTACCGTAACAACTTTGTAACGGTAATAACTGTTAGAAATTGAAAAAAAAGTGTTACAAATTGATTATTTTGGTGTAGTGTTAAAGGGCGTGTTTCTCGTCCTCAATCCTCCAAACCACTGGCTATTCACTTGCCAGTCCAGAAGCAACCAACTGATGGTGGTCAAAATCAAAGGGAGCTCACCTCTTCTGAGCCACTTGTTATCGACCTACGTCGTAACAAGGATAAAATGCAGCTCACCTCTTCTGAGCCACTTGTTATTGATTTATCTCATAACAAGGATAAAAGGGAGCTCTCCTCTTCTGAGCCACTTGTTATCGACCTCCGTCGTAACAAGTCCAATCCTCCTCCATGTTCTTCTTCTCCCCCTCTTGTAATCAATCTGACCAAGCCTGCTAAGGCTAAAGGTCCTATTGTAAATACATATGCATAAATCAATAAAAAAGCATCTCCTTTCCAGTATACTGATGTCATTTATTATGCTAAGTGCTATTTGGATATGTTAGATAGCTTTCAGTCATTTACAATGGGAGTTGTACAGTCTCTTCAAACAGAGGTCTTACTCGAACACCCAGATGATTCATACTTTGTTGTCCCTTCTCGAAAAAGAGGCGAAAGTCCAATACTTTTTACTAAAAGACCAGAACAAAAATTCAGCTATACGGATGATAGCAAAAATAACGATATGGGACGTCTCCAACTTCGTCGTTATAGTCAACAATCAAAAGACATTATCCGAAAGATGGGTTATGATTTCAAGAATGGCCTCAACTATGGTAAGGGTAGACGAACTCCTATCCGTAGAGTTGTTCCGGAAGGAAAATCAGAGATGTACTACAGCAGGATAAAAAGAGGTCTCGGATATACTTCACCTCCAGTCTTATCTCCAATAGCCTCCGAGTCTGATAGTGAAGAGCGCTCTAACTCTTCTGATTCCAGATCTTGGGACTCTGACACTAGCATTGGTCAGGTTCATCGGCTGATCGTATCTTCTAACATGGTCTCCGCCGAACTTCTAGGAGACTGTGACGAAGATATCGAGGAAAGTCTTGAAACAGATCCTTGGGCTCAACGAATGGATACCCAATGGGAACTCCGATTCGAACAACGAGAACCTCCTACCGAAGATCAATTGGTCCAAATTGACGTAGGAGAAAATGGGTCACCTCGTCCAATATTCATCAGCAAGAACCTCCCCGAGGCGGATAAGCAAGAATTGATTCTTCTTATTCGAGAATACATTGATGTCTTCGCCTGGAGTTATGAAGACATGCCAGGTTTAGATCCTAAAGTTGCTACTCATAAACTGAATATTTTGCCTAATGCAAAGCCAGTTAAACAACATCAAAGGCGGTTCTAGCCAGAAATGTTGGACGCTATTGATGATGAAGTCAAAAAGCTCATAGCTTGTGGCTTTATTCGAGAAGAACAAAATCCAGATTGGGTAGCCAATGTTGTCCTAGTCTTGAAGAAAATTGGTAAAGTTCGAGTTTGCATCGACTTCCGGGATCTTAATGAAGCCTGTCCAAAAGATGAGTTTCCTCTCCCTATTACAGATGTCATGATCGACAACACTTGTGGTTTCGAAAGGATATCCTTCATGGATGGATTCTCTGGATACAATCAGATTTGGATGAATCCTGAAGATGAAAAACACACTTCTTTTCGTACTCCTTGCAGAGTCTACTGCTATACCGTGATGCCATTTGGTCTCAAGAACGCTGGTGCAACTTACCAACGAGCTATGAGTACCATCTTTCGAGATCATCTACGCAAGACTGTTGAATGCTATATGGACGATATTGCTGTCAAGAGTCGTCTAAAGGAAGATCACATCCAAGATTTAAGAACTATCTTCAATCTAATGCGCCAACATCAGCTGAAAATGAATCCCACCAAGTCATTCTTGGGTGTCTCTAGTGGTAAATTTCTCGGCTTCGTCATTACCTCTAAAGGTATACACGTGGATCCCAAGAAGATCAAAGCCATTCAAGAGATGCGTCCTCCATGCAACCTAAAAGAGCTACGAGGATTCCAAGGTCGACTTGCGTACATTAGAAGATTCATTTCAATCTGTCTGGACGCTGCAGACCATTTACCCAGTTAATGAAGAAAGGTGTCTCTTTCATTTGGATTGAAGAATGTCAACGAGCATTTGACGACATAAAACAATATCTCATGAACCCACCAGTCTTGGTGCCACCAATCTCAGCCATACCATTCTTAATGTATGTCCGTGCTATGGATCATTCATTGGGTGCTTTACTTGCCCAGAAGAACAAAGTAGGTCATGAACAAGCCATCTATTATCTCAGTCGTACTATGATTGGTGCCGAACACCGTTATAGTCCGATCGAAAAAGAATGCTTGCTCTTATGTTCGCTGTTTAAAAGACTCGGTATTACATCATTGGACAAACTATTCATGTCATATCCCGAGTTAATCCTCTTCGGGTACTGATAAAGAAACCCAGCACACTCAATTCTCGATTGGCTACAAGGGCCATTCTGCTAGCCCAATATGACATGGTTTATATTCCACAAAAGTCTGTCAAAGGTCAAGTACTGGCTGACTTTTTAGCAGCTCATCATATTCCAGAAACATCAAAACTTTACGATGAAATTCCAGACGAGACATTGGAATCAAATATGATCTCCGAAGAATTTCCTACTTGGCGTCTGTTCTTCGACGGTGCATCGAGGATCGGACCAAATGGTACCATTGTCGTAGGAGTTGGGTTTGTTCTTGTTTCTCCAGATGGATCAACTATCCAAAGAGCCTATTCGCTAGATGAACCTTGCTCCAACAACGTAGAAGAATACAACGCTCATCTCATTGGCCTTCAATTAGCTAAACAACTAGATGTCGAATATCTTGAAGTTTATGGTGACTCCAAGCTGGTTGTTAACCAGGTTAGAGGAACCTATAAAGTTCGTCATCAAGATCTAGTACCTTATCATGAAGCGGCAATCAGCATGGCTATATTATTCAAAGCCTTCTTCATCGAATATGTCCGTCGAGCTTGCAATACTGAAGCAGATGCTTTGGCCAATCTTGCAGCAGTCTTAGCCATCCCTAATCAAAAGACAGCAGGTGGTAGTTGTCTCTAATCGGGAATTATTTTACACTGAAAACAATCGTAATATTGAGTTCAGTAATCTTATTGAAGCCAATGTAAGCAGTGAAGATTGGAGAACTCCCTTCATCGACTTCGTGGCCCATGATATACTTTCTGAAGATCCCAAGGAGGCTACGAGTATTCGTCGACGGTCTCTGCGATTCTACTACAATCAGACTACTAAGACTCTCTACCAACGGACTTATGACGGTCTTCTTTTATACTGTCTTGCTGGTGATGAAGCAAAGCAAGTATTATGTGAAGCTCATGATGGTGTTTGCAGAGCACATCAACCCGGCCCTAAGCTACAAGACCGTATCCGACGTATGGGTTATTACTGACCCTCTATGGTATCTGATACCATCGAATATGCAAGAAAGTATCGAGCCTATCAAATCCATGCAGATTTTATCCATCAACCATCAGAATTCCTTCATCCGACTGTTGCTTCCTGGCCTTTCAAAGCTTGGGGCATGGATATTATAGGTCCCATCAATCCTCCTTCTTCTAAGGGACATCGGTTTATACTCGCCATAACGGATTATTTCTCCAAGTAGGCCGAAGCTATACCCTTGACAGAAGTCAAAACTAGCAGCGTCATCAACTTTGTCAAACATCATGTCATTTATAGATTTGGTGTACCTCGACGAATCATTCATGACAATGGACCTCAATTTATCAGCCAGAAGTTTACAAGATTCTGCGATGATCACCGGATTGACAATGTCGCTTCGACAGCCTACAATCCTGCTGCTAATGGCTTGGCTGAAGCCTTCAACAAAACTATCATCAAGCACCTTAAGAAGTTTGTGTCTACTAACAAATGAAATTGGAGTAAAAAGCTTGAGAATGTCTTTGGGCCTATCGTACTACGGTCTGCAACCCCACAGGCTGTACACATTTCTCTTTAGTGTATGGCTGCGAAGCAGTTCTACCCCTAGAACATCAAATTCCGTCCTTAAGGATTGCCATCGCTAATGAGCTGACAACGGAGAACAACGACATTCTTCGATTTCAGGAATTGGAGGCGCTTGACGAGAAGCGGCTATTGGCTCAAAAGCATATTGAGTTATACCAGGCCCGCATCTCGAAGACTTTCAACCGCAAAGTTAAAGTCAGAGCCTTTCAGAAAGGAGAGCTCGTTCTAACAGTCAGACGTCCCATGACTATGACTCACATGAGCAAAGGCAAGTTCGATGCAAAATGGGAAGGGCCTTACATTGTAAGGGAAGTCTTTTCAAATAGAGCATATCAACTCTCAGGACTGGACGGTCGAGTTGCTATGATGCCTATCAATGGCAAATTCCTTAAGAAATACTATGTATGAATGTAACAAAGATTTCATGTAAATACAACAAGACAATGCATAAAAAAAGTTTGATTTTATTTCATCATGAATGACGTTACATAATATCAAGGACGAGAATCACTATCATCCTTTTTATAGACAGGACGAGGACCACTGCCGTCATTCTCAAAAATATAATCGGCAAAAGGGTCGAGAACAACCTTGCTCGAATCCACCAGGAACTTGCAAGCAGCCATCCTTATGGCCTCTTCTTCTTCTTCAGTCTTCTCTGGTTCAAGTAGGAAATCCAGGATATCCCGCGGTGGCTGGAGTGCAAACGAACTTTCGCCCGCCTCCGTCTGCTTTGGCTGGGTCATCTCAATTGGACGTTCCTCAGTGCCCGCTTCAACCTTCGGGGTGATCTCAGTCTTCTTGGATGCATCTCCAGACGACATCTTTATGTTAAAAAGTGAAAGTGATCATTCCATCTAATTTTATGTTCTATTTATAGATAGAGATTCGTGAAACAACGAAACGACACATTCATCCGACGGTTCGCCCGTTCATTCCATTCATCTGACGGTTCGTCCGTTCATCCATTTATCCGACGGTTCACCCGTTGATCCCATTCATCCGACAGTTCACCCATTCATTACATTCATCCGACGGTTCGCCCATTCTTTATATTAATCCGACGGCTCGCCCATTCATTATATTCATCCGACGGTTCACCCGTTCATCCATTCATCCGACGGCTCGCCCGTTCATTACATTTATCCAACGGTTCACCCATTCACTACATTCATCTGACGGTTCACCTGTTCATCCATTCATCTGACGGTTCACCCGTTCATCCGACGGATCACCCGTTCATTCAATTCCTCTGACGGTTCATCCGTTCATTCCAACGATTCATTTAATTCATACATTTTGACGATTTATCCCTTCATTTATATCAGCAACTTGTCATGTATTTGTTACTTTTGACTAAGTTGTCTACTAAAATAATGATATTCAACAAATTATATTCTACCATGTCCACATTACCTCTGAGCAGATATAATAACTATAATTATTTTCTAAATCAAGAAATATATCATGTCCCGGACCTCTGAATATATTTTCTATCGCTATTACTTATATCCGAATGAGATATGCAATAAATAATAGAGCCACAAAGAGAATGTCTTTTTAATGATCAAAATTAAAAGGCATTACAAAAAGACATGTCACAAAACAGAAGATAAAAAAAAAATCTTCCTATTCAGCTGGTGGGGTCATCAAATTAGCCATCTGCTGCTTTAAAGTTTGAAGTCGCTCCTCCCGAGATTCCATCACCCGCCTTCTAGCTTCCTCCATTCCAGAATTATCATCAAAAGTCGACAAGGTTACTAGTCGGCGGGAGATTTCAGCTTGATGAGTCCTGACATACTCATTTCTTTCGTGGGTCAAAATGTCCAGTTGCTGGACTGCAGTTTGATGTTGAGTAGTCTCTTCTTCCAGAGCAAGTTGAACAATTCTCAACTCTTCTTGAAGTCGATCGAACTCTGCTTTCAGCTCGGCAACTTTTTTTCCTTCTCCCCAGCAGCAGATGCTATTATTTCCATCTGGGAGTTATACTCTGAAGACTTGGTAGCAAAAGTGTCCAAGAAAACCTGGAAATCAGCTTTCATAACTGCAGCCTCTCGAAACATCTTCTCAAACTCAGCATGTACCAAGGGCTCCACCTCCCCCCGATTAAGATCTTTGTAGATCTTAACTGATTCCTCCAGCTCATCCAGTATGTGTTCAAGATAAGCAGCTTGAGCTTCGTCATCTTGACTTCGAATGGCAGCGATCAGATAAGAGGTTGGACCTCTAACAGTAATGAAACCAATATCTTCTTTCTCCATTACCCTTTCTACTAAGGGTCCTAATGAATTGAAGAAAAGGTTGGTGAAAGAACCAATTATAAATCTGTTAGTAGCTATGGCACCAGGTGTAGCAGCTACTCCCATGGACGTTGAAGCAGCAGGTGCCTGCACAGGCAGAAGTTCGGCAGCATGAACTGTAGTCTCTTTGGACAAGGGAGCCATGGTAGAGCTGGTTGCTCCTCCCAGATGATCCTCTGCGAAATCAAATAAACCCCATCAGTTTGCTGTCATTAGCAACTATCGAAAAGGATCAAAAGTAAGGGCAATCTTACCATTGCTGGGATCAATGACAAGTTTGTCATCTGCTGACATGGGTTGTAGCCTCGCAGAAGTAGCTTCAGACATTACTGCCTAGCTACTACCCGCTTCAGAGCCGCCTGATAAGTGACAGCTACTGCTGGCTATCTCCTATATTTGCACTATATCAGTGCATATTGGAGGAATCGAAGAAAGTTGAATTTCTGCATGGATAAAAATTAAGATGTCAGCCATTTAATCCATAAAAGAAGGGTATTAATATCAACCAATACCTCTTTGATGGGTGATAGTAGCTCCCTCCGGTGCTACTTCTTTAACCGCATTCTTCTCTGGGGAGGCATGTACATCAGCATCCTCTTCTGGATTCAGAGTGTCATCAACAGCCTCTGCTGATGTATCCTCATCACTTGCACTCTCTTCTCGTGCTTTTTTACTATCACTTGCGACAACCGGATCTATATCATCATGGAGGCCGAAGTCACAGTCATTCAGAGCATCGATCATTAATCGATCTTCTTCAGCACGTAGTGATCGAGGAGAAGCTGGAAAGTGGGTGGTTTCTGTTGCAAGTGTTGGAGATTACGTTACTTCGGGAGATGTTTCTGTCTCATTTGGCTTCGCAGCCACATCTACTGTCTCTGCAATTTTTTTTCTGGTCTCTACAACCTCATCCCCTCTCTCTGGACTGAAAGCTTCCTGCCTGGGTTCAATGGCAGGTGTAGGGGACGATATCATGACTCCGGCGATAGCACTGGTCACGACCGATGACAAGATAGGTCTTGGAGGAGTGGCCACTTTCCTCCTGGAAACTATCTTTTTTCTGCGTAAAGGTCTCTCCGGATTCTCTACATCTACAACATCTACTTGCCTTTAAAGAGATGTCGGAGTCGTCGTCTCTTCTCTCTGAGTCGACTCAGCATGCTGTCGAGATTACGACCGGGTAGTGACCCTTTCTGAAGATTCTAAGACAATCTTTCTCTTAGCAACTAGAGAAGAAGGTTCTTCCGCCTTCCTTTTCTTCCTTTTCTTGATTGGAGATCTAACGACCTTCAAAGAGACGCACAGCGGCTCATTGACTTCTTCAGGGAAGTTGGCTTCCCTTGAAGCTTCCAATGGTGCATCAACTGGCTCATCCTCTTCATCATTACCAGGAGCCAACACAACAGATGCTTCCTTCTTTAATCGGACCGCAGTAGCAAAACTGTCTACTAGACTAAAATTCTCAGCAAAAGTGTTCGTCGATGTGTAGAAGAGCGAATAAGTATATAACATGCGAGGACCATGATCGCTCTTTAGCGGCATCGAGAACATCATCCTCGTGTCTCGAGCATTATAGTAAGCCCAAGCCCGAGCTCCATCGATCAGATAACCGTTTTCCTGTAGGCACGTTATGGCGTTGCCTACATAGAATTGGTCGTAGCCGAATTGGCATGCAAAACGGCTCAGGAGATAAGGCTCCAGATAGCATTCATCTTCAAACCGGTACACCAAGTGAGATGGCCGAATCGTCTTCAACCAGTTGAAAATTGTGTAGCCCAGAGGCTGTGCCCTCCCAGAATCGACAAGGTTGGTGGACATATGCTCGTATCCAGCTAGAGGGAGAACACAATAGAAGTTCCATCCCTTTCCAAGATTCAGAGCGCGCCTGCAATCTCATAAAGTGGTATATATCCACTTGCTTTTGGAGAATCTCCTCAAAAGTCTTTCGCTCACCAGCCCCATATCGGGGTTCATCTGTGAAGGATAGTGCAGAAACAGCCATCCGAACAGATATGTGTATGGTAGCTCCAGCAGAGGAAAGCTTCCTTTCCCGCCCTTTCCTCGAAACATTTGATCGACAAAAAGGCGGAGGCCAGCATTCACTCTGTAAGTCATCGCTGACAATAGATCCATCCGGTAGCCGAAGACTAAGCGGATAGCAGCAAATAGTACGCCTCGATGAAAGTAATTGATGGCACTGGCTCCAGGAACGACATATCGTCGAAGCCAATAAGTGAGTAAACCGCTAAGTGGGCCTCCTTCGACATGGGCCTATAGCCCATCCTCATATAACTCTCAATAATGTCATCTTTCTTAGGAGGGGGATATTGAAGATCATCCTCGATCTTGATATCCATATCCTTGTTCTCCTTCATCAACCCTATCACTTCGCTGTTGCTAAGTGGTCTGAAGAAGGTGGATTTGCAGTTATCGTGCTCCTTTGTCTTTTTTTTCAATGATATGGTTGAAAAAGAGATATGGCAACCATTTGGTTGAGTAGCAGGTACCGGATGTACCACTCTTGTAATACAAAAAACAGATCTTGTAGTGGCATAGCAGCTCTTCAAAGATAGCTACCATGTCATTCACTTGGCATAATTTGTCCAACTCATCATTGGTCGGGACAAATTCTTCATAGAGGATATCCCCTATTGGCAAGCTGGAGATGTACTTTATCTCGTGTAAAGCCAATCCGATCTCTCCGTATGGTGTCATAAAAGTTCCCGTTCTGTAATTGTATCTCTCCGCCAATACAAGGAATAGATGCGGATTAGGCAAAAAACCATAAATGGTGGCGTACACCGCTTGGTACAGCTCAATCTCCTTGAGTCGGTCTTCAAATTGAGCCAACATCCAATTGGCTATACAGCTCCACCTCTTGTTATCTGGATTCACGAGACCTGTCAATCAAATATCTTGGTCTGGATATCTTCTTTCAACCTTCGCAAACTCATTTGCGAATATCGAAGTTCTGACCGGTAGCAGCAGGGAAGAGTTTTCTGGTGGGATGCAACCAGGTTTCAGTCCTCTGAGTAGGGAGCTGTGACGCTCAGAGGAACTGTAGAACATGTCTTTGCTGTTCGGCCCCTGCTTCACACAGATGTTCCCCGTTTGGGCTTGCTGAAGTAGAGTTATATCCCATTCCATCCTTCTGGGATAGCTCGCAAAAGCATAGCGAGACAGGGGAAGGCATATGGAAATCTCCGGTAGAAGTATCATCTTCTCGCCTCTTTAAAAAGTCTCTGTTCCATGCGAGGTCTAGGCTGAGAGTTCTTGTAAAAAGCCTCACCGAACAGGAACAACGACTTCTTATGAGTAACCGTATCTACAGTTTGGAGTGGCTACCCGTTCATTAAACACAACAGAGTTTCATTATCTTGTGCCATCAAGATGGCTTGGCGAGATGACGGCAAGGCATATTGAGGATATGTCACATGGGAAAGATCCTCCTTGAACTCAGGTTCAGCCAAAGATCCTAACAAAGACCTTATAATCTGTATCTTCCCTGAGGTTAACTGCATCAAATAAAGAGATAAAGATCAGTACATGCAAAATCACAAAGTTTCTTTGAAAAGAGTTCATCAAATTGTGCTATGTACAAAGCATCAGATTGCACTAATACAACCCACATGCGCAAAGTACCCAATTGTGCCAATACATCCACTTGTGCAAGACATCAGGTTGCGCTAACCTACTTGCACAAGGCATAGGTTGCGCTAACCCGCTTGCGCAAGGCATCAGTTTGTGCTGGCTCAACTGACTTGCGCAAATCGATGGACTGCGCCGAACATCTGCGAGTGCTTTCCAACCGATTGTGCAAGAATATAGTTTTCATAAAAATGAAAAACAATTGTGTGTGCAACCAAAATCCTAAACATGGCGGCGCAATACCATCAATCTCTAAAAAGAGAGAGGTATGAAGGTTCAAAAATGTCAAGAACCCTAAAAAGGGTTTCGATCGAGTTTGTCATCTACCTTGCAGCGCTGGGTGGCCAAGCTCATGGCGAGATGCTCGTGGCACAACACGAGTTGAGGGTTCAGCCGGAGCCTTGCCTTTCTCTGTGGCAGTTCGCTTAGGAGCCATTAACGTCGACGACGAGAGTAAGGAGAAGTAGTCGGAATGGGAGGGAAGCTTTTATCTCTTAAGAAAATCAAAAGCAGGTAAAGGTTGACAGAATGAGAATGGAAACTATTTATAGTTTTCAGAAGTGTAACAATCACCTCAGATTGTGCCACAAAAGTTGGAGCTGATTCCTCCATACGTGCAGTCAAAGCGCCACTTGCGCAACTTGATTTTAAATTCGAAATTCAAAGTATTTCGAAACTTTGAATATTTTCAAAATTTCGAAAACTTTGAAGGGGGTCTTGTAGGTCCTAAAAATCAAGTTGTATCCATCAAAAAAGTAATAAAAACCAAATTGCGCATACTTCAATGAACTGCGCAGGAAGCAGATTGCACAACAAATCAACTGCGCGAGGCCGAACCGCGCTAATATCCAAGCGCACAATGCAGACGTGGCAACGTCATCATTACCTGACACAAAATCAGATTTTTTGAAAATTGACAGCCCGAAAAGCGAGGAGTCTGTTCGTTTCTCGAGATGCACCACATTTTAGGATAGCTGTACAGCCAGCGCAATCTGCCAGCTCAACCGAAGCACAGTCTGCCAGATCCTCTTCAGCGCAGTTCGATCCCAGTACAGTCTGAAGCTAGCACATTTCAAGAGGCACAATCTATCAAGATAACTGACATTTTATACGTGGCCTACATGCCATCAATTGCTCACCACATGGCAACCGTCTGTACACGACCATGCGTATTTCAATCAAATAATGTCACACGTCTAATACAGTTGAGCCACGATCGAGTAACTGCCAGCGCAGTTCGCTGCTTGCACAGTCCAATGCCTGCACAATCCAGTCTGCGTAATCCAGAAATAACTACTAAATTAGTTATTTTCCAGAACTCTATAAATAGAGTTTCAAGTCCTTCATTATCAAGATAAGATCATTCAAGATCTTCAGAGAGATCAGGAGTTCTTGTCCAAGTGTTGCTGCATTCTTCAGAGGCTATCGTCTACAAAGTTCACATCGTCCAAGGGACAAAGCGATCACTACAAGAAAAATGATTTTTTCCAACGTTTTATTAGCGTTGGCAAAACTGTGCAAAACGTTGGCATAGGTGTTACCGACGTTTGTTCAACAGTTTTTGCAAACGTCGTCGTTGCTTTAGTTGGCAATTTACGACATTTACGCAAAACGTTGGCATAGGGTTTAGACGACGTTTATAAACGCCATTAATTGTTCTATAATGATTACCATATTTCCAACAGTTTCTCATAAAAATGTCGCAAAAGAGAACTTTTCAACGTTTTTTGAAACGATGAGTTTTCCCAACCTTTTCCCAAAAACGTCGAATTTTGATTTCCTAACCATTTTAAACAAACGTTAGATTTTGTATGGCCGACTTTTTTAAAAAACTGTTCGGGTTTTTTTTTTTGGAACCAGGTAAATTATTTCTGGAATCGCTCCCACTAGGATTCGAACTCCTGACCACTCGGGTCGCATGCATCTCTCTTAACCACTAGGCTAGAGGTCATTTGCTATATATATATATATATCCCAACATATTTCCATGTATAAAGCAGACTTTTTTTAATTTAGTCAATGGTTCACCTTAATTTCCATAAACAAAATCTGCCTAATTTATGTAGGATTAGAAAAAAAATTCCTTCACACGTCAAATAAGAGTAAATGCCCAAAAAAATGTCAAAGAAATGTCGAAAAGGGTTTCCAAATATGTGACATGCTTCACAAAATGTTGGTATATTGCTCGACGTTTAAAGAAAAACGCAGGTAATTAACAACGTTTGTTTTCAAAATGTTGGTATATTTCTCGACGTTTAAAGACAAACGCAGGTAATTGTCGAATGTTGGTATATTGCTCGACGTTTAAAGAAAAACGCAAGTAATTATCAATGTTTGTTTTAAAATATTGATATATTTCTCGACGTTTAATGACAAATGAAGGTAATTTTCAACCTTTGTTTAAAAACGTTGGTATATTGCTCGACGTTTAAGGGCAAACGCAGGTAATTATCAATGTTTGTTTACAAACATTGGTATATTGTGCGACGTTTAAAGACAAATGCCGGTCATGACCAACGTTTTTTTAAATACGTCGTTATATGCTAACTTAGCCAACGTTTACAAAAATGTCGGAGGAATAAACGTTGGAAAAGACCTATTTTCTTGTAGTGGATCGTCTTCAGATCGGATTCCTGTAGTTGTACTTTCCCAGAATTCAATTGTAATCTTTTTACAAAGTTTATGAAATAAAAAGAAATTTTGTTTTTGCAAACAATGATTGTGTCTCTTGCTTCGGCTGTGGCTCCTGGCCCTGTGCGGGTAGTTCTCTCTGCTCCAGAATCTTTTACTACGGCTTCTCCAATGACCGCTATGAGTCAGGCCGATAAAGAATATTGTGCCAAACTCCTGCTGAGCACCCTCTATGACGCTTTGAGTCGTGGTATAGAGAGCGCTTTGCATGGTCAACCCTTAGTTGATTGGGTGCGAAACCTAGTAGAAGGCTAGTTGGCACTACTGCGCGCCCATATCGAGTATGATGCTTGGGTTATGATTGCGAGAGACTTACTGGATGATCTGGACTCCATTACTTTGGAACTTCAGGGCCTCAACGATAATCTGCCGACCTTAGCCGCGACAGAACTAGAGAAGATAGCCTCTGAAGTGTCCCACCAAGAGCAGATGCAGGGCTTTTTCTGATCGACTTATGGAAGTCAAATCAGAGATTGCTGAGCTGGCCGATGCCGAAGGGGCTCGAGTCCACCATCGAAGGAGCAATACAGAGACATTCGTGAATAGATTCGGAAGCTGACGGATGCCCTGGCCCTTGCTGAGGGTGATCTAAATGAATCAGATGACCTGGGAGAAGTCCTTCACTAACGTTCGGAGGCTCTAACTGAAGAGAGGGCGAATATCGGCACCCGTCAGGCCAAATTGGCTCTTGCGTGTCAGGCTTGGACCCCTGTGAGAGATGAGACTGCCAGATGCCAGGAGGCCGACAGGAGGGCCCGCGCATGGATCGCACAGTTGAGGGCTCATCTAATGAGCCGGCTGGAAGACCTTCAGGACCAGTCTTCCCAGTTTTAATTTCATGCTTCTTTTGTCCTTCAACTTGTGAGGGATCATATGCGTATTTTGTAATAGAAAACATTACCTTCTTTATATCTGGAGTTTTTGTTTTCCTTTTCTGTTTTGTCCCTATTTACGGTGTAGATCTTGTATAGGGTTAAGAATTCCTTCAGGGGGGATAATTCTCCTGGGGACAAGGTGTTTGCTTAGAGGTTATGTGGACATGGCAAACATAAGAGTTTTTGTTAGACACTTTTCTTACGCAGAGGTGATATAGACATGGTAAGGATAGACTCTTCTGGGGTATAGAATGACTCAGAGGTAATATGGACGTGAAGTGTTCTATAGATAATGATTGTAGAAAATCGTCAGGAAAAGGGGGCGTTGCTCAGAGTTTATAGGGACATGGCAAGCATCCTTCTTCCTAGAATAATAGTTCAGAGGTAATATGGACGCGACTATTTTTTTCTTAGGGAGTTGTGACAACTTTGGGGTTATCATAATAGGATGACTACTCAGAGGTAATATGGACATGGTAGACACGATGTAGAATAACACTTCAGAGGCAATATGGACGTAAAATGTTTTCTAAAGATTATGATAGCTTACAGCTATTGTAGAGGAGGTGACTACTCAGAGGTAGAGAGTACATGGTAGTCGCGTCTTAGGACAACATTTCAGAAGCGAGGTCATAAAATGTTTTTATGTTTTCCGAGAGTTTCACGATGATTCTTGGTTCATCGTATCGGGAGACTGGTCCGGATGGACCCTCATGACTCCGTCTTGAGGCATAGAGAACGGGAAAAGCCCTTAAGTGTTTGCCCGTGCTAGCAGAAGGTTGACTACCGTCGTCGTTGCCTTTGGAATAGGCATGGCGCCATCTTATACCTCTGTGGCTGGAAAACTCCCTAACTAGAGAGTAACCATGTTGGCCGTGACGGTCTTTTCCTCGTAATCCAACAATATGACATTGGCGTTAATGAGGCGCTGAATTTGTCCTTTCAACACATAGCAGTCCCGTGTTGAGTGATGGACGTACTGGTGATAATGGCAGTACTTGGGATGGTCCACCTTTCCCACTTCATCAGGACACCTGGATGTCGGGATGGACAGTTTGCCACTTTTTGTAAGCATCTCGAA
The DNA here is from genome assembly GCA_029216955.1 of Iris pallida. Taxonomy (NCBI): domain Eukaryota; kingdom Viridiplantae; phylum Streptophyta; class Magnoliopsida; order Asparagales; family Iridaceae; genus Iris; species Iris pallida. The sequence goes on from JANAVB010009400.1 coordinate 21,976,734, forward strand.
GAGCTACAGCGTATCCTCATCATTGAAGGAGTAAGCCTTCCTCGGCCTCTGTGCTTTCGCAAACTTGTGGTTCGCAGCTGCTAAACCTTTGGAGATTTTGACGGTCATGGTTTGCTTGCCTTTTCCATCTTTAGGGTTGTTGTTGGATGAGCGTCTCCCCTTATCTTTGGGCGCAGGAAAGTGTAGCCCCAGGAGCTGCACGTCCTGGGCTTTCCTTTGTGTGACATCCGCCTCAGTAATGAAAGACGTCCACTCCGTGTGGGAAGCACTGTGCCAAAACTTTATAGCGGGCAGCATGTTCTTACGACAGGAGTCCATAAGCATGGACTTGGGCATGCTGGGTGGTAATATGAGAGATGATTGGCGGAAGTGCTCGATATATACGCAGACAGGCTCTTTCTTCCTCTGAACAATTTCTATGAGGGTCGACATGGTCATATCCATGCCTCCTTCGTAGAATTGGTCTATGAACCGAGTCTTCAGGTCTTCAAATGATGAGATACAATCGTCTGGAAGACTGCAGAACTACTCATAGGCTACCCCCTGCAGGGCTCCTATGAATATGTTAGACAGGAGGATGTCATCCTTTGGCAGGTATCCCGTTACTGAGGCAAAGTACCTCAAGTATTATCGGGGAAACCCATTTCCTTCATAAGCAGTAAGCGTCTACGGATTGTATTTAGGAGGATAGACGACATTGTCCCACTCGGTAGGGTATGACTGCCGGATCTCCATCTTTTGGAGCATTGCTTGCTTCTCCTTGGCATCATGATGAGCATACAGCTCCTTGATGGCCTGTTGTATCTTGGCCGGCATTGCAGAGCCTGTAACCGATGGAGTAGATGAGGATGGTCATGCCTGATTGGCAGTAGGCAACCTACTGGATTTGACATTGGTTGGCAGATCACGTACAGGTGTAGAGGCAGTAGTGGCCATGCTACTCTTGAGGTCGATTATGACCGAGGATAGGGTCTTGATGGTGTCCGTCAGCGTATCTAACTTTGCCTTGAGGATTTTGATACGTTTGAGAGCTTCGTTATTGTCTTCTACATTGCCATCGGCCATGAACACAGACCGAGTGTGAGGGTCACTTGAGGGAGCCGTAGATCCTTTACTTTATGGCTTAGACGCTTGAGTCTCATTGTCCTGAGGATATACCGTAAGATTATGATCTTCTTCGAACTCAGTATGGTTGCTACCCCCGGTCTGGTGACTGGCTGCACCAACGGAGACATCTGTGTCATATTGTGCCTCGTCAGATTAGAACACAGGATTGTCGTGCATGGTAGGAGGCTGGCTTCCTCTAGTTTTTGATAAGGCACCCAATGCAGATTTGGAACGAGTGCCTTGGAACACACCTGCATCGGGTACCATAGTTCTACTGTTCTCTGACCTCCTTTTCGGTTTAACAACCGATATGGAAGGATTCTGGGAAGGCTTCTTAAAAGCTCTGGAATCCTGCGCTGCGTAGCATGTGGCGATATGGGGCTTGTCTTCTCTATGGCTCACCGATCCCCTGCTAAGCCTCTGGCGTGGGGTCGGCGTAGAGTAGAGTCTCTGGAAGATGTAATGCCTGCTCGACGATGGCGCATCCGTCTGCTGACAATGGCAGTTGATGGAAATTTGGGTACAATAGTACCTTAATTTAGGCACGTCTTGTGCCATAGATTCTTCTTGTACTTGAAAGTGGGTTGGATCTTCTATCGTAGCACTCTCATTGTACATGCAGGAAAGCTGCATGTAAGCAAGGTCAGAACGGGTCTGGCGAGGAAGCCTCATGTCGCTCCTGCGGGAACGTTGCTCGCGTAGCTTCCTCTCCATGGGACGTACCCCCTGGTTTTGCTTACGCACAGGAGTACTCCAGTGGGAGGGAGATTCGACTGGTTGAGGCATCAGAGCATGAGATCCAGTCTTGTATAGCTTTCTGTCGGCTGTGCGTGTTATTGTCAACACGGACCTCTACTCTACCACTGGTGTCGCATGCTTGTTGTATGAAGCGCGAGCCACCTGGGATCTAATCCTACTACCTCCAGCGGGCGAGTAGTATTCAGAGTCCGCCAAAAACTTACCTTAAGGGAAAGCGATTCTGTCGAAGACAGATCTCCTTACTGGCAATATTCCCATCGTGAGGGATTGGACTGGTATGCACTTCCTTGGGCATCGTTCCTTCGTCAGATAAACCATGGAACCACCATCTTCCTCACCATGCTTTTTTGGGACAGGAATCGGGCGAGGGGATAAGGCTGTAGCAGCCGGGATCTTCTTTGTGGCTTTGACTTTGAGGGGGTCCTTAGACGCAGTTCCCGCCATTGTGCTGCTGGCTACAGCCGCCTTAGGCATCCAGACACGTCGAGTCTTTTTCGGTTGTATGAACCGCTTCGAAGTCTTCAACTTTTCATCATAGAAGAGATCTTCAAAAGCCTGCTGGTCAAAGCATACGAACAGCATGTCTTGAGAAGCTCCTAGCAAGTTGTCATCAGATTGCGTCACTGCCTTCTCGTCGGAGGAGAAGGTAGTCCTCAGCAGAGTTACCATTTTGTTCGACATAATAAAAGGTTGAACGAACTTTTTACTTTATTAAACATATAAGGTATCTTTGTACATAGAAGGAAGTCCTAAACATGATATTTTAAGTATAAGGAGAAGAGATTTTTGGAAAAGTGTGACGATGGAGATCGAGCACTACAGCGGCTCCTTTACTCCGTTGACGATCTGGCGATGAATCAACCTTGCTATGGCTCTCTGGCGCCTTTTATGGGACTCTGGGGTCACCGATCAAGAGGCGGTCTGGATGAGAAGATCCCTTAAAGATGGTTAGTTGGTTGGTGCTTTGGTTGATAGGTGGATGAGGATGGTCGACTCTTCGTGGATAGACATCAATGATCCTTTGAAGATTGTCGATTGTCAATGTTCCCTCTCTCCTTTTTCCTTTTCTTTGTGGAATAAGAACTCCATCTATATAGAGAACCGAGCAAATATGCGATGTGCATTAGGGTTTCTGAGATATCAAAGAATCTGCCGTCATTGCACGGTACGGGCTTCTGCGGCGCTGACATGTAGCGAACATCGAGATTCTCCTGAAATAAGATCTCTGGTGGTTATAAACATAACCGAAGGAGGGGACATGTGGCGCATGCCGATTTGCTAGCTCGGATACAGCCGAGTAAATGTTAGGATTTTATCCTAGATTTGGAGTCTAACTGATCCTCGTCTAAGATTTAAATCAATCGGATATGATATCAATTATGATTTAATCCCAATCTCCTCTGCAAGAGGCAGTTTAAACAAACCAATTAGGGTAGACCCATGCTTCCTATGCCTCTGGTGAGGACTAAGTGCTACAGTGCTTCTGGGACGACGAGTATACCGTGCTTCTGGAGCCGACGGAACCTCTGTGCTTTTAGGCGACGAGTGGACTTGGCTTCGAATGACGACGAGACTTCTGTGCGTACAGAGCAACTTATGAAGCTATGTTTCGGGCTACCAGAGTCACTGTGCTATAGGTGACAAGTAGGCTTGTGCTTCAGGTTGGCGAGGTTACTGTGATTTTGGAGCGATATGTTGACTTGCATTGGTTGCGATAGGAGTTCCCAAGTCTCTTGTAAAGAAGTAACTTAAGCTTATGATCCGGAACAGACGACTGTGACATGGAAATGGAGATGGTGTGAGCATATCACCATGCTACGCCTCATGCGGATGCAGGTAAGTAGCTGCACCTCTGAACAGTAAAGTCATTGGCAGGGAAGGGAAGGGTATGACACCCTTGTACGTCTGAGATTGGCACAGGCAGCTAGTTGCGTCTCTGGAGTGAAGACACTGGCTTCTGAAGTAAAAGAAGGGGAGGAGGGCCTACCACCATCTTGTTTCGAAGGTTGGCGCAGGCAGGTGGCTGCACCTCGGGCTTGAAGGCTCTGGCTTTTCAAAATGCTGAGTTACTGATATGATTCTGAGTCGCTGCGCCTACAGAAAAATAAGAACATGCTTCGATTGAGGTCAATCTTCCAGGTGTGTATCGAGAAGAAGGAAAGCTGCGCTTCGATGAAGACTGCATTCCTTGTAGATCCCTCTAGGCTCTGTCGAATCTGTACTAGATTCTTTGCAGAAGAACAGAATTAGT
>JANAVB010009400.1:21985850-22293350 GCA_029216955.1 Iris pallida
ATTTATAGTTTTTTCAAAGGCAGAATTCTGACAGAATTCGGGCAGAATTCGGACAGAACTCTATGAAAAAATCTTATTGGGATCCGTAACTGCAGAAAGACCAAGTTCAAAAAGCAACGTTCACTAACCGAACTTTGGCCGAACTCTGGCCGAATTTGGGCCGAACTCTGGCCGAATTCTCCTTGAGTTATGTTGGAGTTTTGTCAGGGTTTTTGCAAATTAGTTTTTGGGCTTTTTGAAAAGTCAGGCAGTTAGGAAGTAGTTTGGGCTTTTGTGAGTGGGCTTGTTTTCAAAATGAAAGGGTATTTTGAAAACGTTTCTTGGGTAGCCTATTTGCCAGTACGATGCAGTTTACATCATATTTCTAGACTCAATGAATGTGAAAAATATATTGATAAAATAGGAAAACCAAGAGCCCTTTGATGATGCCTTTCTTCAAATATTGAGCAGACTTGAAGACGTCTTTTTCCTTGACGGCGGTCATCCAAAGATAAACAGATCTAAAAATTTGAATACCTATCGGGGGCTTCGCCAACACCGTCTTTGGCCCATCAATAGTTCTCTATTGCATATGTCCTGGTTTGACAAAACTTGATCATGCTTACTGCATGTCTATAAGAACATGTTAGACAAACAGAATAATATGACACAAGCATAGCAATATGATATAGAACATTTAGGACAATGCTAACATTAGGACAATGCTAAGATTAAGTAGCAACATGATAGTGATTACATGAATATTAGTGATGTTATTATGTTAAACTTAGTTGATTAGCAATATTCAAAAACATGATATAATCATTGGGCTAACAATCTTCCCCTTTTTGATTATGGCAAATCCTTTAAGTTTAATATATATACAATAGATGCATGTATCACTAATAAACACATAATACTAGATATTGTGTGCTGACTTAAACTTATTTCTTTCCCTTTGATATGATCAAAAATAAGCTCCCCCGTAATTAGAGCTAAAAACGAACTCAAGCATAAGTAAAGAAGAAAGCAAAAATAATCATGATCAAGGATTAGGAGAACAGGGTAACAAGGTTAGAAAATATCATAACTAAAGAATAAAATCTTGTCAAAAAAAATAGTTGGTTGAACTTTTAACAAAGAACACTGAAATCAAGCAATACATAGTTTATCAACTAAAAATCCAAAAATTACATTCAAAACACATTTTGTTCATCATATTGTGTTTTGAAATAGACTAAAAAAATATATCAATAGTAGGAATCAATCATTGGTCATAAATAAATCATGAGGAATAGAAATTCACAGATCTAGTATATATAAAAAAATCAAAAATATAATGAGACTTTTAACAATGATCACAAAAAAATATGATTCATAATTTGCCCATACAAATTAGTGAATCAATTCCATAAGAGTATAATCATCGAAAAAGAAATCAAAATAAATATACTAGAATCTATGCAAAATCTATACCAAAGTTTATGCATTTGAATTCAATTACCTTAGCATGATATATGAATATCCATTAGATAAACATGAAGGTAATGAAGACAAAATACTTGAGAAGGAGAAATTCAGTCGACTTGAATGCTCCCCCGCAAAGTATGATCAGTCTAAATATAGATAATCATGAACTTTGAGATAAAATCTCAATAAGAAATGCTAAAGCAGTTTAAACTCAATCAAATAAGAATAATTAAATATATTTTTGGCAAGATAATTTTTAGAAACTCGAATGAGAGAATTAAAAAATAAATAATAATAATCATATATTCTCTCATCTAATACAAATCCAAAAATCATGAATAACTCAACAAGATATTTTAAGTAAAAGAATGTATGCCCATGATAAACTAGCTATACCATATATTAAGGGCATAAAAGAATTGAAATAATTAAATTTGCTCCCCCTTAAAATATGCGTATATTGTTCAAAAATAATTTATATGCATAAAATAAAAAAAGATAAATAATCACAAGATCTAAGGGATATCCAAGATATGCATGTTTTCGTTCCTTTGATCAAATGCATATAAATTTCCAAACTCAAAACAAATATCATCTTTATGCAAGAAGAAATAACCAATAAATAAATGCTTAAAGATGAGCAAACAAAATATGTATCTCCAATATATATATAAAAGAAATATTTTATGACAATAAAAGATTTTGAAAACTGTCTTTAATAAGAACATTTGAGTACAGGACAGATTCAATAAATCAAAAAGAAATCAAAAAGACTTTTCAAAAAATGTGGAATTTATTACGAAAAACTGTCTTAATAAATGTTCGAATGCGTCCATTTAGTCCTTAGACTGGCGATTCGAATCACGAAAACAATTTTAATAAAAGAATCCATAAATCATAAATAAATCCATTTGAAAAAAAATAAACATAAATAGATAAATGTCCAAAGAAAAGTGTATTCTAGATATATGGCATGTCAAGGGGATAATTGATTTGAAACAATTAACTGCTCCACCTTTACATGGCTATATCCAAAAATAATAATATTGACAAAATTTTAAAATAAAATTCAGAGACATATTTTCAAAAGAGAAAACTAATTCAAAAATATAAGATCTTCTTATCAAAGTTCATTTCTTCCTTTTAAAGCCTTAGCACGGTGTCCACCTGACAACCGTAAGGTTTAAAAAAAGAAACGCTTTGAGAGAGAGATTCAATATGCGTGACTTCTCCCCTACAAAGAGTTACTGTTGTAGACAGTAAGTAATTTGAATAAGAAGATAATAATATAAAGCTCAAAAAAAATATGAATATTACGAATATTACACAAGCTAAAGATGAAATCACAATACCATAATATTCAATGAGTAGTCACGAATACGAAAAACAATCATCTTTAGACAAAAGAAGAAATATCTATTAAATAAACATTTAAAAATAAAACAATCAAAAGGTATTTCAAATTAGCATGATGAATAATCGTATAAGTCAAAAGATGACATAAATTGATCTATGCTATAGAATCTCACAATCGACAAGATAGATCAACATATGCTACCTTTTATGAAAATATAAATAGAGAATATTATCCATCAAATCTAAAATTCAAAATCCATCAGATAATAATTGCAACTAGATCTCAATAAATCTTTTAGTTTAAAAAGCGTCGATCAATCTTGGGTTAGCTGTAGAGGTACTGTCCCAGCTAACGGAGGTTCACTGGGGAACACTTAAGTACCGCTTCGCTTCGACCGTAGTCGTGGTGACAGACAGATCCTTTGTAGGCTTGTACCCAAAACAAATCTCTTCTTTAATAACCGAGGATTTAAGAAGAATTAGTGCAATATGAAATCAATTATATTCTATGGACTTAAAAAAATCTTAGAACAATATAGCATATAAGATGTATAAATTACATTTATCCATATGTGCTACAAAATCATTGGGTAACAATAAAATCTAAAGCATTTGTAAATCAAAAAGTAAGACCTAGATACGTTGATGTATTCTGGAATCTAGGAGATTTGACAGCACCTTGGATCCAGAACTAGATAATAGTTGCAAGTAGACCTTAATAAATCTTAAGTCTATAAAGTATTGATCACTTTGCATTAGCTGTAGGGGTTGGTTCCCAGCTAGCGGTAGTCCGAAGACTAGTGCACCGTGTCGCTTCAGGCTACTTACACCTGTATGACAGAAAGACCCTTTCGGCTTGTTCTCAAAATGATTTATACTCTTAAGAACTTAGATTCAAAGAAATATATGCAGTATCATCGAACATCATCGAAATCCAGAATCCCTAAAGATAAAATAATTAAATACCCAAACAATGGTTTATCAAGATCAAGATATTGAAAAAAAATATCAAAAAGAGTCATGTATCTAAAATGTTAACCAAAAAGCCAAGAAAAACATACTTCATTAAAAGAGGCTTTGAGGGAGAAGCTAATAAAAATAAGAACATAAAAAATTGTTCAAAGTAATCAATAGCTAAAGTATGAAATAAGCACAAGTTTAAAAACTACTTTTTTAAAATAATATAGAGCTTGAACTTAACTTATATATCCCCATAAAGATATTTATACAAAAATATAAGAAACATATCAGCAATATATGAATGAAAATAAATTATTCATGTATCCTTAACAATCATAAAAAAATTATCACAAGATCAAAAACATGCATAAATATGCTTTATCAGACAAAGATGTAATTGATTCATAAGAAGTTAATCAAAATAAAATATGAGAATCAATAGTGAATATATTATACAAGCACAAGGTTAAAATAAAATTATATGTATATACTTTTCAAGTAAATAGAAGACTTGTGCTAAACATACATACTCGCAAAATACTGATCAAAGTAAATACGATATGTTAAAGACAAATCAATAAGAAGTGACCATTAAAAATATTAAAGATGAAGAGTCAAAAAATATATTCACCAAAACAAAATTAAGCTCCTATGCATGCTTCAAGAATAAATATTAAGAGTAAAGAGCATACATAGACATATGTGTCACACTAATGGAAAGTGAGTAAAATACTGTATAGTATGAATTAAACATTTAAGCTAAACAGCTAGTCATGCTAGGATTATGTCTCACATTAATTCAAACAATAGACAATTTAAAAGATATCAATGAAGGCTAATAGCATGAAATCAATAAGAATATGCAAAATATTAAAAACTATTTAGAAGGCATGTTACCGAAGTGGTTCTAGTGACCACACTTCTGTTGGTGCAATTGCATGGAAGATGACCTTTGTAGCTTTGCAATCACCAACATGTTCCATGGTTCTATTTGATATGAGAAGCTTCACCTGCAATATTAGGTGAAGACTTTGGTATCCAATACTTGGATCCACATTTGTTAGCTTTGGGAACCCATTTGTACAAGTTCATATCAACTAGTTTTCTAATCTGACAATGATTAGAAATATGTCCATTCATACCACAAAAATAACAGAAAGAATTAACATTAGTACTATGTGTAGCAGTATAAGAACGTGCAGTAGTGTGATATGATCTTCGTGGATACTTGTAATAGAAAGCATGGTTGTGTGAAGCTTTAGCTTTGCTTGCTTCCTTTCTAAAAGATCTGACATGTGTGACTTTGTGATGTGCTAAGTGTCCTGTGTTAGACTGAGTCGTAGGTTGTACTACCTACTTTTCTAGTCTAATCTCTAACTTTTTAGAGTTAACATAGATCTCATCATACTTAGCAGAAATAGCATCAATTCTACATGAAGCAATAGAATACTTCTTCTTTTCTGATTCTAATTCCTCCTGAAGCTTAGCATTTTCTTGAGTGCTTTTCTCAATGCAATCAAGTGCCTCATGCAATCTAAACTTCAGTGTAGAAATCTCAGTAGAATTATCAGAAGGAGAACTATTTCTAGCATCATTCAATAAACAAGTAAGCTTTTCATTCTCACGCTTATAGGATAGAATATCCTTTCTAGCTTGCTTATTCTTATCTAATACTTTCTTGTGTTCTTCTAATAGATCACTGAAAGCATCAGATAAATCATCATAAGAAAATTCACTATCTTCAGAAAAAGAATTACTTTGTACCTCGTTAGATAATGCCATTGAGCATAAATTTACAGCTTGATGAGGTCTCTCTTCTTCTTCAGAATCTGTTGCTTCGCTTTCACACCATATGCTCGTGCTAGTGCACTTGTGAGACGATGATCTACCTTCATTTGATTGTTCGTAGTGACTCTTCTTTCTAGCAATAGTACAATCTTCTTGAATGTGGTCTATCTTCTTGTAATTGTCACATACAAGCTCTTCTTCGTATATGGGATTGTGTTGTACCATAAATCCCAATTCCATCATGCATACATTTGCATCATTATGAAGACTATCCTTCTCTCTGGAGTTGCTAGCTTTGCTTTTATGCCTGCACTCATAAGTAGCTTCAAGAACTTTCCAAATTTTATGAGAGCAAGTAGTAATAAGATTGAATACATTTGTGTCTACAACACAATAAAATATATGTATAGCTTTTGCATCAAGGCTAGCTAACTTCTTCTCTTCATTCGTGTAACTATAATAAGGCTTATTGATTATAGAGGATGTGAGAATAGAAGTGATAGTAGGCTTGTTGTAGCCATTCACAACAATTGACCATAAGTTAAAATCTTGAAACTTTAAGTAGAAGTTCATTCGTGTTTTCCAGTATGTGTAATTTGTACCATCAAATAGTGGGAGTCTATTTGAGGATTGCTCTTCAGTTGTGAAGTACATACTTGACATATGTGTTATAGTGATCTTATGTAACAGCAGTTAGAATAACAATATTACCTCGTATTACCTGTGTAACCCATTCTGATAATGAGGATCTGCTCCAAGGATGGTAAGCCAAATAATAGAGTCCTTGCTAGGATACCAATTAAAGGAGCAATTGGTATAAGCAATAATTTCTCTAAAAGGAGCACCTGCAATAATATCTCTAGAAGGAGCACCTGCTCTGATATCAATTGTAGGAGCAATTGGTATGAGCAGCAATATCTATATACCAAGCACCCGCTCTCTAGCTGTAGCACTGGCTATGATACCAATTGTAGGAGCAATTGAGATCAGAATATAATACCTCTTGATACAGCACTGGCTCTGATACCAATTGTAGGAGCAATTGGGATCAGAATATAATACCTCTTGATGCAGCACTGGCTCTGATACCAATTGTAGGAACGAGTTGTAAAGAACAATACTCTAGAGGCGGGTGAATAGAGTAGGCAGCAAAAATTAACTGTTTAAAAATGTTAGTAACAAGATCACAGATAATATATCACAGATATGTAAATAAAAAGTAGAGAGTAGAGAGAAAACACAAACACAAGGATGTATACTGGTTTCCCTCTTGTGAGGACTAGTCCAATCGGAAGAACTCTAGCTTCCAGTTGAATCCACTATGGAAAATCACCTAAAGCTTTCATCCGAAGTTCTTACAACTTCTACAACGCGAGCTTTGATCCGAAGTACTCGGCCAACTTCAATTGTGAAGTGTCTAACTTCAATCAAGACTCTGATTACAACCACTCTGAAACTTCTAGACCGTACCGCACTGGCAAATCGACTAGAGGATTATAACTGGCTTGGGATTTGAAAATAAAAGCTCAGAATACTTTGGAAGAAGTAGTAGGCTTATAGAGAAGAGATATGAAAGTGAATGAGTGAGTTGAAATGATCGAAATCCTTCTCTATTAATAGTTTTTCCAAAGGCAGAATTCTGACAGAATTCGGACAGAATTCGGACAAAATTCTATAAGAAAATCTCGTTGGGATCCGTAACTACAGGAAGACCAAGTTCAAAAAGCAACGTTCACTAACCGAACTCTGGCCAAATTCGGGCCGAACTCTGGCTGAATTCTCCTTGAGTTCTGTTGGAGTTCTGTCAGGGTTTTTGCAAATTAGTTTTTGGACTTTTTGAAAAGTCAGGCAGTTAGGAAGTAGTTTGGGCTTTTGTAAGTGGGCTTGTTTTCAAAATGAAAGGGTATTTTGAAAATGTTTCTTGGGTAGCCTATTTGCCAGTACGATGCAGTTTACATCGTATTCCTAGACTCAATGAATGTAAAAAATATATTGATAAAATAGGAAAACCAAGAGCCCTTTGATGACGCCTTTCTTCAAATATTGAGCAGACTTGAAGACGCCTTTTTCCTTGACGGCAGTCGTCCAAAGATAAACAGATCTGGAAATCTGAATACCTTTCGGGGGCTTCGCCAACACCGTCTTTGGCCCATCAATAGTTCTCTATTGCATATGTCCTGGTTTGACAAAACTTGATCATGCTTACTGCATGTCTATAAGAACATGTTAGACAAACAGAATAATATGACACAAGCATAGCAATATGCTATAGAACATTTAGGACAATACTGACATTAGGACAATGCTAAGATTAAGTAGCAACATAATAGTGATTACATGAATATTAGTGATGTTATTATGTTAAACTTAATTGATTAGCCATATTCAAAAACATGATATAATTATTGGGCTAACAGATATTACCTGAGGCATATGAATTGGTAATGGGATTACCTAGGGCATATGAGTTGGTAATAAAATTACTAGGGCATTTGAGTGGGTAATGTAGTTAGTGCTTTGGATGTGGGGAAAAAACTATGTTATATGTCATTGCGTATAGAGTAGGGTTAAGGTAAAAATTGAGAATTCACCCATATGATGGATGTCTAAGTAGCATATAAGATAAGGGAGTATTAGTTAGGATGATGTTAAAGGAGCCTATAGGTATACAAAATAGCTAGATACATAGATTATTAACCTAGTATATTCTAGAATACCTTGGTATGCAAGGTATGGACCCGAAACCTAGTTGTGATCTAGTTTGACCTAGAAATGACTTAGAGACCTAGAATTGACCTAGTACAACATGTTTATGATTCTTAAACATAATTGGACATCGATATTCCATATTTAGGTCTTCGAGGCACCGTATCGGACACTGTTGATACTCTACACCATATTACAGGTGAGTACATTCTCTAATAGTTTCCATTATTTGATATCTACTATGAATCTTGTATTTAGTGATGCTATATTTGATTCTGACACGATAAAACACGGATTGGTATATAGCTGGATCTTCAGTCATGAGATGTTATCTTGGTTATGGTATTGACATTGTACACGACATGAACATTAGACATTGTACATGATAGTATCATAAAATATTGCTCGTGTATCATAACGTGTCATGGTTGGATCCAATGTACTAGTTGGGGCGGAAGAAATCCTAGTAAGAGAGGTGATCAAATTCCTATTGTCAATGTAAACATTGTAAGTAATAATCGTACACCTCACGTATGATTAACCAGGCCACCTAGCTATTGTACAAGTTCCCAAGTCGATCACATCTCAAAACCAGTATTTTAAACATATGGTATTTATAGTATTTATTGTTCCCGTTATATTTATTGGAATGTACTTACATGTTGTCTATTTATTTCTATTCTTGTATCTTTTACTCCTCACATCATTTATTCTTCATAGTACTATTCTCAAGTTATGATTACATATTTATAATTCTACTTCTCCATCATTTATCGTATTCTCTATTTACAGTTCTATAGTTTTTGTCAATTAACTGGAACTGCTATTAGTGGTGTGCTCGCTCCAAACCTGACTGGATATATTTTTCAGATGACGGTTGTCCTACCTATTGCGGCCCATAAGATTTAGTTGGCATAGATCGGAAGACTCTGATTCAGGATGGTTTAGCTCCAGCTAAGAAGGCTTATCTAGAGACTCATTTAGGCTAGGTTCAAACTGAATTTGTTTCCAGTTGATGAATCTTGGCATGTTTATTATTTTGAGACTTGTATTTGAGAATTGTTGACTCTTAGGCCATCTGGACTTGTATTATTTTATGTTAGATTTTCTGGATTTTTATTTCATGTTGACTTTATCTTTTTGTGCTATTTACATTCCTTATAGTATTGTTATTGAGTATGGATATATTGTCATTACTTGTCCACCATTGGAGTTGATCATCTCGACAGGTTATGATATTTATAATATTAGCTAGTTTAGTAGGCCTAGACAGTGTTCTACTACCGATGCTGTGGTGAAGGCTGGGCGCTGACATGCACTCGTGCCCCTATATCGGGTGCGGGTCGTTACACAAAGACAGACACAAAGGAATCTTGTGACATGTTCATGAAGGCGACTGGGTCATGAACACGGGGGCGTTGTATCATACCATTCCACATAGGAGGATCTTCACATCATACCATGGCGGCAGGTTTGGACGTGTGAAGATGGGTGACAAGGGGACGGCTGCATTTATAGGCATCGGTGATGTGCACTTGTGTCACATTCTGCGCCCGTATGAATGGGTACGAGTAGCATATACTAATTCTATAGTTCTTATGTTGCATCTTTCTGTTTCATCATCTGATGAGGCAGTACTTTCAGCGTATTTCCATTTATACAAATAAATTGCCTTAGAATGTTTTTCATAATATGAATAAACATCCTCACTCTCAATTTCTCTAGAGAGTTCTTGTTGTTGCATTCGTATAAAGTTTTTGTGGAAGTTTTCAATTATCTCATCGGTTGAGATAGTCTCTGTTAGTGTATGGATAGAGATGTAGGCCGTCTCTTGAAAAAAATCTTGTAGACATCCAAGATACATACACTGAAACCAGGCTGGCAGAGGGCCTTTAATGTACAGCCAGAAGCACAGTTGATGTCATTATATGAGTAGGAAGAATTATAGTTATTGTAACGCCCCAGTCCCAAAATACTTAGGACGAAGTACGTAGACATGCCAGCTGTATACATACGAAGTATACTCCAATGTATGGAACCCCCGAATGTATACATAAGCTGTAAAATGCAGTAAACCATGATAACTAAACCTCATCCACCAAATAAGAGAATAATAATATAAATTAACTATAAAATTTGTTATTTATACATGTAGTTGGGCGGAGACAAATCCACTATCAACTATTTTAAAAGAGAAAAATATACAAGAAAAGGATAGATGAAATTGACAAGATAAACCATGGGCAATCATCTTCGAAAGACTGGAGAAGATCAGGCCTTGGCTAGAACACCTGCAAAAAGTCACAAAGCACACACCTGGAGAGATAACCAGGTCCTCAGAGGGACGTAACAAGATACAGGAAGAAAATGCCATAATAAACTGAATATATAAAATGTCACAGCCACAAGTAAAGTAAAATAGTCCCAATCGTAATAAGATACATAAAGGAACGGGGGTGACTTGACATTGACTAGGATTTACCTAACCATTCTAATGTGTTTATGCAGTTAAGAACAAACCTTTCGTCGCATGAACCCTGGCTGCAAATAGGATCTGGTATAGTCCCCACTTGGGCACCAGGGACCTAAGCGCATGACGTTTAAAAACGGCAGTGGCCAACCTGAGAGGATCATCTTACCCCAAGCGCATAACGTTCAAGAACGTCAGTGGCCAACATGAGGGAGTAAGCATACCTGTATATCCAGCAGAGCTTTCGGGTTACAAGGGAATGTGTAATAGAAGCCCATACGACAAGGAAATGTTCTCCCACCCGATGCACCTATCGAAGTCGTATCTGCGATCATATACCTCTACTAACTGCTAAGTCTCCTAACATGCATCTATTAGCAGTTAGACCTAACACATGCGCATGGGTGATCAGCCAACACACAAGTACCTCTACATGCTACTCATCTCACACATATCTTGTGGTACAACTGTGCCAAGGTTTATGCAATGAACTACCGTTGGTAGTCCCTTAACTCTAGGTCCATATGCAATTAAAGGATAATAAGCAAAGTAAAGCTAGTATCACTGAGTAGGTAATAAATCAAGAATTGTAATAATGGTACAACTACATGAACTAGAACTAAATAAACAGTGATACGCAAATAACTAAAAATATAGACTAAATATAAGCAGTAGATATGACAAGGTATATTGCCTGATATCCGGAGTTAGGTAAGATGATGTCCTGGCGACGAATCAACAACAACGCATAAAGGGGAAGGTGTAGGAACAACTTCGGATGCTAAAAATAGTCTATTATCTAATCATAATTAATACTGCACCTATTACATTTATTTAATATATTCTAAAATTAGGATATGGCATAGGTTTTCGTATCAGCTTTTCGAAAAACTAAACGGATCGTATTTTTGTTTCCGGAATCTCTCGAAATCGCAAAAATACTGAAACACGTTTATTTTTGGGATACTAGATACTCAAACAGTTTTGCAGAAATCTACAGAACAAATTGTGTCTATTAAAATATGTTTCTGGAAAGCTTACATCGATACACTTCTTTTTTAAAAATGGAGGTGAAACGGAGTTCGGAGCTAGGAGATATCGTCGTTCCAAGTTGCTCGTGCTATTAAAAAGCGGAGCTAAATTCTGATGACGAAATTTTGAGTTCCTATTGGACTAAAAATAATTTTGAATTATGGTTGATAGGAAGGGAATGTATTGGTATATATAGGTACTTATTTCAGATTTACCTCCTAAATTAGATAGGATTTGATTTAAATTGATAGGAGGTACTTTGTTATGATATAATATAGATAGGAATGCTTTCCTATTAGACTTAGTATTATGATTAACTTAAAATATAGTTCAACACAAACATGCATTAAAAGATCGTGATTTTGATATCTGCGAAAATATATCATGGTTATGGAATTGAAAAAGGGTCGCTAGTTAAGGTAATAAAATTATGATAACACGAATTAGAGAATAGAAAGGAATTGAGTAGGTCAAAGAGAATAATTTAGACATTTAGGAGAGAGAGTTTCTTGAGCGAATATAGTCGTCTAGTTTTAAGGTATGGTTAAGGAAATAATTTGAATCATTTTCAAGTTTCAAGAACGATTAAAAGGTTACGATAATGAATCTAGGGTAGAGGAAAAAGGTAATTAAAGACGGGGATATAGTCACATTGGTTGGTTAGTAGTTAACTATATTGGCAATAGATGGTGGGCAACTAAGACAATCAAGTAAGAGTATTTTTCTTTCTAATGTAGGCGAAAGACGAAAATAATAAAGGGTTCGAAGAAGATATTATCAAATACGAATAAGTGGTTCAAAGACGATTGAAAAAAAGAATTGCCAAGACAGTCGCGGATGGAATTCTAGAGGCCAAGTTTAAGTATGTCTCCATCCACGTCGAACAATATTTGAAAAGCGAACCAAACTGCACTAGGTTGATCAGACCAGCATGCACTGGTTCTGATTAGACAATGTATTAGTGGGCGTCCCCAATAACACATATGTCGTGAACAAGCTCGATAAAAGAATAAGCTTGCAAAACTAAGGCCAAACTAGCATCATAAGATAGTCAAAATATAAGGAATACTAATGAAGGAAATTAAATAGTCGAAGATCCATTAAATCTAAGTCTTGCCCGAAGTATAGGCTTATGCAGTCGTCCTAGTGTTTTCTTATCTATGACTTGGTTGACTAGATAAGTTAGGGTCCTCTGAATTCTATAATCTAAGTAAACTTATCAATATGGGTCATAAGGACAAAGGTTTGTTAGGTCATGAGGTATTCTACCCAAGTTAAAAGAGTTAAACTAGTAGTGTGATGGGACAATGGGTCAAGCAATCAAGACGAAGCACAAAGTTAAGCATTTAAGAAATTAAGTAGAACAAAATCACATATCGGATCGAAAGAATTGAGTCAAGGTTGTGTCCCTATCCTTGGTCGAAAAATATATCGGTATCATGGTAAAGGTTATAGTCTAGTCTTTATGACCCGAAAGTCATATCATAAAAGTGGAGTACCAAAGGACGTGTTTGAATGGGACATGATATACCTACATGAAGGTGAGATCGTCTAGGTCTTACATATGTAATTTTTTGGAAGGTAACAGCTAGTATTATACTCCAAATATCAAAGTCATGGTAAAGAACACAAAAAGATCTAAAATAGAAAGTGTGAGTTCATGAAATGACAATTAATGCACAAACATTAAATAGGATCAAGTTGAAGCATAAAATAAAATTAATTAAGGAATCTAGTAAATAATTTAGGGACACAGTTTTTAGAGAGAAGATAGTCTCCTAGGTGGATACAGTCAAGGAACGATTAAATCATTTCCCAAATTTCAAACGGTTAGAAGGTCACAATAAAAGATCTGGATTTGGGGAAAGGTCGAGTAAGTCAAAATTGAGATATAGTTACATGGTTTGGTCGAAGACTAACTATACTTGTATATATACAACTATCTTAGTCATGGATGGAATGTAGAGTACCTCTATCTCATTAGGGTGACCTTGCCTGCTTTTTGGTTCTCTATCAAGGTAAGATTTAATCACAAAATTTGAGTTTCCAATATGTATTTCCAAGCTTGACATAAACTACGATATTCAAGCATAATCATAAAAATAATTCAAGTCATTAATAACCCTAAGATAACCCTTAGTATAACAAAATATATATATATATATATATATATATATATATATATATATATATTTTTTCCCTCCAATATGCACAAACTAAACTTTCTTATTCTCTAGTCGGTTGAGGTCATCCATCATAACTTAAAAAATTTAGATTCCTCTAATCAATCTCAAAATAAGCTTTATCATATCTCTTAATAAATTTTACACAAAATTGCAATATTATAAATCCAAACTTTAAACTCAAGATTTAGATAATCTTATCAATCGTGAATTATGCGTCAAATTTTGAAGATTTTTTTTCGTAATTGAAAATATTAAACTCAAATTCTAAATAAATTAATCAATCATAGATCGTATGACACAGTTCAAAATTTAAAATTTTCCTCAAATCAATTTATATCTTCAAAAGATATGAATATCTATGACCCGAAAATCATAAATATTTTCTAAATCTTCAAAATCAAAGATTTTACTCAATCTTCTATCAATCCTTTGGTGAATACTCCTAGTAGTCTCAAGATAAAATTCTCTCTGTCCTCAAAGTTGGTAATATTGCTACTACCCAACTTAGAATGAACTAATCCTTAAGATCATACTTTTAAAAAAATAAATGCCTCTATATTTGAAATAAGACCAAAATGTATACTAATTGTGAATGTAATCCTTCTAGTCACGTGTTTGACCTATGAGCATATACTAGGGTAGTCATCTTCTTAACCGACATTAAGCACGAGAAAGTAAGGATTCACGGTAGAAATGGGTCAAACAAGATGCAATCAAGGGAGACAAACGAGAGTTCAAAGTTTGGAGTCAAAAAAGAATGTCAAGTATATGGATGAGATCCTAGACTCTAATCTTATCTGTAGGCTCACATCGGTACAATAACGTAACCGAAGTGATAAACTTGACCTGCATGGGCCACCACAAAAATATGTAACGCCCCAGACCCAAAATACTTAGAACGAAGTATGTAGACATGCCATCTGTATGCATACGAAGTATACTCTAATGTATGGAACCCCCTTATGTATACATAAGCTGTAAAATACAGTAAACCATGATAATTAAATCTCATCCACCAAATAAGAGAATAACAATATAAATCAACTATGAAATTTATCATTTATACATGTAGTTGGACGGAGACAAATCCACTACCAACTATTTTAAAAGAGAGAAATATACAAGAAAAGGATAGATGAAATTGACAAGATGAACCATAGGCAATCATCTTTGAAGGACTGGAGAAGATCACGGCCTTGGCTAGAACACCTGCAAAAAGTCACAGAGCACACACCTGGAAAGATAACCAGGTCCTCAGAGCGACGTAACAAAATATACAGGAAGAACATGCCATAATAAACTGAATATATAAAATGTCACAAGCCACAAGTAAAGTAAAATAGTCCCAATCGTAACAAAATACATAAAGGAATAGGGGGTGACTTGACATTGACTAGGTTTTACCTAACCATTCTAATGTGTTTATGCAGTTAAGAACAAACATTTCGTCGCATGACCCCTGGCTGCAAATAGGATCTGGTATAGTCCCCACTTGGGTACCAGTGACCGAAGCGCATGACGTTCAAAAACGATAGTGGCCAACCTGGGAGGATCATCTTACCCCAAGCGCATAACGTTCAAGAACGTCAGTGGCCAACATGAGTGGGTAAGCATACCCGTATCTCCAGCGGAGCTTCCGGGTTACAAGAAAATGTGTAATAGAAACCCATACGATAAGAAAATGTTCTTCCCACCCGATGCACCTATCGAAGTCGCATCCACGATCATGTACCTCTACTAACTGCTAAGTCTCCTAACATGCGTCTATTAGCAGTTAGACCTAACGCATGCGCACGGGTGATCAGCCAACACGTAAGTACCTCTACATGCTACTTATCTCACACATATCTCGTGGTACAACTGTGTCAAGGTTTATGCAATACACTATAGTTGATAGTCCCTTAACTCTAGGTCCATATGCAATGAAAGGATAATAAGCAAAGTAAAGCTAGTATCACTGAGTAGGTAATAAATCAAGAATTGTAATAATGGTACAACTACAAGAACTGAAAATAAATAAACAGTGATATACAAATAACTAAAAATACAGACTAAATGTAAGCAATAGATATGGCAAGGTACCTTGCTTGATATCCGGAGTTAGGTAAGATGATGTCCTGGCGACGAATCAACAACAACGCACAAAGGGGAAGGTGTAGGAACAACTTCAGATGCTGAAAATAGTCTATTATCTAATTATAATTAATACTGCACCTATTACATTTATTTAATAGATTCTGAAATTAGGATATGGCATAGGTTTTCATATCATCTTTCCGAAAAACTAAACGGATCGCATTTTCGTTTCCGGAATATCCCGAAATCGCAAAAATACTGAAATACGTTTATTTTTGGGACACTAGATACTCAAACAGTTTTGCAGAAATCTACAGAACGAATTTTGTCTATTAAAATTTGTTTCCGGAAATCTTACCTTGATACGCTTCTTCTAAAAAAACTAAAGACGAAACGGTGTTCGAAGCTAGGAGATATCGTCGTTCCAAGTTGCTCTTGCTACTAAAAAGCCGGACTGAATTCTGATGACGAATTTTTGAGTTCCTATTGGACTAAAAAGCTTACCTTGATACTTATTTCAGATTTACCTCCTAAATTAGATAGGATTTGATTTAAATTGATAGTAGTTACTTTGTTATGATATAATATAGATATGGATGCTTTCCTATTAGACTTAGGATTATGATTAACTTAAAATATAGTTCATATTTATCTAAATTATCTATAACATTATTTAAAATTATTATAGATAATAAATAGAGTTAATATTTATTTAAAAAACATTCATCTAATCTCATTTATACAAGATAAAATATTTAATACTAAATTGACATTTATTCTATATTATGTAAATAGTGTACAATATAAGTAACAAGTAAAAAAGTAATAAAAGTTATGAAATAAATCCTAAAATTTTGAGAAAAATTGTATAATATAGTTTAGATCCTTAATGTACTAGAAAATAGCTTTATATATTTTTATACTAAATTCACTAATGAGCATTATACTAAATATATGTAAAATAATACAAATTATATAATAAGTCAATAAATAGTTATTTAAAAATCCAAAAAAAATCTATAAATATTTATTTTGAAAAATTTGGGGGTTTACAAAAGTCTTTTCTAGATAAGGACTAAGAAGAGTTTTAATTCCCCTTAGATTTTTCACTATTTAATTCAAATTGATTTAAAAGTAACTCAATCAAATATAATCCAATGTAGATAGATTCTACCTCTAATTTAAACTGTATTTAAATACCTTAATAATTTTTTTCCAACTTAAATCACCATAATTAATTACATATTAAATCAACCCATATTTAATATATCTTTTTCGAAATAATATATTAATGATAATAATTAATTTTGAAAATAAAAATATATATACACTCGCATGCAAAAATAATACTTACATAAAATACAGTTTTTCTAAGTTACTACTTATACTTGTACCATAAAATAAAAATGTCTTTTTTAAATAAAAATAAAGTTTCACAATCATCGGCGTGACGTATTTACAACTTCAAGCAATATAAAATATTTATCGTCTATTATTTTGAAATATTTTCTATATCTATATGATTAAAACGTTTTATAAAAATTTGTACTTCGCACTTATTCGTACTTGACGAAAAATTTACGAAACGCAAACTCATACGCGACGTACAAATACGAAGTACAAAAATCAATACCATATTTATAAAAAAAATTGAAGTAAAAATTTAAGGGTTTTACAGTTATGGTGTAGAATTCAAGGCCTAGTTCATTCTTGTATCATGTTGTTATTTAACCCATGCGACATGTGGGAGTTTTTTCCTAGAAGGAAAAAGAATTAACTCCAACAAGGAAGCAATTGCTTTTTGTCGTTCGAATTCGGACACGGGCTCAAAGATGCTTCATGCATGCACGGAAGCGTATGAAAGGGTAGGCATGGACTGGCACACGACTACGTTGATTGCAAGATAATCTAAAATATCAAACTCTATTGTTTAGTATTGGTATTTTAGTCCTACATCGGATAGGAGACAAAGTGAAGTCTCACTCCACTCTATATATAGAGCCCCTGGCCTATTTTGTATAATGCACCAAATAAGACAGCAAAGGAAGTCCGTTGAGTACATGGAGCCCGTTCGAGTCACAAAAAGTTAACTAACGAGATTTCTAGAAGTTCTTTGAGAACTTGCTGGTTCTTGGGAGTAGATCGTTGTGGGCGAATCTTGCTTTGAGCAACGATAATTTTTATCACCCAGCAGGGCTGTTAAAATCTTCTTCTTCTTCTTCTTGGCTGGCTGTAGGATATTTTGGAGAGCAAACTTGTTTGCTGGAATCTCCAAAATTATAAAACTCAGTTCATACATTTTTGGAGAGCGAACTCATTTGCAGGAATCTCCAAAATATTGAAACTCAATTCAGGCATTTTTTTTAGAACGAACTCGTTCGCAGGAATCTCCAAAGTGTTGAAACTCAGTTCAGGTACTTCTACAGAGCAAACTCGTTTGAAGGAATCTCTAAAGTGTTGAAACTCAGTTCAGGTACTTCTAGAGAGAAACTCGTTTGCAGGAATCTCCGAAATCCCAACTTATGGAAATTAGGAGAGCACATTGACGTCTCCCTCTGATCGTTCTATTCAGAACAAAAAAAATTATTTATAACATTGAAGAATCTGTCTCTGACTGTTCTTCCATCTAGATTTGTTTTGGGAATAACAGTAAACAAAAATTTGGCCATTAAATCTTGTGATTACAATTACCGAGCTAGCTTTTCTTTATCATTATAGTAAAAGATAGATATAAGAAGTTGTGGGCGTGCCAAGGACCTCTTATCTTATATGATTGGTCAATCACTTCCAATACCGGTCTATCACTTCCAAATTAAGCACAAGCAAGACTGCCTCATTTTTGGCTCAACTTGAGCCGACGAGATTGTAAGTCGGTTTGCCAAATAATTAAACCAAGTCTATGAACTATGAATCATTACATTGAAAATCTGAGTATTATATTTCTTCTGGAAATTGCATAAATATTCATTTTCGGGGTGGGAGTTTATAAAAATCCACCTGCATAGTGGGTTTTATGAAATACCAAAAATTATATATTTCCACGTTAAATATTCTAAGATTTCCTTTAGATGTTCTGTATTTATAAAATTGTCATTTTGATAATACCATAATTATCCCTTCGCACAAATTTGGTCATGTATATATATTTGAATTCACAAACTCAGATTTGGATTACGATTTTTGTCTTCTTCTTTTTCACGAGAGATCTGAATTTTATTCTCTCATCTTCAGCAGAGATCGCAAAGATCGTTCGTAGTTCACCGTGCTTTTCTTCAGTCGAACTCCGATCATCGCTCATCATCATCATCTTCGTGGAGAGATTTGAAGTTTTTCGACAATTAGGTCAATTGTGGAGAGAATATCTTCTTCTTCTTCTCCATAAGAGTTAACATCATTTTGAAAGAAGAACGAAAAACTCTTGAATCTTTATTCCTGACAAATTTTTTTCTAAAAAAACAGAAAATTAGGTTTATGTCCGCTGTTCTCCGTTATTTAACACGGAGAATGGTCATTCCCCGTAACTTTAATACGGAGAATGACCGTTCTCCTGCATTTTAACACGGAAAATGGTCATTCTCCGTAATTTTAACACGGTGAATGATTATTTTTCTGCATTTTAACACTGGAATGGTCATTCTCCGTGATTTAACACGGAGAATGACAATTCTCTGTTATTTTAACACGGAGAATGGTAATTCTCCGTAATTTTAACAACGGAGATTGGTCATTCTCCGTGATTTTAACACGGAGAATGACCATTCTCCTGTATTTTAACACGAAAAATGACTATTCTCCTGTATTTTAACACGGAGAATGGCCAGTTGAAACTTTGGAGGGCCATAACTTTTGACTGGGAGGTCGAAACGAGGCCCGGTTTGTCGCAAAAGGAGCGTATTTTCGAGGAGCTTAGGATAAAAGATTTTATCGTTTGATGGGCTTTCAAAATTTTAGAATCGCAAAAAAATGATGTTTGTACCTCCATTTTAATACGGAGAATGGTCATTCTCCGGTTTGTCGCAAAATGGCCATTCTCCTGCATTTTAACACGGGGAATAGCCAGTTGATGCTGCTGATGATGATGAAGTGGGAACTGATGATGACGATGTGGTGTGAAGATTGAGAATGGAGAGTCACTGACGAGTTTTTGAAGTAAGTTTTAAAAATTTTGGAGGAGAAAACATAGATTCGAAAGTGAGCAGCGTATGGAAGAAGATGAAGTATCAAAACGTTGTTTTTTGAAGAGTAGTTTCGTGGGTGTTTTCAATAAATTAGAAGGGCAAAAAGGTCATTCAGAATCCTTTTATATATTTTTCGTTAATTCTAGGCACGCGATAAAATGTTATTTTACGGAGGATTTTTCATAAAACTTTTGTGGTTTTTGGACATTTCATAAATTTTTCCTAATTCTTTATATCAATTAACTTGGGTACCATATGACATGACAAGTTAAATTTGATTGTGTCTTTGTACATGGTTAGCATCACCTCGTATATAGAAGATTGATGTTTGATTGATATATGCTGCTAACCTATAAAACTTAATTGGAAAATGCTTCCATAGTTGATGATGCCGCACATTGTGAATGTTAGGTTAGCATGATTGCAACGGAGCTTCAAATAACCTTCAAGTGTCAGAAAATTAAGTGTCATCGTCAAGTCAAATTATTTTCCTGAAGCTAGCAAGACAGGAAAGCCAAATATATACGAAACGAAGGCTCCATAGAGAGCACGTGGAGCATTATTAATTTGTGGGGGTACCTACCCTCTGCCAACCAAGGCTTTCAATTGTACTGGTTCTGGTATGATCAAGCTAGGTCAAAGAACATATCAATGAGTCCCCCCCCCCCCCCCCCCCCCCCCCCCCCTCAATTGATATGGCATCTCATCTCTGTGGTGCACAGTGAAGTGCATGGAAGCGATAAGGATATGCTCTGCTTCCGCACTCATGCAATGTGCCATTAATTAGCCAACGCATAGCTGATGTGGAGAGCATGAATTCACTGGAAAATTACTGTAGCACAGTTCGCAGCACTATGAATAGTGTCACAAATTCCTTTACAAATGGGTGTACGCTGTTGAGATCCTGCCGATGATCATTCGTTGGATCACCCATACGTCACAAAGCCTCTGATCAGGGGGCGGATCCACCAGAAACTGAAACTATGAAGTACTATAGTGGATTCGGATATGGACTAATCCACATAAAAAAAAATATATATAAAAAAATACAGAGAAAAAAAAAAGAGTGATTTTTTTTTTTTTTTTTTTTTTTTTTTTTTTTTTTTTTTGCGGTGGACTCTAGTCCATCCCAGCTATATGCCAGATCCGATCCTGCCTCTGCATCAAAACTGTAACGAAATGAGAGAACACACAAAGGAGACGACCTTTTTTTATGTGGAAATCCAAATTCAGAAAAAATTAAACCCATATTGTATATAAAATCATCAAATAGGATTCCCCCATAAAATATGAATTATAAGGTTAGACAACATTTTAAATCCCCTAGATTCCTCTAAGGCTCTAATATTGGTTTTGGGTAGCTATATAATCCCAGTAGAAACCCTAAATAACCGTCGGTAAATAACAAAAAAAAAATCTCCGAAATAATCCGTTGGGCTCGCTCTGGTTTGGAAGGGTTCTAAACATTTTGGTGTAACTGGACTAGCTTAAGACCAGACATTTTAATTTTTTTTTTTTTTTGCGATGCCCAGCTTAACACACGGGGAGTTAGAAATTACTCCAAATATTCTTTGTTTTCAATATGCAAGAAAATAAAATTAATTAAATGTTACCGGCCTCCGGGAAAGCCGCGCACATAGAACTACCATAAGAGTTAGTCCGGGTCTATGTGCAGACTGTTTTTGAACGCTTCTAGTGGTAAAATTTTCGCTCCACCGAAATCTCCTTTCCGCACACGACTTAGAGAGAGTTACCCACGACTTAGTTCCGCCCAGAGCAACAAGAAAGAAGAACAACAGTGTTTCGGAGGAGATGAGAATTTGAGAGAGGTTTTGTACAGAATTTTTCAGTGTTCGAAAGAAGAGATAGGATCCGATTTATATAGGCTAAATTCCTACGTATAGAAATAATGGTGAATTAAATCACCCAATTAAATACTTAACGTTACAGAATAAAACACATGAAAAACATATGATACATTGTAACTGGACAGTACAAACTTGACGAAAATTAAATGAATAGTAACAGTCAAAATTGAATGAGGAGCAAAAAAATTTTTTAGGGTCTCAGCTCGAACCCGAAGAGGAAATCGAATCAGCATTCGGCGCTTGCAGACGTGACTACGTACCTGCACCAGTTACGCGTGCCGAACCGAACCGAGCCGAGCCGGGTCGGGCGGCGGCGGCAGCGTGCGTGTGTGGCCTATGGGGCACCCACATAATAGTTCAATGAAGCAATGTAGAGTAAGACTATATACTATATATATATATGCTTATCCGAACATCCTAGGCGATGTGGGACTAAAAAAGATGAGTGGACTTAAGCTTTTGCTCTGCACAGCAAAGCAATTGCAACAATCGCACCCCCCCCCAAAGGTCAAGTTCCAAAATAATAGAAAAGAAGTTAAGAAAGGATAAGAGAATTTCTTGGCAGTTGTATACTGTACATAAATGAGATGAACTACAGCCTTGAATCTCACGTAGTGACTATTGTCTTTGTCTGAAGAAGAGCTTGATGGACTACGCCTTGAATAAGTTTTCTTGAAGCAGACTCAGAAAATAGCACACATAGTATGCTAGAGGTACTTGGGTCTATCGGGTGGCGCGTTTGAATGGCCATGCGCACTTTTACACATTAATGAGAGTTGTTTAGGATCGTCTTGTCCTATAGTCGCGGCCTTCATGACCTCTCATATAGGTAAGTCCTCAAGGGTTGGTGATAGGAATCAACCCTGCATATCATGCTTGGACTTATTAAGAGTTTAAACTCACCTATCTATATCACACAAGAAACACTGTCACCATAGGGATGGGGTATTAATGTACACATGTACAGCCTCTTGGACTTTATTTTAAAGAGAATTTAATCTCAACGTCAGTGTTCCATAATAGTCACCTAGTCCAGCTTGTTCCTACCCATTGAACCGGCTTCTTAGGATCTCCAGTCAGACTCGGTTGGGTTGCCACTGTTGGTGACTATATTATGGGCTTAACCTCATCCCCCTCGATGATTCTAGGATCAATGTCCTAAACAGACCCTTCGTCAAGTGGTCTGTAGGGTTCTTTTCTAACTTTATATAGTCAAGAACCATATATCTGCATAATAGGCTATTTATTAACTTGAAGCGCAGCTGCAGGAGCCTGTTCATTTTAGCATTCATAGAATCATGCTTTAGTAGTTCTATAACAGATTTATTATCACAGTTTATATAAATTGCAGGAACAAGATGAACAGAACAGGTATATGCATAATAAGATTTCTAAGCCATTCGGCTTCTATACAGGTAGTGTCCAAAGCTATCATTTCATAGTTCATTGTACTCCTGGTAATGATAGTTTGTTTACATAATTTTCAGGAGATTGCAGCTCCTGTTAGGGTAAAAACATATCCAGTAGTAAATTTTATATCATGTGAATCAGTTACCCAATTTGTATCTGAGTAACCTTCTATGATATCATGGTATCTAGTATAATAAAGTTTATAATCTAGAGTACCCTTAAGATATCTAAATACTCTGTCTAATGCAGTCCAATGTTACTTGTTTGGGTTACTAGTATATCTACTTAGTCTCCAAATAGCAAACCCAATATCTGGTCTGGTCCTATTTGTTATGTACATAAGTGACCCAATCATCTGTGAATATCTATGTTATTCTATAGGTGATCATTCATTCTTCTTGAGAACAACATTACTGTCACACGATGTAAGGACATGTTTTTTGTCAAAGTACTCAAATTTTCTTAGCATTTTCTCAATTGAATGTGCTAGGGATAGAGTATAGACCTCTTTCCTTTTGGACAGTTGCATTCCTAGTATCAGGTTTGCTTCACCTAGGTCTTTCATATCTAACAGATTAGATAAATAAATTTTAGTATTTTTTATCAGTTCCAGTGAAGATCCTAAAATAAGGACATCATCAACATACAAGCATAAGATGACACAACTTTTATTTGTATTTTTAGAATACAAACACTTATCTTATTCATTTGGCACAAAACCAAAATTTAAAATGACTTTGTCAAATTTGTTGTGCCATTGCTTGGGAGCTTGTTTTAGGCCATAAAGAGATATTACTAATCTATAAACCTTCTTTCTTGACCTTTAACTATGAAACCTTCAGGTTGCTCCATATATATTTCTTCTTCTAAATCTCCATTTAGAAATGTTGTCTTTACATTTATTTGATGGATCAACATATCATGTGTAGGACCGTTGAGCACCTCTAGGGGGTGAATAGAGTGTGTGCGTGTGCAGCAGAAAAAAATCACCAATTAAAAAATATTAAGGAGTTATATATTATGGCAGATAAAAGATGGTAAATAAAATACGGTAAAGTAAGAGTCAAGAATTCAAACTCAGTGAACACCATGATGTATACTGGTTTTCCTCTGAGAGGACTAGTCCAGTCGCGAGTACTCTTGCTCGCTGTTAATCCACTATGACACAAGCTTTAACTGAGCATTTGTAACTCTTACAACACCGTGCTTGGTGACAAGTGCACGACCGACTTCACAACACCGTGCTTGGTGACGAGCGCACGACCGACTCCAGAAGGCAATTGGAAAACTAGAACGTTTTCTGAATACAGCCTCCGATACAACTCTTCAACCCCAAACTCTAGATTAAACAGAAACTGTACTGGCTTGGCTAAGAGTCGCAAAGGCTTAGATATGAAAGTAGAAAGCTCAGAACACTTTAGATAGAGAAGATAAGAGATGAAATTTGATGATTGAAATGAATGGTAATCTCAACTCTATTTATAGTATTTTTGGAAGATCGAACTCGGGCAGAGTTCGGATGCTAGAATTTTGCATACGAACGTTCACTACCAGATTAAGTTATTTTAGCGATACCTAAAGACGTCGCTAAAACGCCTAAAGACGTCGCTAAACCAGTTTAGCGACGTATTTATTGACATCTTCCTCTTGTCACGGAAACCTTAGTCGCTGTTTGGAAAGTCGTCGCTGATCATCACCAACACCGAAGTTTACCAACGCAAAGATACGTCGGTAATATACCGACGTTTACCATCGTTTCATCGATGAAATAGTGATGTTCATGATGTCGCTATACGTCGGTATTCCCTGGGAAAATTACCGACGTTTTTGATGTCGCTATGCGTCGGTATATATTACCAACATTTTGTGATGTCGCTATACGTCGGTATATCCTAGAAAAATGAGGTAAAATCCAGGGATATTTACCGATGTCTACCGATTTTTACTGACGTAAACCGATGAAACTGACATCGCTATCCGTCGGTAGCCTGTCAATATATGGCAGTTTAGCGACGTCTACCGACACAATGTGCCATCGGAAAGTGTCACACCCCAGAACCAGAATACTGGAGAACGGGGGACAGACACAGCCAGCTATGTACATTGAAGTGAATCTCACATCGTAATACGGTCACGACTGTCTAGATGTATGAGGGTTTACTATAAGCCATCAGTCTCTTAAGGTCAATAACAAGCCTAGTGTCTCAATCTCAAGCAAAAAGTAGATATAACAAGATGGTAGATCATCAGACATACATAGTAAGGCATCCCATACATTACATATTCAGATGATCATGAAGCTAGTCATACAAAATACGAAGACTAGCAAGAGTTTAAGTCATACATGATCAACCCTAGGATTTGTCAATCATGCTACAGCCCGTAGGCAGACAGTAAGTAAGTTGCAAACGAGCTAACACTTGCTCGACGGCTAAACGCCTTAAAAGAATATTTTTACAAGGGAGTGGGAGAGCAAAATAAAAACCCACTCGTTGCCCGAATTCCTTCTAGTGTTCACCATCTGGCAGAAAAGTCGGGAGATCCTCGGTAGCTGCTCCGAAATCTGGCCATACAAAACCAGCTGGGTCAGACCCCAGAAAGAGCAAGTGCCACAAAGGAGGCTTCACTTAAGAACTAAAACCAGCATGTCAGCACATAAATCATTGGTGAAATAACATAAGGCATGAGTTAAAGAAAACAGGATGATAAACGATAAGATAACTAGAGGACTATTCCGGTACCCAAGTTACAACCCGTAAACCAAACAAGGACCGGGGTTGTAACCCTTCACCTGAACAGAACTTAGCCTCGAACCAATTATCGATAACGTAGAGCATAAACAAGCATGTCCGGAGTTATCCATGTACTGGATCTAGACAAGACTAAACAAGATAGGACTCCATCCATCATTCACGGCCAAGCAAAGAGTACGGCTTGATACTTAACTAACTAGGGTTATCACAAGCTTAGTTACTAGCAAGATGCAATGAGGTACGCCTACGGCCACAAGCCCTGCAGACTATCCAGGTTATCCAGACGCAAGGTTCAAGCAGAGAGTTATCATGCCTTGTTAGGTGACTTGGATGCAACACATGACGGTGTGCATAGTAATCGTTTCATGTAGTGCCCCATATAACAGTGAGCTGGAAATGTGCCCTACTCGTCGGTAGGCTACAAGTCCATCAAGGAAGGCGCCCAGATAACGGGATTGCTTGTAGTCGGAATACCTCTCTATATGCTCTACTTGATCAATCTAGTCATTAACCTAGTCAGATTCGGTATGAATCCCTGACCATAGTAACCAGGGATACATGTCCTAGACATGATACGAGACAAGACTGGTTGCTTATACAAGCATATTCGATACAATCAGCCACGGTGTCGAGAATTCACTTAGCATGTCAGGTTAGCTGTCGCAACAGTGTATTACGGTTATCATGTCGGGTTGCTTATCAAGATTACTTATCAAGGCAAGGGTGCATCACAATGGACCACCATCAAGAATTATCATGTTAAATTACTTGTCAAGAGTACACCACGGCGGGTCACTAATCATGCAAGGCAAGTAGGGTCAGGTCCAGTTGCGCCTAAACATCAGGCTGCGCTCAAGTCAGGCTACGCTCAAGTCAACATACGCTCAGGTCAGCATACGCTCAGGTTAGCATACGCTCAGGTCAGCATACGCTCAGTCAGCATACGCTCAGTCAGCATACGCTCAGGTCAGCATACGCTCAGGTCAGCATACGCTCAGGTCAGCATACGCTTAGTCAGCATACGCTCAGGTCAGCATACGCTCAGTCAGCATACGCTCTGGTCAGCATACGCTCAGGTCAGCATACGCTCAGGTTAGCATACGCTCGGGTCAGCATACGCTCAGGTCAGCATACGCTCAGTCAGTATATGAGGTCCATACGACTCCTTGTCACACAAGTCAGCGTATGCAAGACATACGCTTCCAAAAGGCAGCGTATGAGTCAGTCTGCGCTGCGCTAAAGAGCGCGCGCAGCTCAGTGACGCAAGCTAAAAAGCTCGCGCACTGCTCACTATCTTCTCCAAAACAGCAAGAACTCCATGGGTTGAACCCAAAGCTTCAAAAGTCCATAACTTGGTCAAAACAAGTCCAAATCTAACTTTTTAAAGGTCAAAATTGGGTAGAACAAAATTCTCTACAACATAGAACCATCAAAACTTGAAAACAAAGAAGTTTGATAGATCAAAACCACCGAAATCCGAAAATAATTAATTTCTAGATCTACAAAAATCAAAGTCTCAAAATAGAAAATGACAAGTTCTAATGTGTCTTAGAAACATGAGGAGAAGCTAATGGAACAATAAAAATTGGCTCTCTTGTGGAAGCAAGTTGCACTTGCCTAAGGGGTGTTCTTGGTTGGTGGTGGGTTTAATGGAGAAGGAAGAAGAGTTAATAAGAAAGTGGAGGAGAGAGAAAAGTTAGGTGGGTTATAAAGGGGGAAGTTGGTAGGTTTAACATGATGAACCAAAGAATAAACCAAGCCATCCCAAAATAAACTAAGTTAAACCATTACATGCTATGATGAACCTAATCAAGATTAAACTGAAATTAGCTAGCCAGGCAGGAAAATAAAAATACATGTCAGGATTCCGTATACGTATACTGGAAATACGTAAAACAAAAAACGGGGGTGACAACTCTACCCACCTTAAAAGAATTCCGTCCTCGAAATTTAATCAAGAGGCTAGAGATGTCGAGCAAGCTATATCAATTGCAGACAATATAGGACTAGCAGTCAATCAAGCAATCATTCATGCAAGCAAGGAACTTAAGCATAAGGCATAAGAAAGATATTATACCTTACGAGTCAAACAGGTCGGGATATCGCGATCGGATATCATTCTCACGCTCCCATGTTGACTCACCCAAAGAGTGATGACCCCAAGCAATACGGACTAACTTGATAGTCTTGTTCTTGAGTATCTTCTCCCTCCGGTCTAATATGGATACGGGTCTCTCCTCATACGAAAGGTTGGTACGAACAACCAATTCCGAATGATCAAGGACATGACTCAGATCCGGGATATACCGTCGTAATTGGGATACATGGAAGACATCATGTACCTCACGTAACAACGGCAGAAGAGCGAGACGATAGGATACATCACCTATTCGCTCTAGAATATCAAACGATCCTATATACCTAGGACTGAGCTTTCCCCGCACACCGAATCGAATGACGCCACGGGTAGGCGAGATCCTAAGGAATACGTGGTCGCCGACAGAAAATTCAAGGGGACGCCGACGAGAATCGGCCCAATGATGCTGGCGATCTTGGGCAACTCGAAGATGATCTCTGACTTGTCTGACCACCTCAATAGTCCGCATCACCATCTCTGGTCCAAGCATTTGCCTCTCACCGATATCGTCCCAAGCTAAAGGAGATCTGCACTTCCTGCCGTACAAGGCCTCGAAAGGTGCCATCTGGATACTAGTCTGGAAACTGTTGTTGTACGAGAACTCTACGAGATGCAGGTGATCTTCCCACGAACCACCGAAGTCAAGTGTACATGACCGCAGCATGTCTTCAAGAGTCTGGATCGTGCGTTCTGACAGACAATCTATCTGCGGATGGTAGGCTGAACTGAACTTGAGACGAGTTCCCAAACTCTCTTGAAGACTCTGCCAAAAGTGCGAGGTGAATCTTGAATCTCTGTCGGACACAATACTGACTGGCACTCCATGCAATCTGACTATATGCCTGAGGTACATCTCTGCAAGTTGATCCGTCGACTGACCGATTCTGAAAGGAAGAAAATGTGCTACCTTCGTGAGATGATCAACTATAACCCAGATGACATCTCTCCCAGCTGGGGATCTAGGTAATCCAGTTACAAAATCCATGGTAATGTGCTCCCATTTCCATTCTGGGATCGGTAAAGGATGAAGAAGTCCAGCTGGTCTCTGATGTTCGACCTTAACTTATTGGCAAACTAAACAACGAGAGACAAACCGGGCTATCTCCCTCTTCATGCCATTCCACCAAAAATGTTGCCGAATATCATGATATATTTTCGTACCGCCGGGGTGAATGGATTACTGAGAACTGTGGGCTTCTGCCATGATCTCCTGTCTGATATCACCACTGGGTACACAAAGACGCCTTCCATGTCGGAGTGTACCATCTTCATGAATGCATAACTCTGGTCTCTGTCCTGCCACACATTCTGTCCTAAGCCGCTGAAGCTTAGAGTCCGTGGACTGAGCTAACTTGATCCTCTCAACTATACTGGACTGAACTTGCATACTGGCCATCAATGCCACACTAGAAGGAAGAACAACTTCAATACCCATCTTCTGAAGATCTGCTAACAACTCTGGCTGCGCCGTTAGAAAATAAACTTCGGCTCTCGTGCTCAATGCATCTGCTACCACATTGGCCTTCCCAGGATGATACTGCAAGCTGATGTCATAATCCACAAGTAGCTCTAGCCATCTCCTCTGACGCATATTAAGATCCTTCTGGGTAAACACATACTTCAGACTGTTGTGGTCGGTAAAAATCTCCACCCGATCTCCATACAAATAATGTCTCCAAAGTTTCAATACAAAAACTACGGCTGCTAACTCCAGGTCATGGGTTGGATAATTCCTCTCATGGTCACGAAGTTGACGTGACGCATAAGCGATTACCTTACCATGCTGCATCAAGACACATCCTAATCCCTTGTCGGATGCGTCGCAATAAACTGAAAATCCCCCCGTCCCGTCGGGAAGAGTGAGAATGGGGGCCGTCATCAATCTCTGCTTTAACTTCTTAAATGAACTCTGACACTCTGCTGTCCAAGCAAACTGTACATCCTTATGGGTCAACTGCATCAGTGGTGCTGAAATCCGAGGAAAGTCTGACACAAAGCGTCGGTAATAGCCGGCCAATCCGAGAAAACTCCGAACTTCTGCAACGGTGCTAGGTACTGGCCATGTCTCTATAGCCACTATCTTCTGGGGATCAACTTTCACTCCACCTCTGGTGATGATATGACCCAAGTACGAGATACGATCCAACCAAAACTTGTACTTACTGAACTTCGTGTACAACTGGTGCTCCCTGAGAATCTGAAGAACTACACGAAGATGCTGCTCATGCTATGCCTCGTTCTTGCTATAGACTAAGATGTCGTCTATGAACACTATCACGAACTGGTCCAAATAGGGCATAAAGATACGATTCATGAGGTCCATGAATACGGCCGACGCATTGGTCGCTCCAAATGGCATAACAAGGAACTCCCAATGTCCATACCTCGATCTGAATGCTGTCTTCGGGATGTCCTGCTCTCTAACTCTGATCTGATGGTACCCTGACCGCAAGTCAATCTTCGAGAATACTGCCGCTCCCTTGAGTTGATCAAATAAATTATCTATCCTTGGTAAAGGATATCTGTTCTTAATTGTTACCGAGTTCAAGGTACGATAATCAACACATAATCTTGACGTACCATCCTTCTTCTTCACAAGAAGCATCGGAGCTCCCCAAGGTGATCCGCTAGCACGAATGAATCCCTTGGTTCTAAGTTCTTCAATCATCTTATACAGGACCTCCAACTCTGATGGTGCCATCCTATAGACTCTCTCTGACACTGGTGCCGTCCCTGGAATCAAGTCGATAGTGAACTCTATCTCTCTCTCTGGGGGCATGCCTGGAAGCACTTCGGGAAATACGTCAGGAAACTCTTCTACAACTCTGAAAAACTGAACTGCTGCTGCTACAGCCATCCGTAATGCTGGGGAAGACGGTTCTACTCTGCCTCGAGAAAATAAAAACTCTGGCTCACCGGGAATACTAAAAATAATCTTGCCGACATGGCAATCTATTCTAGCATACTGGTCCCTCAACCAATCCATTCCAAGGACCACATCATAATCGGCCATCGGAAACTCTATAAACCTAGCGAAAAACTCTCTACCACTAACTATAATTCGACACGAGAAAAACACCCTATCTACACCCACAAGTTCGTTACCAGTAAGTATATTGAGCCTTACCGATAATGACTCGGGCTCCAGTCCTATCCGTGTCGCGAATCGTGTAGACATAAATGAATGTGATGCACCTGAATCAAATAATACTGATGCAGGAAAAGAGGTGACGAGAATGGTACCTGCCACCACCTCACCAGATGCCAACTCCTCCTCTACAGTCAAAGCCACTCTGGGTGCTGGTCCTCTCTGCTGGAAACCTCTCTGGCGGTTCTGAACCTGAGCTTGGACCTGGGCATACTGTTGCGGTCACTGCTGCTGGAATGCCTGAGCCTGAGGCGGCAATGGCCTCGGAGGCTGATACTACTGCTGCTGCACTGGTGCTGGTCCCCTCACTGAGGGACTAGTCTGGGCCGATGAGGATGAACCGGCTCTCTGTGGGCAGGACCCTATCATATGATCCGGTGCCCCACAAGCCAAACACAATCCTTATGCTCGGCGACATTCTGACACTACATGCCCTGGCTTCCCACAATGAGTGCAGCCCATTGTGGAAGACTGCCTCCGCTTCTGCTGCTGAGGATACGTCGGAGTCGAATGCTGAACCGACGTAACTGATGCTGCCCTCCTTGGAGCTCCAATGGTCAAGGCCCTAGCTGCGGGGGCTGGGGCTGAAGACTGGATCATCTAACCATGGGACCGCTTCCGTCCTCCAGTTCTGTCTACAATTCTCTGCGAGGTATACTCATGCCTCTTAGCTGCCCACAAAATTGCATCAAAGGTCTGATGCTCAAACTGCTCCACTGCTAGAATGATCTCTAGGTGGAGTCCCTGTTGGAACCGCTGCGCTCGATCGAACTCGATTACCACCAAAGTGGGAGCAAACAGACTCAGTCTTGAAAACTCGGTCGCATATCCATCGACCGTCCCGCTCATCTACCTGAGATTGGTGAACTTCGTCCGTAAGTCATGCCGAGCCACAGCATCGAAGTACTTGATCTGAAACTTGTCACTGAATACCGCCCACGGAACAGGCGTTGCCAATCCAACCGCTATTATCGCCCACCAGGTGCGGGCTAGGTCCAATAACTGTAGACGTACCACAACTACCTTCTCTCCTTCTGGAGTCTTGGCTGCATCTAAGATAATCTCAATGTCCTGGAGCCACGCATCAGCTGCAATAGCATCTTCACTCCCATCAAAGAAAGGAGGGTTGAGGCGCTTGAAACTGCTAGCCGCACTGTTCCTTTGATAACCAACACGGCCCATGGCATCTTGTACCGCCAGGTGCAGGGCATCGCCCCGACGATCTTGTGACGCAAGCAATGCCCTGATGAGACCCACCAAGGTGCCATCGTCAGGCTCTGCAGGCTGGACTGGCTGAACTGGGGGCTCGGGGTCCCCGGAATGCATGACTCGGGAGGCCACTCCAGAGTGCTGGGCTTGGTCTCCAGGTTGCTGCTGGTCCACTGGAGGTGCTCCGCCTTGCTGATCGGTAGGACCAGGAACAAGGTCGCTGAAGAAACGACATGGGGAACAATAAGAAAGGACCATGATAGATCGAGGACACAAACATGTGATCAGGTCAAGGATTCTGAAAGATCAGGAGGCACGAGTAGAGGTCAAAGGCGAGTGCTGATTGAGACATCTATCCGGTAAATCCTCACACATCTTGATTTACAAGACCTGCATGGGCCACGACTTAAACCGTGTCACGCCCCAGAACCAGAATACTGGAGAGCGGGGGACAGACACAGCCAGCTACGTACATTGAAGTGAATCTCACATCGCAATACGGTCACGGCTGTCTAGATGTATGAGGGTTTACTACAAGCCATCAGTCTCTTAAGGTCAATAACAAGCCTAGTGTCTCAATCTCAAGCAACAAGTAGATATAACAAGATGGTAGATCATCAGACATACAAAGTAAGGCGTCCCATACATTACATATTCAGATGATCATGAAGCTAGTCATACAAAATACGAAGACTAGCAAGAGTTTAAGTCATACATGATCAACCCTAGGATTTGTCAATCATGCTACAACCCGTAGGCAGACAGTAAGTAGAGTTGCAAACGAGCTAACACTTGCTCGGCGGCTAAACGCCTCAAAAGAATATTTTTACAAGGGAGTAGGAGAGCAAAATAAAAACCCACTCGTTGCCCGGATTCCTTCTAGTGTTCACCATCTGGCAGAAAAGTCGGAAGATCCTCGGTAGCTGCTCCAAAATCTGGCCATACAAAACCAGCTGGGTTAGACCCCAGAAAGAGCAAGTGCCACAAAGAAGGCTTCACTTAAGAACTAAAACCAGCATGTCAGCACATAAATTATAGGTGAAATAACATAAGGCATGAGTTAAAAAAAACATGATGATAAACGATAAGATAACTAGAGGACTATTCCGGTACCCAAGTTACAACCTGTAAACCAAACAAGGATCGGAGTTGTAACCCTTCACCTGAACAGAACTTAGCCTCGAACCAATTATCGATAACGTAGAGCATAAACAAGCATGTCCGGAGTTATCTATGTACTGGATCTAGGCAAGACTAAACAAGATAGGACTCCATCCATCATTCACGGCCAAGCAAAGAGTACGGCTTGATACTTAACTAACTAGGGTTATCACAAGCTTAGTTACTAGCAAGATGCAATGAGGTACGCCTACTGCCACAAGCCCTGCAGACTATCCAGGTTATCCAGACGCAAGGTTCAAGCTGAGAGTTATCATGCCTTGTTAGGTGACTTGGATGCAACACATGACGGTATGCATAGTAATCGTTTCATGTAGTGCCCCACATAACAGTGAGCTGGAAATGTGCCCTACTCGTCGGTAGGCTACAAGTCCATCAAGGAAGGCGCCCAGATAACGGGATTGCTTGTAGCCGGAATACCTCTCTATATGCTCTACTTGATCAATCTAGTCATTAACCTAGTCAGATTCGGTATGAATACCTGACCGTGGTAACCAGGGATACATGTCCTAGACATGATGCGAGACAAGACTGGTTGCTTATACAAGCATATTCGATACAATCATCCACAGTATCGAGAATTCACTTATCATGTCAGGTTAGCTGTCGCAACAGCGTATCACGGTTATCATGTCGGGTTGCTTATCAAG
The DNA here is from genome assembly GCA_029216955.1 of Iris pallida. Lineage (NCBI taxonomy): Eukaryota > Viridiplantae > Streptophyta > Magnoliopsida > Asparagales > Iridaceae > Iris > Iris pallida. Next base: position 22,020,406 of record JANAVB010009400.1, read on the forward strand.
ATTACTTATCAAGGCAACGGTGCGTCACAACGGACCACCATCAAGAATTATCATGTTAAATTACTTGTCAAGAGTGCACCACGGCGGATCACTAATCATGCAAGGCAAGTAGGGTCAGGTCCAGTTGCGCCTAAACATCAGGCTGTGCTAAAGTCAGGCTATGCTCAAGTCAACATACGCTCAGGTCAGCATACGCTCAGGTTAGCATACGCTCAGGTCAGCATACGCTCAGGTCAGCATACACTCAGTCAGCATACGCTCAGTCAGCATACGCTCAGGTCAGCATACGCTCAGTCAGTATACGCTTAGGTCAGCGTACGCTCAGGTTAGCATACGCTCAGGTCAGCATACGCTCAGGTCAGCATACGCTCAGTCAGCATACGCTCAGGTCAGCATACTCTCAGTCAGCATACGCTCAGGTCAGCATACGCTCAGGTTAGCATACGCTCAGGTCAGCATACGCTCAGGTCAGCATACGCTCAGTCAGTATATGAGGTCCATACGACTCCTTGTCACCTAAGTCAGCGTATGCAAGACATACGCTTCCAAAAGGCAGCGTATGAGTCAGTCTGCGCTGCGCTAAAGAGCGCGTGCAGCTCAGTGGCACAAGCTAAAAAGCTTGCGCACTGCTCACTGTCTTCTCCAAAACAGCAAGAACTCTATGGATTGAACCCAAAGCTTCAAAAGTCCATAACTTGGTCAAAATAAGTCCAAATTCAACTTTTCAAAGGTCAAAATTGGGTAGAATAAAATTCTCTACAACATGGAACCATCAAAACTTGAAAACAAAGAAGTTTGATAGATCAAAACCACCAAAATCCGAAAATAATTAATTTCTAGATCTACAAAAACCAAAGCCTCAAAATGAAAAATAACAAGTTCTAATGTGTCTTAGAAACATGAGGAGAAGCTAATGGAACAATAAAAATAGGCTCTCTTATGGAAGCAAGTTGCACTTGCCTAAGGGGTGTTCTTGGTTGGTGGTGGGTTTAATGGAGAAGGAAGAAGAGTTAATAAGAAAGTGGAGGAGAGAGAAAAGTTTGGTAGGTTATAAAGGGGGAAGGTGGTGGGTTTAACATGATGAACCTAAGAATAAACCAAGCCATCCCAAAATAAACCAAGTTAAACCATTACATGCTATGATAAACCTAATCAAGATTAAACTGAAATTAGCTAGCCAGGCAGGAAAGTAAAAATACATGTCAGGATTTCGTATACGTATACTGGAAATACGTAGAACGAAAAACGGGGGTGACAGAAAGCGTCGGTAAACGTCGCTAAATTTGAAAAAAATTACAGTATGCAGTTTTCTCCACATAATTATTTTCTTCCTGCAGTTTAATCTGAAACACAATACACAAGCACATTTTATCCCTGGGTTCGTCGACCCCTTCAGTGGAACAACAACACCGGTAAATTAACATCCAAATGAAACGAATAACAACATAAAATAACCAAAGTCCACTCAACATATATAAACCAACATCCAAAGTGTCATGGGTCTACACAACCAATTACCAATGTAGATGCAACCAACAAACAAGTGTCACAAACAAATAAGTGTCACAAACAAATACAAAGAAAAATAAGTACTCGAACACTCAATAAAAATAGTCCTAACTCGGACTACTGGGGATCTGGAGCAGGAGGGGGCACGTCGCGACGAAAGGCTAAGAAAAGCTCATAGTCCTCCTGTGTAATCAACATCGATGAAGGAGGTAGTGACGTCGGTAGAATCGGTGTCGATGAAGATGGCAGTGGCGTCGACGGAGTCGACGACGATGAAGGCGCACCCGGAGGATGATAACGCTCCAACGCTGCAAGTCGCTTGTGGTATGAATCCATGGTAGATAACATTCTATCACTGCTATCAGCCACTGAATCCTGTACCAATCTCAGCCTCTCGCCTATGGTCATCAGTGATGCCTACTAATCCAATACGCTGTACTTCGTCGACGCTCTAAGATCGGTGACGCTCCGCTCTGTCCGTTCAGTCACATGCCGGAGCTCCATAATGCTGCGGTCGAGCGCATCCAATCGTACTATAAGCGCAGGCTCATCCGACTGGTGCTGAGACTGGTCCTGAATCCGTCGTAGTAGCTCGTCCCGGAGAAACTCCATCATTTGGTAGACTCGGGCAGACTCCTGGGATGGCTGTGGACCATGCACACTAGCGGAGGATGCCCTAGAGGACTGGCTCGCAACTAGGGCACCATAGGATCCCGTACCGTAGTACGTACCACTACGAAGGCCACCAGTGGCGGTCATCCGCAGCTCGTCCGTCGACGGAGCTTGAGTGGGCTGCGAAGAAGTATCGGCCTCTCCCGCAGTAGGTGCACTAGCAGTCGTTCGGTCCCGAAACCTCTAATACTCGACCTAGAAAGTATGGATAGTACTCTATGATTTCTAATTTCTAATTAATTACTTATTATTACTAACTACATGAATATTTACATGCATATTTACTATGTTATATTAAAATTAACACAAAATATTATAATTAACAAATAGTATTATAATACTTACATAGGCAAGCTCGGCCCTCTCGTCAATAAGGTCTTCGCCCTTCCGATAGGTGGCCAGAAAGACGGTCACCATGTCGACGTTACCGACCTTCCTTACCTGTAATTAAATATATTATCTTAATAATAATTTATCGGATTTGTATTAAAATAATATTTTTGAAAGAAAAATACATACCAGATGACGAAAATGTTCCGTCATCGGAATCAACCCACCGTACCACTACGAGGCATGCTGCCTAGCCGCCTTAGCCTTCTTGGACTTTTCTTTGTACCTTGGCTAGTTGAATCGAGCCTTCATCGCATCCCATTGATCAGGGGTGATCCAACCTTGGATCGGCTTTCCGGTACGATCACGAGCCTCCTGATCATTGATAGCATCGCGAATTAGCTTAGCAGCGACAGCAGGAAACATTCTCTTGATCAGATCGGTCCGGTGCGGTGGATAGAAAAACATATCCTAGAAGAGTACGCAAACCAAATATTTTTCAGTAATATATAATATGCATAAATGAAATGATTCATGTTAAAAGCAAATCTATTTTAACCTTGAAGCGCGCAAACCAGTAGGCCTTCCTATAGTCTGGAGCATCCAAGTAGTTTATCTAAGGACCCCCATAATTTTGTCTCAGAAGCTGGCCTAGGCGTCTCTGTACCAACGGGGGACGATATCTATACAGACATATTATATTCATGAGAAAATTTAATTTATGATAAACAGAGAAAAAATGATAAACCAAAATACTTACTTTGTACCGTCGGCCCAGATCTCCGTCCTCGTCTCCTCCGGAGGTGCGCAGACATCACCTGCCTGATACTAGTCGGCCGCTGGCGCAGGCTCCTCCATCTGCTCATCTGTCTCCATCGTCGTATCAGCAGGAGGAACGCTACTCTCGGAAGCAGTCTCAGGCCTGGAACTACTTGTCCCAGAAGATATGCCACGTAGCATCGTGGCGGGCGGAGCTACTGTCCGATATACAGGAGTACTGGGCGACGAGGATCCAGAGCTGGTACCAGTAGGAGGTACCGAAGAAGAACCCAGTCCTCTAGCAGTACCACCAGTAGGTACAGAAGGAGTACCCTGTCCTCTGCCAGTATCAGTACCCCGTGCCCCATGTCGGGAAATACGAAACGATCCGCGATGACCTGTCATGCCTGATAACAACATATGATGAGATACAACAAAGACAACAAATAATAGAGACTAGAAATATGAAAGTACAACAAAGACAAGATAATAACCAAGACAACATATGATGATACATTTTACAAGAAATATCTTAGTCCAAGTAGTATATTTTACAAGAAATATCTAAGTTTAGATAGTATATTCTACAAGAAACATCTAAGTCCAGATAGTACATTCAGATAATAACCAAGACTGGATAATAACCAACTCTACATAATAAGAAAATGAAAGTATGTCTCCCTCAATCATCTTCAGAATAATCATCTTGTTCGTCTTCCTCGACCTCATCTTTCTCCTCATCTTCACTTTCATCTTCGCCTTCGTCGGCTTCGTCTTCCTCTTCGGATAATTCTACATCTTCTACATTATGTGTCGTGTAATGCGTAACTTCCGTGGGGTCCACATCAATAATATTGGTTATAAGAGGTAACTCGTCCTCTTGATAAGCTTTTTCGTCAACATCAAAAGTATCTCTAGCTTTAGTTTTGCATACTGCCCACCAGTTAGACTTCGTTGCTCTCCGTCTCGGATAAGCTGTCAAGTATACTTGCTGAGCTTGAGTTGCTAGGACAAATGGTTCGTAACCTTGATATCTACGCTTGTAGTTTATATCCACAAGACCATGCTTGTCAATTTTCCAACCTTGATTTTCAGTCGGATCGAACCATTCACACTTGAACAACATGATCTTTGCAGGTTCTCTGCCATAATTATACGTTAACTCCACAATCTCTCGTTAGATGCTAAAAAAATCATTTCCTGGATCGACGTCTTTGTAGTTCGAAGATTTGATACACAAACAACTTTTTTCGTGGAATCAATATCCAGGAAGCTGTCTCTGATCGGAGCATTTGTCGACTTGAACCGAAAGTCATTGATACAGTAACTTGGCCCTATTTTAATAAAAGTAATTGGTCCCTTGGCAAGAGTTCTAATTAATTCAATCTCGAGTGAAATTAGACGATCGACCTGAGTACCAAAGAAGAGATAGTAAGTTATTTATTGTGCAGTTGCATTAAAAGAGGCCAGCAATTACCGGGCTGCTTACATATTCGCTCAACCAAGAAGGAAAATGACGTCTCATTTCTTTTTATAATGCTTCGTCTGTTAGGTAGGGTCTAACCGACCTCAACTCAGCAGTATATGTGCTGAAAAATAATGAAGCAACCGCCGATTAGTACAATAATATTAGCTTATACTATTACATTGAGATGACGTAAAATCATCATTAATTACTTACCCCTCTAGCTTCTCCACTTTATCCTCGTCGCAATTGAGTAATGCATACAACTGAGTAGCCCTTTGCTCTTCGTCATTCAAATATCTCTTCTTCATTTTCCCCGAAGGCTTTTCGGACGTATTGAATACTTTCAGTATTCCATCATTAGATTCTTGATAACTATCATCGTTTCTCGGAGCCCTCGTTCTATTCGTAGCAACATGAGGTTTGAAATACGTTGAGCAGAAGTTTGTAATCTGCTCGAGAATATAGGCTTCATAAATAGAACCCTCGACCCGAGCCTTGTTTTTTACCTTCCTCTTTAGGTGGTTCAAATGCCGGTCAAACGGGTACATCTACCGATAACCAACGGGCCCACCAACACGTACCTCGTAGAAAAGATGAATTGGCAAATGCTCCATGGAGTCGAAGAATCCAGGAGGAAATACCTTCTCGAGATTGCACAGTGTCACCGCAATATTGTTCTCCTGCTTTTCTCGACGATCGACGAGCAACTTACTAGAACAAAGATCGCTGAAAAATATGCTAAGCTCGGTCAATGGATCCCAAATAATCGGGGATAAGAATTCCCGAAATGCAATCAGAATTAACCTCTCCATGAATACGTGACAATCATGGCTCTTCATACCTGTCAGTTTGTTCTCCTTGAGGTCGACGCATCTTCTCAAGTTCAAAACATATCCATCTGAAAATTTTAGACCTTGAATCCACCTACAAAGTCTCACTTTATCCTCCTTCTCCAGTAAGAAAATTGCCTTAGGCTGCTTCAACTTTCCTTTCCCGTCCTTTATCAAATGCAATGCACGACATTTACATATTTCTTTCAAGTCGAATCTAGCCTTAGGATTGTCTTTCGTCTTTCTCTTTACGTCCATTACAGTATTAATTATGTTGTCAAACACATTTCTCTCGATATGTATGACATCAAGGTTATGTCTAATCAGATTGGTGCTCCAATATGGCAGATCCCAGAATATACTCCTCTTCGTCCAATTATGAGTACGACCAAATCCGTCACACTTGTAGCCCGTAGCAGGCTCTTCAATAACTCTTGGTAAATCTTTTATCTCTTCCCATATCGTGTATCCGGGCCACCTTGGCGGGGGATTAGCCTTCTCCACAATGCCAGCACAAAAAGAATTTCTGTTCCTCCGGTACGGATGATCCTTCGACAGGAATTGTCGATGACAATCGAAGAAGCACGGTTCGCCTCCGTGTTTCAAACGGAAAACCTTAGTGCGGTCCATGCAATACGGACATGAAAGACGACCATGCGTGCTCCATCCAGATAAAGTACCATAGGCCGAAAATTTGTTGATGGTCCACATAAGTGCTGCCCGTATTTGAAAATTTTATTTTCTAGATACATCGTACGTGTTGGAACCTACTTCCCACAGCTGATTCAACTCATTAATCAATGGCTGTAAATACACATCGATGTTCCTTTTCAGATTGTTTTGACCTGGGATAATCACGGTGAGGAACATATACGGAGTCTTCATGCACATCCAAGGCGGTAGATTGTACGGAGTGACGATCACAGGCCAACACGAATACTGGGATCCCGAAAGTCTGAATGGGGTAAAATCGTCGAAGCAGAGACCCAATCTAACATTACGCGGATCAGAAGCAAAATTTGGATACTCTCGATCAAATTGCTTCCATGCTTCTCCATCAGATGGGTGATCTAACACTCCTTCGGTCTGTTCCCGCTTATGCCAACTCTTATTTTCTGCAGTTTCATTCACCATAAACAACCGCTGCAACCGCGGCGTCAACGGCAAGTAGTGCATTGAATCGGTAGGCTTCTTGGCACCAATAGACTTTCCTCTACTACTGTCTTTGTAGCGATCAGCACCATAAAATCTGCAGGCGTCTTCATCATTGTCGTCTTTGTAGTACAACATGCACCCGTTGCGACATGCATCGATTTTTTCGTATCCCATCCAGAGCGATCTCACCATCATCTTAGACCGGTAAAAGTCTTTAGGCAACTTAGCACCCTCAGGCAATATTTCTATAAGCAACCCCATAAGACGGTTGTAGCAATCTTGCGACATGTTAAAATCGGACTTGATGCTCAACAATCTTGTAACCACCTCCAACGGTGAATGATCCTCACAACCAGGATATAATGGAGTCCTTGCATTATCCAGCAACTCCATGAACTGTACAGCATCGACGTTCGGTGCCTCCTCAGGTGCATCATGATCGTTCGAATCGAAACTAGGCCCCGCCGCATCAAAACTAGGCCCCGCCGCAGGCCCCGCCGTATCAAAAATCATGTTCACCAACCCATCGTCGTAAGCAGCGATGTTGTGGACATCCACATAAGGCTCATACTTTGATGCTAAAGACATAAATTCTCCGTGCGTGCTCCACTGATAGTAATTCGGCATGAAATCCTTCAAGTATAAATGATACGTGACTTCTACTTCTGGATGATATTTCAAGTTGCGACATCTCACACACGGATACTTAATTTTGGTACCATCCATATACTGAGGGAACGCCTTGGCAAACTGCAGGAACTGCTGTACACCCTCTATGAATTCATTCCGCACACCGCACATGTCATCAGGATGACGGTTGTACATCCACGAACGATTTCGTAAGTAATAATTCATATCCATATCCAATTAAGGATAATTCTGTAAGATAGATACATGCACATTACAGTCAGTGAATGAATGTTAAGGCAGTTTAGATATGGGTACGCAACATAAACTGTTCATTCATTCCACATATTACAAACAAAGAATTTGAAGGAAGAAACAAAAACAACTATGTTCGGACTAAAACAACTATCTTGTGTCAAAGTGTCGTATCCGATAGACCGATACTAATTCGATACGGTCGATACTAAGTATATACGGTCGAGGTATAATTGTACTTGTAGGAGTACACGATACTAAGTACATACGGCCGATACTAATCCGATACGGTCGATACTAATCTGATACCGATTCTGATACTCATCCCAATTTCTTCCCAACCTCTTATAAAAAAGGTGTCTATCGAGGTATAATAGTACTTGTAGGAGTACACGATACCAATTGTCCAATATCGACCCTTTGGGTCTACAAGAGTTACTTCATCCAGTTTGTCAAGAAAGGTAAAACTTTTTAAATTAATATCCAATATCGACCCTTTGGCCTGTGCTTGAGAGCGGTATCCTAACTCAAACTATATATCCTAACTAATAAATTAATATCCTACTTTAACATCTACTAACTCTCATATTCCTTCTAACATAAACTAATATCTTAATCTAAACTAACCCTTTAACTGAAACTAATATCTAAACAATGCTAATCATGAACTAACACCCTAACCTGGAAGTCCACACTGCTCAAGCACAGGCCAAAGGCCAAGTTATAAGGCAAAATTCAGGCAACTGTCTGTAGCTATACATTTAAAAAGTTTACTTGTCTTGAAAAAATGAGTGAAGTAACTCTTATAGACCGAAATGATACTCTATACACTCTATGTAATACGATATACCAATCATACCTACACTTCTAGGATACTCTATACACTGTCGGTACTAGGATACTCCTTAGTATATTAGATATCAAAATCACTTAGTATGACACAAATATGAGTGTGCATTTCATATAAGAATCTAAACATAAATTACATTCTTGGAAATAATATCAATCATGTTAGCAGACCACCTATTCATGCAACTAGCTCAAACTGACAATTATTTTGAGTAACCACTTTTATTTCTCTATCGATACATGCCAAAAATATTCTTTACCACATATAAAATAATACTAACATTTAGACTGTGTTAGCACACAAATATAACATACTCACCATCTATACATAGAACCCATAAATTAGAATATATGCATCTCAACATATCATAGGTCACAGTAGCTAGCCGAGCTAAATACCATAGCTTTCCATTGAATATAAAGTCTTTCAACTCTATCAGCTATGGTCTAGTACTTCTCTAATCACATTGAATAGGAACATATACAACTCTATTGCAGTAAATCATTTAACAAGCTAACAAAACGAAAAGAATTTCTACTGTATTGAATCCCAGAATCAATCTCCTTTCTGCCATGGTCGAGTCCCATCCCGGACATGCCACGCACACCCCTCTGAGTCCATATGACCTCTAGCACCCGACACTCTACTACACACACCAATTGATTAGGATACGATTCGACTGCATCACGAGCTATCTGGACACGGACACAACCATCCTCCATCCAATTATCGTTCACGAAAATGAACTCGAGACTTAAAACAGAATTCTGAGTAGAAACACTCCAAATTCAATATACTTGTTCCGTGTGTGTGTGTATGTGTCAGTCTGTGTCCATCTGTATCCGTGTGTATGTGTTTGTCTGTGTCTGTGTGTATGTGTGTCCGATTAGGGTTAGGATTTACCTGATCAACGAGGGGTGTGGCAGGAAGGAAGGGGCGTTGACCGACGAGGGGTGGCCGGAGAGGAGAAGAAGCCTAGTGGAGAGAGAGGGGTCGGCAAACGATTGTCGGGCTCCGGCGATGGCGAGGGGGAGCAGTGATGGCTAGAGGTGGTAGAGGTGGCTGGAGGTGGTGGACGTCGGGCTCCGACGGGCAAGGCACACGGTGGTCGAACGAGGGGTGGTCGAACTAGGGGGATTGAAATTTTTGGGGAATGAGTGGGGGAAAAGAAATAAAGCCAGAACCCTATATTAAAAACATTAGTGACATCACTAAAGACGTCGGTAAACGTCGCTATTACTAGTCAAATTAGCGACGTTCACCGACTTATCAGCAATGTTATTTTTTTAACTTAAAAGACGACGCAGTAACGTCGCTGATCGTCGCTATCAGCGACGATCAGCGACGTTTTATTTATGCGTCGTTAATTCCCTTAATGGTAGCTACGTTTTCAATAAACGTCGCTAATTTTTTTGGTAATATGACTTATTTTGGTAGTGGTTGGATGCAGATTTGGTGGGAACTAAAATTCAAATAACCCAGACCGAACTCGGGTTGAACTCGGACGGAACTCGGTCAGAGTTCTGTCAGAGTTCTGCTGGGTCAGAACAGTAAGGAATGGACCAAATTTGCATAGGTTTTGGACTTTTTGGAATTTTGGACTGAGAAAAAACCTAAGCCAGTACTGAGAAAAGCCCCCTAGGTAGGCTTATTTTTGTTTGTGAACTGAGAAAAACCTAAGCCAGTACTGATTCGATCAATCTCATATTTTTCCTATACTCAATAAAAGAAAAAATAAGAATAAATATGAAAACTAATAGCCCTTTTTTATGATGTCTTTTTTCTGACATTTGATAAGACTTGAAGACGCATTTTTCCTTGACGGCAGTCGTCCAAAGATAAACAGATCTGGAAATCTGAATACCTTTCGGGGGCTTCGCCCCCGAACACCCACGGGGGGTGCTGCCACCTCGACCCCCGTCCACTGACCGAGTAGCGGAACCCCCGATATGAGGCCCCGGATAGGTCGTTAGGCAGTTCAGAGAAATCTTCTTCAATTATATCGTCTTTGTCCCATCAATAATTATTCGTTGCATGTCTGGTTTGATCGTGCTTTGTCACGACCCGTACCCTAAATTGGGGTACGAGCACGTGGGTACGTCCAGCCTATGCCACAGAATCGATGATAGAACGCTGTATAGGTCGTCTATAACATACAACATCTAGACACAATATAAAGGTGCTTGTCATCTCTGCACGGAGGTATATAATGTCACAACTCAATCACAAGACATCTAAGGAAGATAGCACGAATTATGAAAGATATGATAGAAGAAAAATAACAGAAATAGATGCAAGATCACACACAAGTTTAGTGTTCAAAACATAACACAAGATCCCAAAATAATAAGTATACTACAAGTCTCAAGTAATAGCTGGATCGCAATTCAGTCAAGCCTAACTAGTCTAAGTCTAAGTAGGCGGTGCGTCCTCTATGGGCACCGGTTCCACATGGATGTCCATATAGTACTCACCGTCTATGCCAAACCCATAGAAGGTCGAGCAATCAGCATCCTATATCATCTATAAACATCAACGGGGTTATCCTGTCAGGATATGAGCAAGTACAAATGCTAACAGTAGTTCTATGTAAATTGACAAATTCTATAAGAGACAATTATAACGAAATACAAGACAAAATCAACAGGAAATATATAACAGGATGTGAGTACTGAATACCATAACATGGTGAGAAAAGTATTGAATGTAGAACTGAGTAGGATATATGATGTAATAAAGTAAATATAAAGGTTCCATGAATTATTAGTGTGTAATATGATCGGCTTAGGTCCAGATCAGGCTGTTCCATCTGACCGGCTATGAACAGGTGTACAAAAGAGCAAGATCAGGCCGGCCACCATGGAAAGCTATGAACAAGTAGGGTCAGGCTTTACTCGTCATGAGGAGAGGGTATAACTATGAACAAGTAACAGGTACGAGTATGAAGAACAAGTAAGGATTTGGTCACACAACCACTAATAACTCTCCATCCCCGAATAGTATAATGGATCCGGACATGACACGTCATGACACGGGACTAAAGGTAGGGGGCCAGCCCACTCCCAAGTCAATGTCTATACAAGTACAGGTAACAAGTCGAGCAATGTACCAATATACCAAGTAATCCAGGAATAACATCTCATGACAGGATCCGACGTATACTAGTCCGTAAAATTATCGTGTCAAAAATCAAGTAAGACACTACAACTGAATTCGGATATAGCAGATATCAAGACAATAAAAACTATCAGTGAATGTACTCGCCTGCAGTCCTGAGCTGTCAGTGAGAATAGATGCTCAGAGTGATGTCACAGACCTAAAGATGAGATATCATGAGTTAATTAGGGTTTAACAGTGTATGACATGATTTCTAGTATATGCTATACAAATCTAGGTTAAACTCAGTCAAACTAAGTCACACCAAGTCAACTAAGTCAAACTAAATCAAACTATATCAAACTAGGTCAAACCAAGTCAATCTAGATCATACTAGGTCAAGGATTGACATGTAGTTGACTTTGAGTCAAAACAGTCAACCTTTGTCAAACAGGGTAAAATCTAAGTCAAGTATCATATTCCTAACCTTTACCTACCAAGATAACTCACTTCTAACCATTATCTACCAAGATAACCTACTTCTAACCATTACCTACCAAGATAACCCACTTCTAACCATTACCTATCCAGATAACCCATTTTTAACCATTACCTACCAAGATAACCGACTTATAACCATTACCTACCAAGATAATCTACTTCTAACTATTACCTACCAAGATAATCCAAGTCTAACCATTACCTACCAAGATAACCCAAGTCTAACCATTGCCCACCAAGATAACCCAATACCTTAGATACTCGGAAATACCCTTACCTTAGTAATATATTACCATATGTTAGTAGATAACTCACTAACCTAGGCTAATAGATCATACTAATACTTTAGACTAGTATCTAACCGTCTATCTCAATATCCTACCAATACCTTACCCTTAGACTATAGGTAATCCCTATTACCTTGTCAATACCTTAGACATTACATTAGCATACTAATTTACCCTCTAAGATACTGATTTGTATCTTAGGATACCCACTCATCTACATCCTAAGACACTAACGTAGATACAAGATACTAGTAAGATACCAAGCTATATCTTATCCCAAGATACCATATACCATAGCCTTGTTGATATCCTAATACCAATACCTTAGTTGAAAATCCAATACCTTAGTCTAGGTATAAATACCTTAATTACCAAGATACCAATCTTAGATATATAATATCTATCCTAAGCTACTAGCTAACCAATAACTTAGATATCTAACCTTAGTTACTTAGGTAAACCCAATACCTTACCTTGTAATAAGGTAAACCCATTACCTTAAGGTAAGATAAACCATTACCTTGGCTGAAAACTAATACCTTAACCTCTAATTCTAATACCTTAAATATCTAGCCTCTAACCATTCACCCTAAATATTAGATAGACAATACCGTAGTAGCTAATACCTTAGTATAAAGTAAACCCCCTCTACCTTGTAGGTAAGTCCCCTTTACCTTATAGGTAAATACATTACCTTAAGGTAATAGGCAAATACCCAAAATTTCCTAAGATACCACTATGGTATCTCAAAATATCACTCTATATCCTAACTTATATCTATAATACAATATACTAACCAACTCTAACATATAACTTCTATCCATCTATTCTAACTTAGAAACCTAACACAACTAACATCCACTAAATAATATTTTACCATAACATATATGTATATATATCCATCTCTAACTCTAACCAACTAACATATGTCATCTCTAACTAACAATAACGTAGACTAACACAACTAACTATCTAACTTATATAAGATATCACTATCTAACTTCTAAAATACCTCTAACCTCTACATAGATTATAACATAACCACTAACATACTAACATATCCATACATACATCTAAATTTCTCTCCACTCCAATACTAACACACACACAAACACATATACCAAATCCATTCCCCCTCTCTTCTAACACACCCACACACATCTATATACAAACACACTACCACTCAACTAAACACAAATCTCTCAACAAACCACACTAGTCTCAAGTCAAATAGGATGGCATGATCCTCCCAACTCTCTCACCTTCACAACACACACACACTACACTACCATCTACACAACATCAAACACACACTAGCACATATCCTCTATCAATCTCACTTCTCTCCACTAACCACACACATCCTTATCTCATTCAAACACACACACTATACTAACATATATTACATCATAATAATATATATGTACATATATGTGCTATATCATACATATTCTTAACATCATATGATACCTATATCCACTTGATATCCATACTACATAGGCTCATAGGTTACACAAAATGTCTATGTCGTATAGTCACTCTTCTACTTAAAATCAATACTGTACCAATTGGGCCTTCACTAAATTCTAGGATTAAAGTATGTCGTAGTCCTTCGTATTAGCTTTGTGAAACTTCAAATGGATCGCATTTTCGTGTCTGGAAGTTCCCGGAATCGCAAAAACACCGAAATGCATTCATCTTTCAGATAGCTGACACTCAAACAGTTTTTCAGAAAGTTGTAGAACGAATTTGGTATATTAATATATATATTTGGAAAGCTAACTTCGATACGGTTCTTTTAAAAAAAATAGAAGATTAATCGGAGTTTTGAGCTAGGAGTTATGGTATTTCTAAATTATTTTGGCTAATAAAAACGTGAATAAAAAATTTATGACGAATTTGGGTTGTTTTGGACAAAAGAAACACATGTAGGCCAAGATACATGGATACCAACATAGCTATCCAAATAAAACTCATTCTAACCATCCTAACTAAGATCAATCCACTCTCTAACCATCCTAAAACTAAAATTAAACCACAAAATAGCCTATTTGCATAAACACAAACACATGGGATGTCCTATATTGGAAACTCCACAAGTAGGATACCAAACCTATTCAAACTTCCTAAAGAGGACTCCAAAGAGCCTCAAATTAAAATCTAATGGTTGTACATGTATAGGGGTGGATCCTATGGATTCAAATCTAACTAAAATGTAAGAGAAATTGAAATAGAGAGATGGTTATACCTATTGGAAGTGGGATTCCAATGATACACTCAAAGGACACGGTTCCAACACGAAAGCTCCTCCAAAATACACACCCTTCCTTGCTCCTTGCTCCCAATCCTTGCTAGCACCTCCTCCTTGGTTGAATGAGAAGAAATGATGGAAGATTAGAAGAAGAATGGAGGGATTTGGAGATCAAAATCAAGAGGGAAGCTCTCAAATTTGGAGAAGAACAAATTTGGAAAAAAAAAAGGCAAGTTTGAAATAAAAGAGAGGGACACCACTCCCCCTATAGGTGGCTGTCCATACATGCCCTAATGGGCATATGTGAAATGTCCAAGATGCCCCTATAAGTCTTCTTTGGGTCAACTTAAGTCATGACAAGGTTTGTGGTCAAAAAGGTCAAGTTTAAGTCTCTAATTTACCTATTCAAAGCAAGTGGGATTAGTCTAATGACACTAACTTAATTAGTGAGGTTTGTGGGTCATGTCTAACTAATCTTGGGGTCACGAGTAGAGTCTAAGCTATCCGGGTCACTAACACAAGTCGAAACGAGATGAAAATCGAACCCAACTTAACAAATCCCATAAAATCAATATTAAAATATAAAAATTCCTAAAATATTAAAATATGAAAATAACCAAAATAATAATACATAAATTTAAATATTATTAAAATAATCTAAAATTTACCAATTAATCAAAATCCTAAATAATTTAAGTCACAAAATGACCAAAATACCCTTAGCCTAAAAAGTGGTAATTAGCTAATCTAATCACACGGGTTAGGCCTCCAAGGTCATGGTTAGTCTCTAGGCTAAGCAGTTCTAAGGTTACACTACCAAAATATCAAAATCACAATACACTCATTTAAATAAGTTTAAATTAATTAAAATTCACCATAAATTATTATTTAATATTAAACGATAGATTTTTACAAAAGTTCAAAATTACCCTCATTTTAGAAAAGTGGTGGTTACAAATCTACCCTCTTTAGAAAAATTTTATTCTCAAAATTAAGATGGTCATACTCCTTCTAGGTTAAACTCCCAACAATCAAGGTCAAGATAAATATATCAAATAACATGTAAATTGTGGTCCTACCGGTCGTGATTTCACAGTCTCAAACAGGGTCTCCATACTATCTATTATAGTACAAAATATCCTGACAGGTACTAATAAAATCATACATCAAGATGGAGAAGAAGAACAGGAAAGACAGACCTGCTAACCCATCACCTGCAGCGTCGGTCTCCTCGACCGTCAACGCAAAAGCCCTGTCCCTCATATGCTAGGCATGGTTCTGCGCCACAGGTAGCCTAGCTCCCTCTATCTACTTCAAGATACTCAAGTAATATCCACACTGATATTCTACTCCATCATACTAAGGCACCATCTATATTGTATCTATTTTACAATTTGATAATCATACCCGTCTATCCAGAACCATGTTTCTAGAATCCTCGTCACACTAGTAAGTATGGCTGTGATAATCCATAGAGTTCGTAACTAAGGTACATACCTCTAGAATCATGGTATTTAAAATTTTCGTATTGTCGCTAGCTTGGCTGCAAAAATTTTAAATTCCCACACCCGAGAAATACATCCAAAATGAGACTCTATCTCATCGCCAAAACAGCTAATATGGCTGTAGAAGACTCTAGATTCCATGACTGAGGCAACCTAGTCCATAATGTTGTCTTGGTAGAAAATTAAGTCAATAATGAATACCAAGAATCAAATTCAACGATGAACAAGGAAGAACAGACAGAAACAGTTGGAATCAAATTTCGAGATAGTTTTTTATGAGATTCTCAAGAGTTGTCCCTGGAATCTTCTCAAGAAGTCCTAACTATGATTGAGTATTCTTAGCCTATAGCCTATATCTTCCAAACATATAGTAGGCTCGTAGCAGCACTCTAAGTCGAGCACCACTATGATATCGTACTAATTGCGACTTCTGACCTGCATGGGCCACCACAAAAATGTGTCACGATCCGTACCCTATGTTGGGGTACGAGCACGTGGGTACGTGCAGCCTATGCCGCAGAATTGGCGGTAGAACGCTGTATAGGTCGTCTACAACTTACAACATCTAGACACAATATAAAGGTATCTATTATCTCCGCACGGAGGTATATAATGTCATAACTCAATCACAAGATATCTAAGGAAGATAGCACGAAATATGAAAGATATGATAGAAAAAAATAACAGGAATAGATGCAAGATCCCACACAAGTTTAGTGTTCAAAACATAACACAAGATCACAAAATAATAAGTATACTACAAGTCTAAAGTAATAGCTGGATCGTAGTCCAGTCAAGCATAACTAGTCTAAGTAAATGGTGCATCCTCAATGGGTACCGGCTCCACATGGATATCCATGTAGTACTCATCGTCTATGCCAAACCCATAGAAGGTCGAGCAGTCAGCATCTATATCATCTGTAAACATCAACAGGGTTATCCTGTCAGGATATAAGCAAGTACAAACGCTAACAGAAGTTCTATGTGAATTAACAAATTCTATAAGAGATAATTATAATGAAATACAAGACAAAATCAACAAAAAATATATAACAGAATGTGAGTATTGAATATCATAACATGGTCAGAAAAGTACTGAATGTAGAACTGAGTAGGATATATGATATAATAAAATAAATATAAAAGGTGCCATGAATTATTAGTACGTTATGTGATCGGCTTAGGTCCAGATCGGGCTGTTCCATCTGACCGGCTATGAACAGGTATACAAAAAACCAAGATCAGGCCGGCCACCATGGAAAGCTATGAACAAGTAGGGTTAGGCTTTACCCGTCGTGAGGCAAGGGTATAGCGATGAACAAGCAACATGTACGAGTGTGAAGAACAAGTAAGGATTTGATCACAACACCACTAATAACTCCCCATCTCCGAATAGTATAATGGATCCAGATATGACACATCATATCACGGGACTCAAGGCAGGGGGCCAGCCCACTCCTAAGTCAATGTCTATACAAGTACAAGTAACAAGTCGAGCAATATACCAATATACCAAGTAATCCAGGAACAACATCTCATGACAGGATCCGACGTATACTAGTCCATAAAATTATCGTATCAGGAATCAAGTAAGACACTACAACCGAATCAGATATAGCAGATATCAAGACAATGAAAACTATCAGTGAATGTACTCGCCTGCGGTCCTGAGCTGTCAGTAAGAATAGATACTCAGAGTAATATCACATACCTAAAGATAAGATATCATTAGTTAATTAGGGTTTAACAGTGTATGACATGATTTCTAGTATATGCTATGCAAATCTAGGTCAAACTCAGTCAAACTAAGTCACATCAAGTCAAACTAAATCAAACTAGATCAAACTAGGTCAAACAAGGTCAAACCAAGTTAATCTAGATCATACTAGGTCAAAAATTGACATGCAGTTAACTTTGATTCAAAACAGTCAACCTTAGTCAAACAGGATAAAATCTAAGTCAAGTATCATATTCCTAACCTTTACCTACCAAGATAACTCACTTCTAACCATTACCTACCAAGATAACCCACTTCTAACCATTACCTACCAAGGTAACCCACTTCTAACCATGACCTATCCAGATAACCTACTTCTAACCATTACCTACCAAGATAACCGACTTATAACTATTACCTATCAAGATAACCCACTTCTAACTATTACCTACCAAGATAACCCAAGTCTAACCATTACCTACCAAGATAACCCAAGTCTAACCATTGCCTACCATGATAACCCAATAACTTAGATACTAGGTAATACCCTTACCTTAGTAATATATTACCTTATGTTAGTAGATAACTCACTAACCTAGGCTAATAGATCATACTAATACTTTAGACTAGTATCTAACCGTCTATCACAATATCCTACCAATACCTTACCCTTAGACTATAGGTAATCTCCATTACCTTGTCAATACCTTAGACATTACTTTAGTCTACTAATTTACCCTCTAAGATACTGATTTGTATATTAGGATACCCACTTATCTACATCCTAAGACACTAACGTAGATACTAGTAAGATACCAACCTATATCTTACCCCAAGATACCATATACCTTAGCCCTATTGATATCCTAATACCAATACCTTAGTGGAAAACCCAATACCTTAGTCTAGGTATAAATACCTTAACTACCAAGATACCAATCTTAGATATCTAACATCTATCCTAAGCTACTAGCTAACCAATAACTTAGATATCTAACCTTAGTTACCTAGGTAAATCCAATACCTTACCTTGTAATAAGGTAAACCTATTACCTTAAGGTAAGATAAACCATTACCTTGGTTGGAAACTAATACCTTAACCTCTAATTCTAATACCTTAAATATCTAGCCTCTAACCATCCACCCTAAATATTAGATAGATAATACCTTAGTAGCTAATACCTTAGTATAAAGTAAACCCCCTCTACCTTGTAGGTAAGTCCCCTTTACCTTGTAGGTAAATACATTACCTTAAGGTAATAGGCAAGTACCCAAAATATCCTAAGGTACCACTATGGTATCTCAAGATATCACTCTATATCCTAACTTATATCTCTAATACAAGATACTAACCAACTCTAACATATAACTTCTAACCATCTATTCTAACTTAGAAACCTAACACAACTAACACCCACTAACTAATATTTAACCATAACATATATGTATATATATCCATCTCTAACTCTAAACAAGTAACATATGTCATCTCTAACTAACAATAACATGGACTAACACAACTAACTTTCTAACTTACACAAGATATCACTATCTAACTTCTAAGATACCTCTAACCTCTACATAGATTCTAACATAACCACTAATATACTAACATATTCATACATACAACATCTAAATTCCTCTCCACTCCAATACTAACACACACACAAACACATATACCAAATCTACCCCCCTCTCTTCTAACACACCCACACACATCTATATACAAACACACTACCACTCAACCAAACACAAATCACTCAACAAACCACACTAGCCTCAAGTCAAATAGGATGGCATGATCCTCCCAACTCCCTCACCTTCATAACACACACACTACTCTACCATCTATACAACATCAAACACACACTAGCACATATCCTCTATTAATCTCACTTCTCTCCACTAACCACACACATCCTTATCTCATTCAAACACACACACTATACTAACATATATTACATAACAATAATATGTATATACATATATGTACTATACCATACATATTCTTGACAATCTATGATAACTATATTCACATGATATCCATACTACATAGGCTCAAAGGTTACACAAAATGCCTACGTCGTATAGTCACTCTTCTACTTATAATCAATACTGTACCAATTAGGCCTTCACTAAATTCCAGGATTAAAGTATCTTGTAACCCTTCGTATTAGCTTTCTGAAACTTCAAACGGATCGCATTTTCGTGTCCGAAAGCTCCCGAAATCACGAAAACACCAAAATACATTCATCTTTCGGACAACTGACACTCAAACAGTTTTTCAGAAAGTTCTACAATGAATTTGGCCTTTTAATATATATATTTGGAAAGCTAACTTCGATACGGTTCTTTAAAAAAAATGAAAGATTAATCGGAGTCTTGAGCTAGGAGTTATGGTATTTCTAAGTTTCTCTGGCTACTAAAAATATGGATAAATAAATTATTACGAATTTGGGTTGTTTTGGACAAAAAAACACATGTAGGCCTAGATACATGAATACCGACATAGATATCCAAATAAAACTCATTCTAACCATCCTAACTAAGATCAATCCACTCTCTAACCATCTTAAAACTAAAATTAAACCACAAAATAGCCTATTTACATAAACACAAACACATGGGGTGTCCTATATTGAAAACTTCACAAGTAGGACACCAAACCTATTCAAACTTCCTAAAGAGGACTCCAAAGAGCCTCAAATTAAAATCTAATGGTTGTACATGCATGGGAGTGGATCCTATGGATTCAAATCTAACTAAAATGTAAGAGAAATTGAAATAGAGAGATGGTTATACCTATTGGAAGTGGGATCCCAATGATACACTCAAATGATACGGTTCCGACACAAGCTCCTCCAAAATGGACACCCTTCCTTGCTCTTTGCTCCCAATCCTTGCTAGCACCTCCTTCTTGGTTGAATGAGAAGAAATGATGGAAGATTAGAAGAAGAATGGAAGGATTTGGAGATCAAAATCAATAGGAAAGCTCTCAAGTTTGGGAAAGAACAAATTTGGAGGCAAAGAGAGGTAAGTGTGAAATAAAAGAGAGGGACACCTCTCCCCCTATAGGTGGCTGTCCATACATGCCCTAATGGGCCTATGTGAAATGTACAAGATGCCCCTACAAGGCTCATTTGGGTCAACTTAAGTCATGACAAGGTTTGTGGTCAAAAAGGTCAAGTTTAAGTCTCTAATTTAACCATTCAAAGCAAGTGGGATTAGTCTAATGACACTAACTTAATTAGTGAGGTTTGCGGGTCATATCTAACTAATCTTGGGGTCCCGACTAGAGTATAAGCTACCCGGGTCACTTACACAAGTCGGAACGAGATAAAAATCGAATCCGACTGAACAAATCCCGTAAAATCAATATTAAAATATAAAAATTCCCAAAATATTAAAATATAAAAAATGACCAAAATCAAAATACATCAAATTAAATATTATTGAAATAATCTAAAATTTACCAATTAATCAAAATTCTAAATAATTCAAAAGTCACAAAATGACCAAAATACCCTTAGCCGTAAAAGTGGTAATTAGCTAATCTAATCACACGGGTTAGGCCTCCAAGGTCATGGTTAGTCTCTAGGCTAAACAGTTCTAAGGTTACACTACCAAAACATCAAAATCACAATACAATCATTTAAATAATTTTAAATTAATTAAAAGTTACCATAAATTATTATTTAATATTAAACGATAGATTTTTACAAAAGTTCAAAATTACCCTCATTTTAGAAAAGTGGTGGTTACGTGCTTACTGCTTGTCTGCAAGTATATGTTAGATGAACAAAATAATATGATGCAGTGTGATACAAGCATAGTCATATGATATAGACCATTTAGGACAATGTTAAGTTTAAGTAGCAACATGATAGTGATTACAAAAATATTAGTGACATCACTAGTTAAACTTAATTGATTAGCAATATTAAAAAACAAGATATAATTATTGGGCTAACAAAATAATATGATGCAGTATGATACAAGCATAGCCATATGATATAGACCATTTAGGACAATGCTAAGTTTAAGTAGCAACATGATAGTGATTACATGAATATTAGTGACATCACTAGTTAAACTTAATTGATTATTCATATTCAAAAATATGATATAATCATTGGGCTAACAATCTCCATCTTTTTTATTATGGCAAATCGGTTAAGTTTAAGATAGATACAATAGATGCATATATCACTAATAAACACATATTACTAAAAAATTCTTTGCTAACTTAAACTTATTTCTCCTCCTTTGACATGATCAAAAAATAAGCTCCCCATAATAAGCTATAAAATAAAATCAATCATCAAAGAAGGAAGGCAGAAATAATCATGAACAATGATCACGGTAGAAATCAATCATTAGTCATAAATAATCCATGAGAAAAAAATTCACAGACCTAGTATAACAATATAAAATACCAAATATAGAATATTTAGAAGATATAATAATACTTTTAACAGTAAAAAAAGAATATGATTCACACTTTTTCCATAAAAAAAGTGAATCACTTCTATAAAGAATATAATCATTGAAAAGAAATCAAAGCAGATATACTAGAATCTATACAAAATCTATACCAAAGTTCATGCATTTGAACTCAATTACCTTAACATGATATATGAATATTCATTAGATAAACAAGAAGGTAATGGAAACAAAATACTTGAGAAGGAGAAATGCAGTCGACTTAAATGCTCTCCCGCAAAATATGGCCAGTCTAAATATAGATAATCATGAACTTTGAGATAAAATCTCAATAAGAAATGTCAAATCTATATAAACACAAGGAATAATTAAATAAGGATGATTAAATATATTTGGCAAGATAACATTTAGAAACTCAAATAAAATAAGAGAATTAAAAATAAATAAATAATAATATATTCTTTCATCTACTCAACAATATATTTTAAGTAATATACGTCCATATTGAACTAGGTATACCACATATTAAAGGCATAAAAGAATTGAAACAATTAATTTTCTCTCCCTTAAACTATGAGTATAGTTTCGAAGAAATTTATATGCAAGAATAGATAAAATAAATAATTACAAGATCTAAGGAATATCCAAGATATGCATCTTCCTTTCCTTTGATCAAATGCATATAAAGTCCCAAACTTAAAATAAATATCATCTTTAGGAAAATAAAAGAAATATCCAATGAATAAATGTTTAAAGATGAACAAACAAAATATATCTCCAATATATATAAAAGAAATATTTTAAGACATGAAAAGATTTTGAAAATTGCCTTAATAATGGTATTTGAGTAACGGACAGATACAAAAAATTAGAAGACATTTGAAATACGGAATTCACTATAAAAAGGTTGTAGCACCCACTTTTTGAAATTAGGGTATTTTATTCATTTTAGTCAGTTTAGTCATTTTGTGATTTTCTAGAAATTATTGACTTGTGTTTGATTTAGCTTTTGGTTTAACTTTAGAAAATCCACATTAGAGACTAACCATGACATATGATGATCATCTAGCTAATTAGAATTTATTTTATACTTTGGTTTAATTTAGAAGGCAATTTGACCATTTTTAGGCTATTTAATTAATTGGCCTTTTTAGCCTTTCTGTTAGTGGGCTTAAACTCAACTTAGATAGAGAAGAGGGGCCCATGAACCAACCCTAACCCTAGAGGGACTAGTATGGCCGGCCAAAACAGGAAACCTCCCTCCCTATATAAGCATTGCATTAGTTTTGACACCCCCTTTACAAAACCCTAGTTTCCAGCTCTCAAAAACTCTAACTTTCTCATCCGACCTCCGTTTCACCTCAAACAAAGTGCGTTTTGATCGTGGGAAGGAGGAGAACTTGCTGGAATATTGCTATCAAGGAGTTGGAGGCGTTTGCTCGGTGGAAACCGGTCGTCTCATTGATCGAGGAGTCAGTTTCATTGGTATTTCAACTCTCAATAGGTAAACAACTAAACACCATAGTTTCTCCTGATTTTTCTTCATAGTAGCATGCATTTAGGAACCCTCGGCCCACCCAGGAAGTTTGGTGAAGTTTTGTGTCTGTTTAATAAGCGTGTCGGATATGTATCGGATTAGGGTTTAACGTGTTCGATGATTTGTCTCTTATAATTCAATATTGTTATTTTTGCAAACTAACTTCATGATTTTATAGCCATAGATGTAGGGATTCCTAAACCCTAGGTTTGTGCATGAGTCGACACATTTTTGTGTCTAAAACTGGACACGCACGTGCAGCACGAGGACCGCGCGCGTGTCCTGCTGCTGCCGTGTCCGTTCTCGCTGGATACGGCGATTCAATACGAGAAAATTGGTGAGTGGGTAGGGGCCATGTCTGACATGGTGCTCGTAAAATTTGGTGTGGGTTCATGGAGAATCGAGGGAGAAATTAACGTGGCACTGATTTCGGCCTGTCGCACGTATGCTAGTTCCGGCGTCCGATACGCACGTTGTGCGACTCGGACACGTGTCGAGAGTCAAGTGCAGACACGTAGGCGTATAGTCCTATAGGTGGGCTACGTGTACGAGCAACCACGTGTCACAATTTGGTCTGTGTCGAGCCCTAGGTCGCGTGACACGCGTGCACGATGTTTGGGTTATTAGGTTCGACAGTCTAGGTTCTGTTATTTGGACACATCGTGTCGAGTTATCTGGACACGACACGACCTGGGTAGCACCTACACACACGCATAAATCATTACCAATCTTTGGTTTCGATTATTATGTAGATTTTCTAATGTTTAGGTCATGTTAAGTTGTATGTCATAGAGTATCGGGTTAGTTCAGCCTTCCTTTTCCTGTTTCAGTTTTTGTTGATATGTTTCCATCATAATCTAATGCAATATGCTGTATAAATCAACCTACAGACCCTATTAGACCTATCTAGGAGATTACATGTTAGTTTGCCTCAAGGAGGAGGCTGTATTCGAATTTGGGTTAGCATAAGTACTCGGGTTTCTTTAAATTCAAGTTTTCAATGTTTCAGTAATTTGAAACTGTTTCCCTCAGTTTTGATGTATTCCTCTGTGTAAAAATAGAACATACAAATCCTATTTGATCCTACCTAGAGGAGTATCTGCTAGTTGCACAATCGAGAAGGCTGTGTTAAAGTTTGGTCTTAGCCTAGGGTTTTCGAGTAGGTATCAAAATAGGATATCATAAGAGATAGGTAAACTTCCTATGACTGATATTGGGTTGAATTAGGCTTGATTTAATGCTGAGTTCAGTTTACTGGATTAACTGAGATTGGGTAATGCCAAGTCCAGTTAGTGGTTAGTCAGGAATTAAATGCCAAGATCAGTTAGTTGATTGTTAATTTAGTTTAGTTTAGTTAGTTCAATAGATCACTTAACTGTTAGTTTAGTTTAATTGATTAGTTAGAGAAGGCTTGGGTAGACTTTAGGTTCAAATTTTACCATGTGGTCATACACATTGTTGAATGGTTTAATGTTACTCATACATAATTAGGTGTATATATGTTATGCTATATATGAGGTATCTTAGAGGATGGGATATGTGGATATGTATATATATAAGGATATGGTATTGTGGGTTGATCTCTTAAGAGTTGATATGTTGTATATATATATGCTAGGTTTTGGAGTTGAGAGTAAAGGGTAAGTGGTTCTATTATGCATATGTGATATCCTTATACATATAACATGGTTTGTGGTCAAGGTTGAGTTAGATAATGTAAGTTTTGGTTAACACCCCATTAGCATAACACTAGGTAGTCTTCTATCCAAACTCTAGAATTAGCTTAGTTGACCATTGACTAACTTTGACCTAGTGACTAGTCTGGTTGACCAAAGTTGACCCAAGGTTGACTTTGACTTAGATTGCTCCAAATCATGTAGAATTTGCATTGAAGACTTTCTTTATGATATTTTAGACTGTATTATGACATGTGGTTGTTTTAAATAGGATCTTGTTACTCCAGTCCAGTCACTTTTCATCATCAGCAGTTCGGATTGCCAGACGAGTACATTCTCTGATCTTTTCATGCTTCTTTGGATATGTACTCTTGTTATAGACTAGTATACTTGATGCTGACACGAAGTTCACACGGATCAGTACCCTCTGGATCTTTTTATGCGATGTTATCCCCTCGGATACATCGAGTATGTCATGTTCATGTACTTTATCATGGTCATCATGTACTCCATGTATTTACATTTATCCATGTGCACTCATATGTTATTCATGTACACTCATGACCATATGAGCTCCATGTATACAGTAGTTGTTATCCATGTGCAATAACATAACATGCTTTGATCCTTGTATATTGGTTGGGGGCAGGGAGAGTGTAGTTGGTTATGTGATCATTATCCCCAGTAGTTATCCATGTGCATTCCATAGTTGTATCCATGTGCAACCCAAGCTATTTACATAACCAATTCATGCTCCGATTCACGTAGAAGGTTATATTCTTATTTATCATATTATGTCTCAGTTTATATCTTATCTCTGATTGATTTCTCTTTACAGCGATTCATGTATAGTTTTCTATAGCTTGCTTTATATGTCCATTCCTGATATGAACTGTTGTGAGAGATATGTGCTCGTTCCGTCCTGACTGGGCATGTTAAAAATTTTACAGGTGATGATGAGGAGTACTGTCCTACTTATTATGGCATTGGCTTAGATGGCACTGGTGACGTGGACCCACAGGAGGATCCCACAGTCGCTGAGGACTTGCCCATAGTCTAGCTGAGACTTAGTACTTATTTGTATTTTCTGTTTGAGACTTTATGAGTTGTACTAGAGATTATTTCTGGTGGTTTACACCTAAACTTTTATTGTGACTCTCTTGAGATTCTTTTTCTATTCCATCTTAGTATTGTAATTGAGTTACATATTATTTTACTCTCTATTCATAGTTTATTTAGATTGTGTTAGATATGGTGACTCAGGACAGCGTTCTACAACCGACACTGCGGCGTAGGCTGGGCGTTCGTTACTTCTCGTACCCTTACACGGGGTGCGGGTCGTGACACATTTTTAGTGGTGGCCCATGCAGGTCCCAATCACAAGTAGTGTGATTCATAGTGATACTCGAGCTAGAGTATCATTACAACCTGCAGTAGGATATTGGAATAAGTTAAGGTACTCAATCATATTAGAAAAAACTCTTATCAATTCTTGCTGTTAATTGTCTTCTTTTGAAAACAACTGTCCTCCTTGATGATTTCGTTTCTTTTCAGTAATTGATTCCTTGTTGATCTGTCTTCAAGATAGTTAAGGAGACATGATTTCATCCCTTCGGTCCATACAGGACCAGATTTGCATTAGTGCGATGTCGTGGTAGTACGACAATTTAATTGTATTATTACGAGCCTGCTATAGAGTATAAGAAGTAAAGTTTTAGAATGAGAGGATACCCAATCACTATAAGAATTTCCTGAGAGATTCCTGGGGTGACCCTCGAGAATCTCATTTTGAGCTTCGATTTAAATTCCCTTTCCCTTATTTTAATCCACCTTCCTCCCTTGATTCTTGCATCTTGTTTGAACTCTTTTCACCAATACCCTTACTTTCTTGTGTTTAATAATGGTTAGGAAGATGGCTACACTGCTATATACTCATTGGTCAAATACATGGCTAGAAGGATTACATTAAGGAATTGGAATACGCGGAGACTTTGATTAAGTTATAAGGGCATTTTTCTAAATGGATAATTTAATGATTAGTAGTTTGTAAGTTGGGATATTACCAAGGAAATTTATCTTGAAGATTCTAAGTAGTATTCACCAGAGGATTATAAAATTATATTTTGATACTGGAGGAAACTAGTTAGAATCTATATATATCGATTTCAGGAATTGATATGAATCATGAATTATTGGATTATGATTATACATCTTTGAATATATATAGATTGGTTTGATAATGATCAAAAAGGGGGTTGCAGTATGAACTATTAAATTGAGTCAAACAAAAGCGATGTATATGTTTATGAAATTCAATTTAAGTGGAAGCAACGATATTAAAATTTGGTTTAAAAGATTGGAAAGATATGAAAATGATTGTTTCAAAAGAAAAAAAATTCTCAAATTTGGAATCGTGTCAATTGATTGAAGATTTAAAAATCTATTTAGATTTTGGTTTAAGAAGTAGTGATTATGTTTCAATGACTTGGAAAGAAAAAAATTATGGTTGATAAGCGCGTTAAAATACTGAGCTGTAAATGCTAGATTGTCGTGATAAGCTAAGTGTCTATTTTGAGGATTATTTGAGACAAATTGGGAGTTTTTAAAGTTATGAAGTGATATAGAATTTTATGGATTCATGATTCATTAACTCTGGAGTTTAAAAACTTGGATTGAAATGTTAAATTTTGGAAAGGTTAGTAGTAATGTGATAAAAGTTACTATGAGTTTTATGAAAGAATTTAAATGTTAGTTGTGATTAGATTGGATGGCTTAGAGTGAATACAAATTGCGGTAGTTATTTTGGAATTTCTTTTTAAAGAAATGTAATGGTAGGCCACCAAGGTAACCTTAATGAGATAGAAATGTTCCACACTAATTGCCATATCACTCATGACTATGATAGTAGTATATACTCCAGTATTGTTAGTCGTCTGCCAACCTATGGGATTGTAAGTTAATCTTGACTTACTCAACCTTTCCTCAAACCTAGATCGTTTATTGTGACTTTCTAACCGTTTGTATTTGATCGTTCCTTAACAGGATTCGCCTTTAGAACTGTGTCCCTAAATTATTTTACTGGATTCTTAATTAAATTTATTTCATGCTCCAACTTGATTTTCTTTATTCTTATATTAGTTGTCACCTCTTGAACCCTTACCATGATACTAAATTACTTTCTGACTTAAATTCGAGATCCAACCATGACTCAATTCTTTCGATCCGACATGTGATTGTGTTCTTCTTGTTTCTTTAAATGCTTAACGTTGTACCTTATCTTGATTGCTTGACCAGCTTAGTTAAGGATCTTGGACTATATTTTTTTCTTCTTCATCATTACCTCCCTTACTTATATTTTGACTACCTTACGCTGCTAATTTAGCCTTAGTTTTGCAAGCTTATCTCTTTTTCGAGCTTGATCATGACATATTTTATTGGGTCGACCCACTAACATATTGTCTAATCAGAACCGGTGTATGATGGTCTGATCAACCTAGTGCACTTTGGTTCGCTTTCATATATTACTCTACATAGAAGAGACTTTAGGGCATGTCTCATCCACGACAGTTTGGCAATTCTCCTTGAATTATTTTCGTCGTCTATGAACCACGTATTATACTCAATTGCATCGTCTTGAACTCTTTTTGCTTTTGTATTTCACTTATGTCAGAAAGATAAGACACTATACTTAATAGGTCAACCCAGGGTATCACGTTTAGCTATCTTATCCAAAGAAGGATATTGATTTATTTCTATATTCTCGTAGTATTCTTTAGGATTTTAATAGTTTTGAATTCTAAACCCTTGATCGCGACCAGTTGACTTGGTCATTCCCTTATCATCCAATGTCTGGAACCTTATTCAATTGAATTAATTCAAATGTGACATGGATCTCCAAATCTTGGATACTCGTGCCCAGACTTCAATGACCTCGTTCTCCATCTTGGCAAACCTCGGTTCATCCTGTAATTGATCAACTTAGATCATATCGAG
The DNA here is from genome assembly GCA_029216955.1 of Iris pallida. Lineage (NCBI taxonomy): Eukaryota > Viridiplantae > Streptophyta > Magnoliopsida > Asparagales > Iridaceae > Iris > Iris pallida. The sequence continues at coordinate 22,049,867 of JANAVB010009400.1, forward strand.
ATTAAAATTCTTATATATATATATATATATATATATATATATATATATATATATATATATATATATACTATGCTTGGATTTCAGTGTTATTGACAGTCGTGCTTTAAACTTTCGTTTTTGATCATCTTTAGAATAGTAATGCTTTAGGGTTAATTTCAGTTGTTTTTTTTATCACCAGTATTTGTGTAGGACGACAGACTGCCTTACAGCCCGATGATTTATTATTTTTCCTTATCTTTTCCAGAATGGCACCAATGACCAGAGTTTGTCCCCAGTGCACAGCTGCAATTCTGGATGAGACCGAGATTGTACTTTTTCCTTCTATTGCTCAGGAGGTGTTAGTAGCCTCACCGGAGAATTTACCTCCATCTCCTATCTTTCAAGAGAGGACTGCAGTTCAGTCGGAGATTGAGGGCCTTCCTTTGCCTCCCAGAGTGGTACCCTATGCCATTTCTGATAGAGCTCATATTTACAGACTTCTTCAGGATGTGCAGGAGGTGCAAAGACTTCAGGCCGAGCTTATGAGAGAGCAGAGTCCCAGTTTTCAAATGTTATGGGATTACATGCATTCGAGAGAGGAGCCTAGTCCCAAGAGAGCAAGGAGCAGTTTTTATCCAGAGCCTCAGGAGTACCCAGGCTTTCAGCCTAGATCAGTCTATCCAGTTCAGGTTCCTGTCCAGCAGAGACCAGTTGAGTGGGTGCCTACCTGTACTTTCTGTAAGAAGCTTGGGTACGTATGGAAGGACTGTAGGAAGAGACTAGGATTGTGCCTATTCTGTGGGTCAGCTGCACACAAGATACGAGACTGTCCTACTACACTTGCCCCTAGTCGAGGCCTACCTCCAGGAGAGAGTTCCAGCTACCAGACCTAGTAGAGGTGAGTTCTTGACCCATACATTATCCTATCTTGATGATTACTGTACCCTACCATAATGTTTGTATGCTTGATACCTTATGACTACTTTTGATCTAGTATGACTTTAGTAGCTAGACGAGACTCCAGACTGATTACCTGTCATAACCTTGTATGATTTCTTTTCAATTGCATGATTTAGATAAGTTTTCTTAAGGCCATAATTTTTGAGGATTTGACCTAGAAGGGTAGGATTATTTAATTTCGAGGACGAAATTATTTTAAGGAGGGTAGACTTGTAGCACCCACTTTTTGAAATTAGAGTATTTTAGTCATTTTAGTCAGTTTAGTCATTTTGTGATTTTCTAGAAATTATTGACTTGTGTTTGATTTAGCTTTTGGTTTAACTTTAGAAAATCCACATTAGAGACTACCCATGACATATGATGATCATCTAGCTAATTAGAATTTATTTTATACTTTGGTTTAATTTAGAAGGCCATTTGACCATTTTTAGGCTATTTAATTAATTGGCCTTTTTAGCCTTTCTGTTAGTGGGCTTAAACTCAAATTAGATAGAGAAGAGGGGCCCATGAACCAACCCTAACCCTAGAGGGACTAGTATGGCCGGCCAAAACAGGAAACCCCCCTCCCTATATAAGCATTGCATTAGTTTTGACACCCCCTTTACAAAACCCTAGTTTCCAGCTCTCCAAAACCCTAACTTTCTCATCTGACCTCCGTTTTACCTCAAACGAAGTGTGTTGTGATCGTGGGAAGGAGGAGAACTTGCTGGAGCATTGCTAGCAAGGAGTTTGAGGCGTTTGCTTGGTGGAAACCGGTTATCTCATTGATCGAGGGGTCAGTTTCATTGGTATTTCAACTCTCAATAGGTAAACACCATAGTTTCTCCTAATTTTTCTTCATAGTAGCATGCATCTAGGTACCCTCGACCCATCCATGAAGTTTGGTGAAGTTTCGTGTCTGTTTGATAAGCGTGTCGGACACGTATCGGATTAGGGTTTAACACGTTCGATGATTTGTCTCTTAGAATTCAATACTGTTATTTTTGCAAACTAACTTCATGATTTGATAGCACTAGATGTAGGGATTCCTAAACCCTAGATTTGTGCATGAGTCGACACGTTTTCGTGTCCAAAACTGGACACGCACACGCAGTACGAGGACCGTGCGCGTGTCCTGCTGCTGTCGTGTCCGTTCTCGCTGGAAACGACGACTCGACGCGAGAAAATTGGTGAGTGGGTATGAGCCATGTCTGACATGGTGCTCGTAAAATTTGGTGTGGGTTCGTGGAGAATCGAGGAAGAAATCGACGTGGCACTGATTTCGGCCTGTCGCACGCGCGCTAGTTGCGGCGTCCGATACGCACGTCGTGCGACTCGGACACGTGTCGAGAGTCCAGTGTAGACACGTGGGCATGTAGTCCTATAGGTGGGCTACGTGTACGAGCAACCACGTGTCACAATTTGGTCTGTGTTGAGCCCTAGGTCACGTGACACACGTGCACGATGTTTGGGTCATTAGGTTCGACAGTCTAGGTTCTGTTATTTGGACACATCGTGTCTTGTTATCTGGACACAACACGACCTGGGTAGCACCTACACACACGCAGGAATCATTACCAACCTTTGGTTTCGATTATTAAGTAGATTTTCGAATGTTTAGGTCATGTTAAGTTGATATGTTTCCATCATAATCCGATGCAATATGCTGTATAAATCAACCTACAGACCCTATTAGACCTATCTAGGAGATTACATGTTAGTTTGCATTAAGGAGGAGGCTGTATTCGAATTTGGGTTAGCATAAGTACTCGGGTTTCTTTAAATTCTAGTTTTCAATGTTTCAGTAATTTGAAACTGTTTCCCTCAGTTTTGATGTATTACTCTATGTAAAAATAGAACATACAAATCCTATTTGACCCTACCTAGAGGAGTATCTGCTAGTTGCACAATCGAGAATGCTGTGTTAAAGTTTGGTCTTAGCCTAGGGTTTTCGAGAAGTTATCAAAATAGGATATCATAAGAGATAGGTAAACTTCCTATGAATGATATTGAGTTGAATTAGGCTTGATTTAATGCTGAGTTCAGTTTACTGGATTAGCTGAGATTGGGTAATGCCAAGTCCAGTTAGTGGTTAGTCAGGAATTAGATGCCAAGATCAGTTAGTTGATTGTTAGTTTAGTTTAGTTTAGTTAGTTCAATAGATCACTTAACTGTTATTTTAGTTTAATTGATTAGTTAGAGAAGGCTTGGGTAGACTTTAGGTTCAGATTTTACCATGTGGTCATACACATTGTTGAATGGTTTAATGTTACTCTTACATAATTAGGTGTATATATGTTATGCTATATATGAGGTATCTTAGAGGATGGGATATGTGGATATGTATATATATAAGGATATGGTATTGTGGGTTGATCTCTTAAGAGTTGATATGTTGTATATATATATGCTAGGTTTTGGAGTTTAGAGTAAAGGGTAAGTGGTTCTATTATGCATATGTGATATCCTTATATATATAACATGGTTTATGGTCAAGGTTGAGTTAGATAATGTAAGTTTTGGTTAACACCCCATTAGTATAACACTAGGTAGTCTTCTATCCAATCTCTAGAATTAGCTGTTGGCCCATTCCATGGTCACACCCGATTTCGATAATCAACATATACTTTAGTCAATACACAAAATATAGGAAATGCTGCTAATCATTTCAGGATTCATGAAATTATATTCAATGGACGATGTACCGCATCAATCAAAGCGTCAATATCATCAAATCTTCAGAAGACTCATTTTTTATCTTATTCTGTATTTTTTATTTTATTGAGTCTAGGATTTATTCTGTAAATTCAATTGTGGTAATACTGGCTTAGGGTTAAAACTGTCCACATTCCAAAAGCCTACCTATTTACCATTCGTATTTTCGTTTACAAATATTTCAAAAATATATTTCGAAAATAGTCTTTCAAAATGATTTTACAAATAACCAAAAACAAATTTGAAAGCTGTTTTTGCAAATGATTTTCAAATATCTCTTGACAGAACTCGTAACCGAGTTCGGCCCGAGTTCGGTCCGAACTCTTACCGAGTTCGGTCAAAAGTTATTCAAACTTCTGTTGCCTCCAAATCAACGAGCAACGTCTCTTTGCGAGATATTTGCATCCGAACTCTGTCCGAGTTCTGCCCGAGTTCGGTTGGAGAAAACACCTATAAATAGAGAAGAACTTTTCATTTCAAATCATCAATTCATTCTTCATTCTCTCTTCTCTACTACTCAAGTGTTTTCAAACGATCTAAGATTTTCAAATCTCACCTATACATCTCTTAGCCAAAAGCCAGTACTATCAGAGTTGATTTAGAGTCTTTTGGTTACTCAAGAGTTGTAAAGAGGTCGTTCCCAGTTTCAACAACTTTTTCTGTTGTGAAGCTGGTCGTGCGCTCGTCACCAAGCACGGTGTGTGTTGTGGAGCTGGTCGTGCGCTCGTCACCAAGCACGATGTTGTAAGAGACTGCAAGCTCTCAGTTAAAGCTTGTGCCATAGTGGATTAACATCGAGCAAGAGTACTCGAGACTGGATTAGTCCTCTCAGAGGGATACCAGTATATATCGCCGTGTCACTGACTTTGAATTCTGTATCTCTATTTACTGTCTCATATATATCTGCCATAGTTTAAATTTTTAATTGGTGATTATATTCCGCTGCACACACGCACTCTATTCACCCCCCCTATAGAGGTGCTCAACGGTCCTAAAATTGGTATCAAAGCGGGTTATATTCTTATACAACATACCTTAGAGAGTATATATGGCAGCCGTGAAATCTATATTCAATGGTGAAGGGCAATCCACAAATAGACCTCCCCTGTTTGATGGAATAAATTACACATACTGTAAAACACGGATGACTTTCTTTCTAAAGTCTCTCGACTTTGATCTATAGTCAATAGTTATTGATGGTTATAAGAAACCAGCCCCAACAGTAGTTGAAGGCCAGCTGGTTGAAAAGACCCATGATAAGTACACTGAAGCTGAAAAGGCTAAAGCTAGCCTTGATGCTCGTGCCATCAATGCACTATTCTGTGTAATTGACAAAACCGAGTTCAACAGAGTTTCAACCTGTAAGACGTCTCACGAAATTTGGAAACTCCTTGAGGTAACCCATGAAGGGACTTCCCAAGTAAAAGAATCCAAAATTAGTAGACTGACACAGGAGTATGAATCTTTTAGGATGAAACCCGGTGAGTCAATTACACAGATGTTTACTCGTTTCCTTGATATAACTAATCCTCTACAATCTCTTGGTAAGGATTACAATAATCACGAGAAGATCGGAAAAGTGCTGCAGGCTCTAACAAAGAACTGGAATCCAAAAGCCACAGCAATCATTGAAGGAAACGATCTCACCACTATGACTCTGGAAACACTGATGGGCAAACTCATGACCCATGAACTCGACTTGCAAGAATTTGAAGAAGCAACACCAAAGGAGAAAACTATTGCCTTCAAAGCTCAAGCAAGAAAATCAACATACAATGATTCCGATGAAGAATCGTCAAGTGGTGATGAACGAGCCCTACTTGTGAAGAACTTCAAGAAATATCTAAAGTTCACAAGCAGAAAGAAGAAAGACATCCAAAAAAGCAACGAAGATAAAACTATATGCTTTGGATGCAAGAAATCAGGGCATATGAAGAAGGACTGTCCAACCACCAAGAAAAGCAGTCCATACGATAGATCAAGATCAAGCAGAAAAGCTACATCTGGTCGAAAGTATGCGAACACAAGCATTTGGCACGAAAGCGATGCCAGTGACTCAGAAGAAGAAGACAGACCCTGCAGCAATGCAAATGTTTGTATCATGGCATTTGAAAAGGTATCATCTAACCCTTTGTTTGATGATTTTACTTTCGATGAACTAGAGAACGCCTTTAGCGAACTACTTGAAGATCACAAAACTGTACTCGACAAGTATAAGCAATCTCGAAAAGAGATTAAGGCACACACAACCGAGATAGCTAGACTGTCTAATCTAATTGAAGATATTAAAGAGACATCTACTACCGGTAACACGGAAGAGAGAGCCAAACTTAAGGCAGACTATCATGAGGCTATCCTCAATATTAAAAAGAAAGAAATGGACTATGTCAAAGTACAAAAGCTTTATGACATAGAGAAGAAGATGCACCTAGTAACTGAACAAAGACTCCTTGATATGACTGCTAGATACGAAGAGTCTATTGCGATTTCTAAAAAGTTAGAAATCAAGTTAGGCAAACAGGCAATACCTGTGACACAGCCTAAGATTAGTCCTAATGCGAAGCATACACCTAGAAGGACTAAACACAAGAAAGCACAGAAGAAACACGAACACCATCATGCTTTCACTTACAGGTTCTCCAAACAAAACAAGCTTGCAAATACAGTTTCTACCACTAAACTGACTTGCACATATTGTGGTACGCACGGACACATATCACAATATTGTCTTGCAAGAAAGCTTGTTGGCAACCATACTTTAGTCTGGAGACCTAAAGCTAATCTGTGTGGACCCTTCAGAAAATGGGTACCAAAGGATTCATCTACTTGTCTTGTAGGTAGACCCTCAACCCTCTCATGCTAAACGCAAATGGATTCTCGATAGAGGATGTTCGCGATACATGACTGGTGATGCATCCTTATTCGCTACGCTATCGATGAAGAAAGAAGGATACGTCTCCTTCGGAAACAACTTGAGAGGTGATATAATAGCTAATGGTACTGTAGGTATTTCTCCTTATCCAATAATAAAGGATGTTTGTCTAGTAACTGAATTGAAACATAACCTATTGAGCATAAGTCATTTGGCAGATAATGGTTATGGTATCAATTTTGTGAAAGATAAATATACCATATATGATATGTCATCTGGTGATCCCGTATATAAAGGGATTAGAGAAGACAATATTTATGTTTTCTTTTTGGAGAATACTAATAATGTAGGAAGATGCCTAGTAGCCAATCAAGATGAAAGCTGGCTATGGCACATGAGACTAGGACATGCAAACATGGATACTATCTCACGTCTGAATACAAAGAAGTTGGTAAAAGGACTCCCTGAAATTCCATTCAAGAGAGATATGGTATGTGCAGACTGTGAAAAGAACAAAGAACATAGGTCTACTTTTAAATCCATCAACGTTGTAAGTACTTCGAGACCTTTGCAGTTGATTCATATAGATTTATTTGGTCCTAGTAGAGTCGCTAGTCTTGGCGGTAAGCTCTATGCTTTTGTTATTGTTGATGATTTCTCTCAATTTACTTGGGTTTACTTTTTATTAAACAAAAGTGATGCTATTTTTAAATTTCAGATATTTTGTAAAAAGGTACAAAACGAAAAAGGCTTCATGATTACTCGTATCCAAAGTGATCATGGTGGCGAATTCGAAAATTCTGACTTCAAAAAGTTTTGTGATGATAGTGGATATTACCAAGAATTTTCTTGTCCTAGAACTCTCCAACAGAATGGTGTTGTGGAGCGGAAGAACCGTACTCTAAGAGAAATATCTAGAGTCATGCTGAATCAGTATAATCTTCCTAAATACTTTTGGACAGAAGCTGTTAGTACAGCCTGTCATGTTTTAAACAGGGTGTTAATTTGACCAATCTCGAAGAAAACACCATATGAGCTTTGGTTTGGAAGAATTCCAAACATTCTTATTTTAAAGTTTTTGGTTGTCGCTGTTTTATCCTGAACACCAAGGATAACTTGGGAAAGTTCGACTCCAAAGCAGATGACGGGATATTTCTCGGATATGCTGCTAAGAGTAAGGGATATAGAATTTTTAATAAAAGATGTATGATTGTTGAAGAAAGTATTAATGTTACTTTTGATGAGTTGAATAGTTACAGATCTAGCGACAGTGATGATGAAGATGCACCTAAAAAGACTAAGAAGAGTTCTGAGAAAGATCTGACCCAAGAGACAAGGACTGATAAAAGTTCCGAAGATGCAGGAACTGGGAAAAGCCTTGTGAAGGATATGGCCCAAAGATTTGAATCATTGAGATTCAAGCCAGATCATCCAGAAACTCTCATTATAGGTGATGTATCCAAAGGTGTGAGTACACGTTCATCTCTTAAAGATTCTGAATTAGCAGCAAATGTAGCATTTATTTCACAAATAGAACCTAAGAACGTAGAAGAGGCTTTTTCTGATGAGTTTTGGATTTCTGCCATGCAAGAGGAACTTAATCAATTTGAGAAAAACCAAGTTTGGGAACTTGTTCCTAAACCAATTGGTCAATCGATAATTGGTACCAAATGGGTGTTCTGAAATAAACTCAGTGAAGATGGACAAGTTCTACGCAACAAAGCACGTCTAGTTGCACAAGTTTATAATCAAGAAGAAGGAATTGATTATGATGAGACCTATGCTCCTGTTGCTAGACTAGAAGCCATCCGCATGTTTTACGCATTTGCATGTTTTAATGATTTTAAACTTTTTCAAATGGACGTGAAAAGCGCATTTTTAAATGGATTTTTGAAAGAAAAGGTTTTTGTGAAACAACCCCCTGGTTTTGAAGATTTTCAAAAACCTGATCACGTCTTCAAGCTTAAGAAAGCACTTTATGGACTCAAACAAGCACCTCGTGCTTGGTATGAACGCCTAAGTGCCTTCTTACTTGATAATGGATTTTCGAAAGGAAAGATTGATACTACTTTATTTATAAAATCCATGAATGATGATATACTTCTAGTGAAAATCTATGTAGATGATATTATATTTGGTTCTACTAATAAAAAACTCTGTCAAGATTTTGCCAAGTGTATGCAGAGTGAATTTGAGATGAGTATGATGGGAAAGCTGAACTTCTTTCGAGGACTGCAAATCAAACAACACTCGATCGGAACATTCATCAACCAAGCTAAGTACACGAAGGACATACTGAAAATGTACGACTTCGAAAATGTAAAGCCAATCGGGACGCCTATGGCTACATCTACAAAGCTTGATGCTGATGAAAGTGGCAAACCTGTCGATCAGCGTAAGTATCGAGGTATGATTGGTAGTTTATTATATTTAACTGATAGTCGCCCTGATATTATGTTTAGCGTTTGCATATATGCACGTTATCAGGCAAACCCTAAGGAATCACATCTTAGTGCCGTTAAGCGTATCTTCTGATACCTTAAAAAAACTTCTACAGTTGGCTTATGGTATCCCAAAACCAAATCCTTTGACCTTATAGGTTACTCGGATGCGGATTTTGCTGGATACAAAGTGGACCGTAAAAGTACCAGTGGCACATGTCATTTCTTAGAAAAGGCCTTAGTCTCTTGGTTTAGCAAGAAACAAAATTCAGTAGCATTATCAACAACTGAGGCTGAGTATATCGCCGCAGGACGTTGTTGTGCTCAGATTTTGTGGATGAAGCAAACCTTAGAGGACTACAATCTGTACTACACAAATGTTCCTATTTATTGTGACAACACTAGTACAATAAATCTGACTAAGAATCCTGTTTGTCATTCACGCACAAAATACATAGAAATTAGACATCATTTTCTTCGTGATCATCAACAACATGGGGATATTTGCCTAGAATTTATTGACACTGATCATCAACTAGCAGATATATTCACTAAACCATTGGCTGAAGACCGTTTTAACATTTTGAGGCGTGAGCTCGGCATTCTTGAATTCTCGGACTCATAGTGCATATGGTGATTAAAATTGAATTTATGACTTGATATTTTATTTAACGAAAATTATTTTTGGGTACAAACTTAAAAAGGGTATGTCTGTCACCACGGCTACGGTCGAAGCGAAGTGGTATTTAAGAGTTCCCCGTTGAACCTCCGTTAGCTGGGACAACCCCTACAGTTAACCCAGAAATAACAATCGTTATTTAATAAAATAGTCAAAGTTATTACATTTCATTTTTAAACTTTCCAGACTGCATTGTTTATCTCGGGAATGCAAGTGGCCGAACTCGGCCCGAACTCTGACCGAGTTCGGACCGAATTCGGACCGAGTTCGGTCGGCGCTGTGGTAACTTCCAGAACCGAACAACCGGCCCTAGTGCCTATAAAATCCAACTTTCCTTCCACTTTTTCTTCACAACAAAACGTGGAAAGCCTTCCTCTCCTCCTTGAAGCCTCTCCTCCTCCATCTTAGCAATGGTTTGACGAGTTCCAGTGGGCGATCATCTTCCTTCTCCTTCCTTTTTCTTCAAAGGTATTTTCTCTCCATTTTCTCTTGGCCCCCAAGCGTCAAAGAGGAAACACTTCCCAAGGTGCCTTCTCTTCCTCTGAATACACCCCTGCTAGTCTATTCAGTCCAGCACGACCTAGAGATCCCGATGAGTACGATTCTACTTTGTTCCCCGACAAAGACTTTTCGGATCTCTGGTTCGACTCTTTCTCTGGTCATCGTATTTGCTCTGGAGCTTTCGTTAATTTTACTACTTTCTTTGAATATGCTCCAATTTTTGACCAACTTGGATATCGCGATTTCTTCGAGGTCCAAGAGAGCATTTATGACAATGCCGTCCGTATGTTTTACTGCAATCTGCAGGTAAAACCAAACGGCAATTTCTATTTTTGCATTGCTGGGCAAGAATTGGAATTTAGCGCCACCAATATCAGCGAATTCTTTCATATTCCTGAACTTGGTGATGCATTAGTTGACATCTACCACATTCAGTTTCCTGCTGAGGTCACTCTTGCTTCCTTTAGGGAATTAATCTGTCAACCTAACCCTCCTTCCCGGAGAATTTTTGCCAAACATCTGAACCAAACATTCTATGAGCTTCATCGTATGATATTTTCTGTTCTTCTTTCGAAGAAAGGCTCTACTGATGAAGTTACCTTTTTGGAACTATCTGCTCTATATCACATCCACTTTGGCATCCCATTCTCCGTTCCCAAAACTATGATGTCCTGGATGCTTAACTGCAAAAATACAGGTAGGAATCTAGTATATCCTATGCACCTTGCTTCTATCTTTTGACATTTCGAGATTGATCTTGAGACGTGTGCCATCTCCTCTCCTCCTGTTGAGCTGACTCGATCTCGTCGATTTCCTGCACCACCTCTGCCTCCTGGAGCTGATCCTGATCCAGCTGCTGATGCTGAGGTCCCTCCGGCTGATGCTCCTCCTGCTCCGGCCCCTGCCCCAGGATTCGATCAGACTTTCTACCAGCGCTTCGATGACTTTGTTGCTGTCTCTACGCAACGTCATCAGGACTCAGAGTTCCGGCACATTTCTCAGGCCTAGGTGCTGAGAAATAGTATTGCTGACCTCCACTATAGCCTGGCTCAGGATTCAGTTCATCCGGTCACCATCTTACCTCACCCTGCTTTTCTGGGTCCTCGATTTACTGATAAGGTTACCTTTCAGTATTTCGACCCGACTACAGCCTACTTCCCTCATGATCCTCCCGGTGCGGACGACCCTACGATGTGACGTGGATTCAGCTATGGGCTAGTGGATATTGATTTGATTAGTTGATGCAGTTGATGTAGCAGTTTTTTTTATATTTATTTTTCATGTCTAAACTGATTAGTTAGACATTATCAGTTGTACTTTTGGATTTCTAGTAGAAACTTCTATGTTATTTCAGTTTATTATGAGCTAGTTCATTCTATATTATTTGTTTCCATATATGTCTATGCTGGGATTATTTCTTTTTGCTTCACTTTGTCTTGTGTTTGTCTATTGTTGGCTTCACGATTTACGGGAGAGCCTATTCATTTTACTACTTGACAAAGGGGGAGAAAAAGAGTATACCAAAGCGCATATACAATCCAAAATCCAAACTCTCAATTTTGTTTCAGGTACTTTGTATTTTGTTTTATTTGATATAAATATATTTTGGTATAGACTCAAGTTTGTCAATTATCAAAATGGGGAAGATTGTTGGCCCATTCCATAGTCACACCCGATTTCGATAATCAACATACACTTTAGTCAATACACAAAATATAGGAAATACTGCTAATCATTTCAGGATTCATGAAATCATATTCAACGAACGATGTACCGCATCAATCAAAGCGTCAATATCATCAAATCTTCAGAAGACTCATTTCTCATCTTATTATGTCTTTTATATTTTATTGAGTCTAGGATTTATTTTGTAAAATCAATTGTGGTAATACTGGCTTAGGGTTAAAACTGTCCACATTCCAAAAGCCTACCTATTTACCATTCGTATTTTCGTTTACAAATATTTCAAAAACATATTTCGAAAATAGTCTTTCAAAATAATTTTACAAATAACCAAAAACAAATTTGAAAACTGTTTTTGCAAATGATTTTCAAATATCTCCTGACAGAACTCGTAACCGAGTTCGGCCCGAGTTTGGTCCGAACTCTGACCGAGTTCAGTCAAAAGTTATTCAAACTTCTGTTGCCTCCAAATCAGCGAGCAACGTCTCTTTGCGAGATATTTGCATCCGGACTCGGTCCGAGTTCTGTCCGAGTTCGGTTGGAGAAAACACCTATAAATAGAGAAGAACTTTTCATTTCAAATCATCAATTCATTCTTTATTCTCTCTTCTCTACTACTCAAGTGTTTTCAAACGATCTAAGATTTTCAAATCTCACCTATACATCTCTTAGCCAAAAGCCAGTACTATCAGAGTTGATTTAGAGTCTTTTGGTTACTCAAGAGTTGTAAAGAGGTCGTTCCAAGTTTCAACAACTTTTTCTGTTGTGGAGCTGGTCGTGCGCTTGTCACCAAGCACGGTGTGTGTTGTGGAGCTGGTCGTGCGCTCGTCACCAAGCACGGTGTTGTAAGAGACTGCAAGCTCTCAGTTAAAGCTTGTGCCATAGTGGATTAACATCGAGCAAGAGTACTCGAGACTGGATTAGTCCTCTCAGAGGGATACCAGTATATATCGCCGTGTCACTGAGTTTGAATTCTTTATCTCTATTTACTGTCTCATATATATCTGCCATAGTTTAAATTTTTAATTGGTGATTATATTCCGCTGCACACACGCACTCTATTCACCCCCCCTCTAGAGGTGCTCAACAGTCCTACATTAGCTTAGTTGACCATTGACTAACTTTTACCTAGTTGACTAGTCTGGTTGACCAAAGTTGACCCAAGGTTGACTTTGACTTAGATTGCCCCAATTCATGTAGAATTTGCATCGAAGACTTTCCTTATGATATTTTAGACTGTATTATGACATGTGGTTGTTTTAAATAGGATCTTGTTACTCCAGTCCAGTCACTTTTCATCATCAGCAGTTCGGATTGCCAGGCGAGTACATTCTCAAATCTTTTCATGCTTCTTTGGATATGTACTCTTGTTATAGAGTAGTATACTTGATGCTGACACAACGTTCACACGGATCAGTACCCTCTGGATCTTTTTATGCGATGTTATCCCCTCGGATACATCGAGTATGTCATATTCATGTACTTTATCATGGTCATCATGTACTCCATGTATTCACATTTATCCATGTGCATTCATATGTTATTCATGTACACTCATGACCATATGAGCTCTATGTATACAGTAGTTGTTATCCATATGCAATAACATAACATGCTTTGATCCTTGTGTATTGGTTGGGGGCAGGAAGAGTGTAGTTGGTTATGTGATCATTATCCCCAGTAGTTATCCATGTGCATTCCATAGCTGTATCCATGTGCAACCCAAGCTGTTTACATAACCACTTCATGCTCTGATTCACGTAGAAGGTTATATTCTTATTTATCATATTATATCTCAGTTTATATCTTATCTCTGATTGATTTCTCTTTACAGCGATTCATGTATAGTTTTCTATAGCTTGCTTTATATGTCCATTCCTGATATGAACTGTTGTGAGAGATATGTGCTCGTTCCGTCCTGACTGGGTATGTTAAAAATTTTACATGTGATGATGAGAAGTACTGTCCTACTTATTATGGCATTGGCTTAGATGACACTGGCGACGTGGACCCACAGGAGGATCCCACAGTCGCTGAGGACTTGCCCATAGTCTAGCTGAGACTTAGTACTTATTTGTATTTTCTGTTTGAGACTTTATGAGTTGTACTAGAGATTATTTCTGGTGGTTTACACCTAGACTTTTATTGTGACTCTCTTGAGATTCTTCTTCTATTCTATCTTAGTATTGTGATTGAGTTACGTATTATTTTACTCTCTATTCATAGTTTATTTAGATTGTGTTAGATATGGTGACTCAGGACAGCGTTCTACCGCCGACACTGCGGCATAGGCTAGGCGTTCTTTACTTCTCGTGCCCTTACACTGGGTGCGGATTGTGACAAAGGTTGCCCTAGTGAATGTTTGAATGCGTCCGTTTAGTCCTCAGACTCACAACTGATGATTCAAAACTTTTGTATCACGAAAACATTTTTAATAAAAGATTCATAGCCCATTTTAAGTAAATAAAAACAATACTTGATAAATGTCCAGAATAAATAGTATTCTAGATATATGGCATGTTAAGGGAATAATTGGTTTGAAGCAATTAACTGCTCCCCATTTTCATGGCTATATCCAAAATTAATAACAAATTTAAATTTCAGAAAAAAATATTTCCAAAAGTAGGAAACTACTTCATCAAAATATTAGGTCTTCTTATCAAGGTTCATTTCTTCCCTTTTAAAACCTTAGCACGGTATCAACCGTAGGCTTAAAGAAAAGAAATGCTTTGAGAGAGAGAAATTAAACTGACATCTCCCCAACAAAGAATTGCTACTATAGGCAGTTAGTAACTTGAATAAGACGAAAATAATAAAATCGTAAAAAATATCATGAATAAGAAAAACAATCATCTTTAGACAAAAAAGATAATATCCATTAAATGAACACTTAAGATGAAAAGATATTTCAATTTAGCATACATGATGAATAATCATAAAAGACGACATAAATTAATCTATGAAATAAAATCTCACAATAGAAAAGTTAGATCAACATATGTTACCTTTTATGAAAAGATAATATTGTCCATCAAAATGAAAGTCCAAATCTAAAGATGAAATCCATCTCTCTTTGCTTATAGTTTAGATCAATCCAAGATCGTAGATCATTTTAGAGAATACAAAAATAAGTACATCTACTGAAATCGAAAGATCTCAAACAACAACAAAAGAATCAAATCATTTGTAGCTATAAGCATAAGATGTATCCATTACTTGTATCCATATATGTGCTACAAAATCATTAGATAACAATATAAAGCATTTATAAATCAAAAGATAGGATCTAGATATGCTGACATATTCTGGAACCTAGGGGACTGGGTTCAGTGCCTTGGATCCAGAACTACATAATTGTTGCAAGTAGACCTTAAGAAATCTTAAGTCTATAAAGTATTGATCACTTTGGGTTAGTTTTAGGGGCCGATTTCCAACTAGCGGTAGTCCGAAGACTAGTACACCGTGTCGCTTCAGGCTATTTACACCTGTATGACAAAAAGACCCTTTCGGCTTGTACCTAAAATGATTCTACTTTTAAGAACTTAGATTTAAAAGAATATATACAGTATCATCAATCAGCATCGAAATCCAGAATTTCTAAATATAAGATAAGTAAATCCCCAAAGAATGATCATCAAGATTAAGATACTAAAAACTAATTTTCAAAAAGTTTTCATAGTGCACTATAGAGATAAATATATAGTATAAGTGTGCACCAATAAACATATCAAGATAAAACAAACGATCTTAAAAGAACACTCATAAATAGTCATGAGTAAGACATTAATAAATATTTCTTCTGAAAATCCCAACTTAAAGATATAAATCAAATAAATATCAAAAATTTGGAGACTATATATATATATATATATATATATATATATATATATATATATATATATATATATATACATGAAATAATTCAAATATAAATTAAATACGAGTCATATATCCAAAATGTCAACCAAAAAGCCAAGAAAAATGTCATTTAAGAGAGACTTTGAGGAAGAAGCTAATAAAGAGAAGAACACAAATTTACTCAAAGTAATCAATAGTTGAAGTATGAAGTAAGCACAAGTTTGAAGATAACAAGTATAATTAAATACTTTTCAAAATAATATAGAACTTGAGCTAAACTCAATATTCTCCATAAAGATATTTATACAAAAGTATGTATCAATAAAATATATGAGCAATATATACATGATAATATATGAAAGTACTCATGTATCCTTAATAAACTTTGAAAAATTATCACAAGATCAAGAACATGTATAAATATGCTTTATTGGACAAAGATGTAATTGATTCATAAGTAGTTACTCAAAATAAGATATAAGAATTAATAATGAATATATTTTGTAAGAACAAGGTTAACATAAATATATGTATATATTTTTTGAGTAAAAAGAGACTTGTGCTAAGCATACATACTCACAAAAAACCGATTAAATTAAATATGACATGTTAAAGACAAATCGGTAAGAAGTGACCATTTCAGAAATTTTAAAGACAGAGAGTCAAAAACACATTAACTCTAGCTCCTATAGACTAGAGTGGTATGCATGCTTCATAGATAAAGACTAAGAGTAAAGAGCATACATAGATAAATATGACATGTCCCATAAATAGAAAATGAGTAAACGACTATATAGTATGAAACAATCATTTAAGCTAAACAACTAGTCAGGCTAGGATTATAACTCACATAAATAATAAACAATTAAAAGATATCAATGAGAGATAATATCAATACATCAATAAGAACATGCTAGATATTAAAAACTATTTAGGAAGCATGTTACCAAAGTGGTTCAAGTGACCACATATATGTTAGTGCAATTGCGTAAAAGATGACCTTTGTAGCTTTGCAATCACTAACATGCTCCATGGTTCTATTTGATATAAGAAGCTTCACCTGCATTAAGAGGCGGAGACCTTGGTATCCAAAACTTGGATCAATATTTGTTAGCTTTGGGAACCCATTTGTACAAGTTCATATCAACTAGTTTTCTAATCTGACAATGATTAGAAATGTGTCCATTCATGCCACAATAATGACAAAAAGTATTAAAATTAGGGCTATGTGCAGCAGTATGAGAACGTGCGGAGTGATATATCTTGCGTGATTGACTATAATAAAAGCATGGTTATGTTTAACCTTAGCTTTGCATGCTTCCTTTGTAAAAGATCTGTCGTGTGTGATTTTGTGATGTGTCACGTATCTTGTGTTAGACTGAGTCACATATTGTACTACCTGCTTTCCCAGTTTAATCTCTAACTTTTTAGAGTTAGCATAGATCTCATCATATTTAGCAGAAAGGACATCAATTCTACATGAAGTAATAGAATATTTCTTCTTTTTTTATTCTAATTTCTCCTTAAGTTTAGCATTTTCTTGAGTGTTTTTCTCAGTGCATTCAAGTGCCTCATGCAATCTAAACTCAAGTATGGAAATCTCAGTAGAATTATCAAAAGTAGAAGTGTTTCTAGCATCATTCAATAAGCAAGTAAGCTTTTCATTCTCAAGCTTATAGCAAAGAATATCCTTTCTAGCTTGCTTATACTTATCTAATACTTTCTTGTGTTCTTTTAATAGATCACTGAAAGGATCAGATAGCTCATCATAAGAAAATTTACTCTTTTCAAAAATAGAGTTATCTTGTACCTCGTTGGATAATGCCATTGAGCATATATTTGTAGCTTGACGAGGTATCTCTTCTTCTTCTTCATATTCGCTTGTCTCGCTTTCGCACCATGTGCTCATGGTAGAGTACTTGTGAGATGACGACCTTCCTTTGTTTGATTGTTTATAGTGACTCTCGTTTCTAGCAATACTATAATCTTTTTTGATGTGGCTTATCTTCTTGCAGTTTTCACATACAAGCTCTTCTTCATATATAGGGTTGTGTTGAACCTTAAATCTCGATGCCATCATGCACACATTTGTACCATTTCAAAGACTATCCTTTTCTCTGGTGTCGCTAGAACTGCTTTCGTACCTACACTCATAAGTAGCTTCAAGAAGTTTCCAAATTTTATGAGATGTTATGCAAGTAGTAATGAGATTGAATACATTGAAGTCTACAACACAATAGAAAGCATGCTTTGCTTTTGCATCAAGGCTAGCTAACTTCTTCTCTCCCTCTGTGTAACTATAATAAGGCTTGTTAATAATTGAGGAAGTAAGAATAGAGGTGATAGTAGGACTTTTGTAGCCATTGCAAACAATTGACCATAAATCTAGAGACTTTATATAGAAGCTCATATGTGTCTTCCAAGAAGTATAGTTCATTCTATCAAATAGTAGAGGTCAATTTGTGGAGTGTCCTTCACCTGTGAATATTGATTTCATGGCTGCCATATACAAATACTCTAAAGTGTTATATATGAATATAACCTGCTCTGATATAACAATTGTTGGAGCAATTGGTATGAGCAGTAATATCTATATAACAAGCACCTTCTCTGATACGAATTGTAGGCAATTAGAATCAGAGGTTAACAATTGATAATAAGGATCTACTCTAAGGATGTTAAGCCAGATAATAGATTTCTCGCTCTGATAACAATTGTAGGACCATTGAGCACCTCTAGAGGGGGGTGAATACAGTCTGTGAGTGTGCAGCAGAAAATAATCACCAATTAAAAAATATTAAGCAGTTATATATTATGGCAGATAAAAGACGGTAAATAAAATACG
This sequence comes from Iris pallida, assembly GCA_029216955.1. Taxonomy (NCBI): domain Eukaryota; kingdom Viridiplantae; phylum Streptophyta; class Magnoliopsida; order Asparagales; family Iridaceae; genus Iris; species Iris pallida. The sequence goes on from JANAVB010009400.1 coordinate 22,068,379, forward strand.
ATAAATTAAGAGTCAAGAATTCAAACTCAGTGAACACCACGATATATACTGGTTTTCCTCTAAGAGGACTAGTCCAGTCGTGAGTACTCTTGCTCGCTGTTAATCTACTATGACACAAACTTTAACTGAGCGCTTGCAACTCGCACAACACCGTGCTTGGTGACAAGTGCACGACCGACTTCATAAAATCGTACTTAGTGACGAGCGCACGACCAACTCCAGAAGGCAATTGAAAAACTAGAACATTTTTTGAATACAGCCTCCGATACAACTCTTCAACACCAAACTCTAGATTAAACACAATCTGTACTGGCTTTATTAAGAGTTGTAAAGGCTTAGATATGAAAGTAGAAAGCTCAGAATACTTTAGATAGAGAAGAGAAGAGATAAAATTTGATGATTGAAATAAATGGTAATCTTAACTCTATTAATAGTTTTTTGGGGGACCGAACTCGGGCAGAGTTCGGACAGAGTTTGGATGCTAGAATTTTGCATACAAACGTTAGATGCATATTTGGTGGAAACAAAAATTTAAATAACCCAGACAGAACTCGGGCCGAACTCGGATCAAACTCGATCAGAGTTCTGTCAGAGTTCTGCTGGGTCAGAACAGTAAGGAATGGACCAAATTTGCATAGGTTTTGGGCTTTTTGGAATTATGAATTTTTGGGATAAGTAGGTAGGCTTATTTTTGTTTGTGGACTGAGAAAAACCTAAGCTAGTACCGATCCGATCAATCTCACATTTTTCCTATACTCAATAAAAGAAAAAATACAGAGTAAATATGAAAACTAATAGCCCTTTTGTTGACGTCTTTTTCCTGACATTTGATAAGACTTGAAGATGCCTATTTCCTTGAATAAATCTGAATACTCAATAAATAGAAAAAATACAGAATAAATCTGAATACCTTTCGGGGACTTCGCCCCTGAACCCCCACGGGGAGATCTGCCCCCTCGACCCCGTCCGCTGACCGGGCAGCGAAACCCCTGATGCGAGACCCCCGGATAGTTTGTTAGGAGGTTCATAGTGTCACACTACTTTTTTATTTCAAGGGTATTTTGGTAATTTTAGATTATTTTATTTATTATTGAATTCATGTGATGATATGTGGGTTGGTTTGCTGTCTGAGTAGTTTGATGGGTTTAACCTAGCCAACCATGACCTAGAACCTTGATGACATTTTAGAATTAGATTTATTATCATTAGCGTTAAATTAGATTTTATTAATTAATTTTAGGCCTAGTTAATTGATTTTTTTTGTCATTTTCTAATAGCCTTTTAAAGCCTATTTGACTTGGGCTTTACTAGCAACCTAGGGAGCCCAAGCCCATGCACCTAACCCTAACCCTACCCCCTACACTTGGTCGGCCATAGGCATCCATTCTCCCCTTCATTTGCATTTAGTTGTAGCCTCCAAGAAACCCTAGATCTCTCCCCTTCCAAAATTCATATTTTTTGTATCCGGAGCCCGATTCTCCACAAACGAAGACCTTCGTGGTCGTAGGAAGGAGAGGATCTTGCTGGAGCAGTGCTAGCAAGGTGGTGGAGATGGTTGCTTAAGGGTACTCGACCGTTGGAGCATTTGGAGAGTCTTTTGCATTGAGATCCTTGGCTCTAAATAGGTAAATCCTAATCTAGTATAGTTTTTACTAATTTTTCTTCATGATAGGGAGAATCTAGATACCCATGACCTGTAGGATTAATTCTGTCCATTTTTGCATTCTTTTGGTGTCCGTATTGGACACGTGTCGGCTAATATGCGTAGGTGTTCGACGAAATGTCGCAACGATTTTAATTCTATTTTTTGTCGAATCTTTTTTACATGTTTGGATAGCCCTATACATGAGGATCACAACCCCATAGCTTTTGTCATGAATCGGACTTGTGTTCGTGTCCAAATAGGACACGAATGTGCTGCACGCCAGGCCGCGCACGTGCCCTGCTGCTCGGGAATGATTCCTCGACGCACAGGCCACGTGGTCGTGTAACATTTGACATGTAGGTGAGGTCGTGACTGAGATCATGCTCCCAAAGTTTCGTGATGTTTCGTCGAGAATAGAAGAAAAAATCCCGTCGACACTGGCTGCACACAAGCGCGCACGTGCGGGACAGCCGTCGCAGAAAAAAGTTTTGCACAGACACGACACGACACGTGGGAACAAATTAGGGTGTCCAACGTGTAGCCCTATACCTATCCTAGCCTAGGACACAAATACGCAACACGAAGTGGGACATACGAGTCCCTAGACTCGATGGCACGCGTGCACGACGCAGTACACGGGGCTGTGCATGCGCGCCCACAAGCACGTGGACACGCTCTGCGTGCGTATCGGACATGACACTTGGACTCACGATAACTCGACTAGTGGGTCGGGGATGTGTATGCCTAGGTGTACACGAAGTTTCACGACGAATGGTTCAAAAACGAGCGAGAAATCGAGTCCGTACCGATTCGGTTCACGCGCGTATCGGGTTTCCCAATACTCATTCGCTGGACATGATACGGACACGGTTTTGACCCGAGGAAGACCCGAGCACATCACACATGTCGAGACCGACCTATTTGCCATGTTTTGTGGGTTAATTCTGAGTATTTTGCATTTTGTGCATTTTTGTGAAAAATCGGGTTTTCTTTGAATTAAAAATTGGGATTTAAATGACAATTGATTTCTGAGTTTAGTGGCAATAATTTCTGAGTATTTGGTACTTGGCCACTGTTTGGGACTTGTGGGAATCAACTCTCGGGGTTGATTCATATTTTCTGCCTATTTTTGGACATACAAGGTGTTTTACCTATATACTTATATAGATATATATGTATGTGTATATATATTAATTTCCTTAATGCCTAATTTCGAAATGCGTATTTGTGAGGGTCGAGACTCTGATCTCAGACCTGGGAACATACTCCAGGTTCGAGTGCGACCTTCATTAGCCTATTTTTGGACATACAAGGTATTTTTTTTTTTGGTTTTTTTTTTGTTTTTGTTTTTTTTTTTTACCTATATAAGGATATATGCCTATTTGAATATATATATATATATATATATATATATATATATATATATATATATATATATATATATATATGTTTTGCTATAAATTGTAATATGTTATGCATAGATTACACTTGTAGGCTCATACTATTTTGTTCTCAGATTTTAGGCTCTGTACCAGCAGCCCAACATCATTATTTACTCACAAAATTATTTTCCTTTCCTAACCTATATATATATATATATATATATATATATATATATATATATATATATATATATATACACATTCATCACCAAAATATATATATATATATATATATATATATATATATATATATATATATATATATATATATATATATATATATATATATATATATATATTTGGTGATGAATGTGTAAATGTAGGTAATGCAGTATTTTCTTGTGATACGACTATAGGAAGTGTTTGCACAGATTAGGATCGTCGTTAGGAGTCTAGTTTGGTCAAATTGGCCGACAAATTGACCAAGTTGAGAAAAGTCAACTTTGGGTCAAACTTGATCCAAATCGACTCAAATGAACTCCGAATGACCTGAAATTTTGTGTATGACTTAGAAATTAGTAAACGGACTAGTTGACCTAGGGTTGACTAGGTTTGACCAGAGTTGACCAAGGGTTGACTTTGACCTAGATGGACCTAGAATCATATAGAAGTGCATTGTAGGTATTTCTTATGATATGTTAGACCTTGTTGTGACTTGTGGTTGTTTTAAATAGGTTTACATCACTCCAGTACAGTTACACAGCCTCATCAGCAACTCAGATTATCAGGAGAGTACATTCTCTGACCGTTTTATTCTTGCTTGGACGTATTTACTTGTTATAGACTAGTTTACTTGTTGCTGTCACGATATATCACAGATTAGTACTATATGGATCTCTTCATGCGATGTTATCCCCTCGGATACATCGGCTATATTATGTTCATGTATTTTATCATGTGCATCGTCTACTCATTATATTCATACTTATTCATGTATACTCATGTGACATTCATGTACACTCATGATCATGTGAGCCTTTATGTATATTTCAGTGTGCATGTGGACTAGCTATCCATGGGACGCACTACTTTCATGTGCAATAACATAACCAGGATAGATCCTTGAGTACTGATTAGGGACAGGAAGAGTATTTATTTGGTTATGTGATCTACACCCTTTTTATGTGCAAATCCAAACTAGATTTAAGTCATGTATAACCTAAGCCAGTTTATATAACCAGATTGTGCTCTACATCACGTAGTTAGTTTAGTTCTCTATTATATCCTGTATATTTATTTTCATATACCATGTTCAGTCTTTTACCGTCTCATTCTTTTATCAGCAGTTCATGTATATTATTCTATAGCTTGTTTCATATTTTCTTTCATGTTATGTACTGTGTGAGATATGTATTCGTTCGTGTCCTGACTGGACCTGTTGAAATATTACAGATGATGAGGATTGCTGCGGCACTTACTATGGAGTAGGCCTAGTTGACACAGGTAACCTGGACCCTCAGCAGGATCCAGTAGTCGCTGAGGTCTTGCCTTGATTAGATTAGATTTATATTATCTTTTAGTATAAGACTTTGTGGTTGTATTGAGACTTGTTATGGTATGGTTTTACACCAAGATTTATATTTATATTATAACTCTCTGCTGTGATTATCTTTCTTCCATTCTATCTTAGCTTTTGTGATTAAGTAGTACCATTTATATATTATTCTCCATTCGGAGTATTTTCTAAATTGTGTTAGATATTGGACCCAGGATAGCGTTATATCACCGACACTGCGGCGTAGGCTGGACGTACCAACGCCTCGTGCCCTTACACTGGGTACGAGTCGTGACACATTTTTAGTGGTGGCCCATGCAGGTCCCAATCACGACTAATGTGATTTAGTAGTGGTACTCGAACTAGAGTATCATTACAGCCTGCAGTAGGATATAGGATATAAGTTAAGGTACTCAATCACATTAGGAAAACTCTTACCTAATTCTTGCTGTTAATTATCTCCTTTTGAAAACAACTGTCCTCTTTTAATGATTTTACTTTTTTCAGTAATTGATTCCTTGTTTGATCTGTCTTCAGGATGGTAGAGACATGATCGCAGCGCTCTGGTCTTAGGGATACCACTAAGAGGTCTGCCACTTCTTGTCCAACACAGCAGGACCCAGAGACCACAGTGCCTCTTGTTCTAGCTCAGGTGGGCCCGTCTACAACTTTTGGGGGTACTCCTCCACCGGTTCCGAGGACTACCCCAGGAGTTCAGGAGATGCTACCACCACCGCCCCAAGGGACAGTTGATGTGGTACAGTTCTTCACCTTTATGCAGCAGATGATGGAGACACAGCGACGCCAGGCAGAGGACATGAGGCAGGGCATTGATAATGTCCATCAGTTAGCGATGGTGGCAGTAGAGAAGGTGGCTGCCCAACCCCAGGAAGGGTAGATCCAGCCATACCAGCCGAGGACTCCAGGTATTCAAGATTTTTAGAATATGAGGCCGTGAGACTTCAAGGGTACCGAGGGTATCCTATATGCCGATGATTGGATCGAGCATATAAAGGAGATTTTCTGTATCGCAGAGATACCAACTAGACTCCAAGTGGAAGCCGCGGGCAGTCAGATGTAGGACCTTGCCCGTACTTGGTACCAGACCGACCCCAGGGGGGTTGCTACTACGGGGCAAACTTGGGAGGCTTTCAAGAATCTTTTTAAGGAGAAGTTCTTCTCCAACACCGTACTTGGCACGTTGGAGACGCAGTTTGAGAACCTGGTTCATGGGAACCAGACAGTAGAGGAGTACGTAGGAGAGTTCTGCCATCTGGGCAGATTTGTGGAGGGCCTTAGTGAGATAGTGAAGGCTAGGAGGTTCAGGAAGGGCTTGGTTAAGAAAGTCAAGTCCTTAACCAAGAGCAACAGGAATGCTACATTCGAGGAGATTTTGATGGGAGCTATGGCAGCGGAGGATGATCAGGAATTGAAGTCGAAGAGAGGTCAAGATTCATACGGAGCCGGTGGCAGTGGGAGGCCAGCCAAGAGGCTCAACTATCAGCAACAGTAGCATCAGCAGAATCCATCTCAGCAGAGGCAGTTTTAGCAGGCACCGAGACACCAGCAGACCATTAGTCGGGACATATATGGAATGAGTACAGGAAGAGGCTTGGCAAGTACCTACTTTGTGGTGCAGCAGATCACCAGTTGAGGGATTATCCCATGGCTGTGGGACGTACAGCTCAGGGGCAGGAGTCAAGGCTCCAGTAGTACAGCAGAAAGGACCACTGCCGACCCAGCAGCAGAAGTTCATTCAACACCAGCAGCAGACCAGAGGAGGTCAGCAGGGGCGAGCTTTCGCCATAGAAGCTGAGGAGTCCGAGTCAGTAGGAGATCTTATAGTAGGTTCTTTCCTTATCAACTCTTTCCTGCATTCGTATTATTTAATTCGGGTGCTTTCCATAGCTTTGTGTCTATATCATTTGCCATTAGACACCAGCTTTCTTCTGAACCATTGCCTAGGACTTACAAGATCACGAATGGGGATGGTATTATCCTCGTCCGTGATGTTTGCAAGGATCGGAGAGTAGTTTTGGGAGGCTGAGAATTGGATGTGAGTCTGCTCGTAATGCCATTACTGAACTACGATATTGTACTCGGTATGGATTGGTTGAGCAGGCACCATGCCACTATAGATTGCCGAGGTGGTAGAGTTCTTTTCAGCATGCCAGGAGAGCCAGAGTTCGAGTTCACCAAACGAGAGATAGAGCAGAGCAGCGAAGTTTTCTGCGGGGTTTCATCAGAGGAGCAGAGTGTGCCACATCCACTGATAGCTGAGTTTATGGATGTGTTTCCGAAGGAGTTACCAAGGTTGCCTCCGGACAAGGATGTGGAGTCTTCTATAGACTTGATACCCGGTGCGGAGTCGATATCTCAGCATGTCTATACAGTAAAAAATAGTAAGCTTATGGAGTTGAAGAAGCAGGTGGATGAGTTGCAGGACAAGGGCTTCATCCGATCGAGTTCTTCACCGTGGGGTGCACCAGTACTCTTTGTACCAAAGAAAGATGGGTCGGTATGGATGTATATCGACTACAGGACACTCAACAGCCTCACGATCAAGAACAAATACCCGCTGTCGAGGATCAATGACCTGTTCGATCAGTTGAGCGGAGCGAAGGTATTCTCCAAAATTGATTTGAGGTCAGGTTATGATCAGGTGAAGGTGAAGAAGGAGGATATTCTGAAGACAACTTTCAGGACTCGGTATGGCCAGTTTGAGTTCATGGTAATGCCGTTTGGGTTAACTAACGCCCCGACGGTGTTCATAAACTTGATGAACAAGGTGTTCCACCATTACTTGGATAAGTTCATGGTGGTGTTCATCGATGACATCTTGGTGTATTCGAAGACCCCAGAGGAGCATGAGGAACATTTAAGAGTGGTTTTGGAGACTCTCAGGAAGGAGCATCTTTACGGCAAGCTCTCGAAGTGTGAGTTCTTCTTGGATCGAGTTGATTTTCTAGGTCATATTGTGACCGAAGATGGGATCTCAGTCGACCCGAAGAAGTTCAGAGTAGTCGAGGCGTGGACAGCACCGAGTTTAGTTATAGAGATCAGGAGCTTTCTGGGATTGGCAGGATACTACAGGAGGTTTGTTCAGGATTTTTCTCGGATTACAGAGCCATTGACTAGGCTGACCCAGAAGGACGTAGAGTTTATCTGGTCAGAAGAGTGTCAGGTTGCTTTTGATGAGTTGAAGAAGCGACTGACGACAGTCCCGATTTTAACATTGCCATCAGGATCAGGTAGGTTCACTATCTACAGTGACGCCTCAGGGAAGGGTTTGGGTTGTGTCTTGTAGCAGCAGCATGGAAAGGTGATTGCCTATGCATCCAAGCAGTTACGTCTGCATGAGAAGAACTATCCTACCTAAGATTTGGAGTTGGCGGCAGTTATCTTTGCTCTTAAGCTGTAGAAATACTATTTATACGGAGAGCGTATGGAGATCTTCATAGACCACAAAAGCTTGAAGTATGTATTTACACAGAAAGAGCTCAACATGAGGCAGCACAGATAGTTGGAGTTGATGAAGGACTTTGATATTTTATTGAAGTACCATCCAGGAAAGGCCAACGTGGTTGCCGATGCCTTGAGTAGATATCCGGTAGCTATGTGTTTGATGATGGATCGTTATTTATTAGCAGATTTAGAAAGCTTGGGGATCGAGGTGATCGTGCCAGGAGTTCAGATATAGATGTGGGGCCTTCAGATTCAGTCAGACTTGATGGAGAGGGTCAAGTCAGCTCAGTTCGAAGATGTTACTCTGCGGTGTATTCGAGAGCAAGTTCGAGCAGGATTGGTGGATGGGGAGTTTGTCATTGCAGAGGACGGCACTTTGAGGCACGGTTCCAGACTGTGTGTGGCTAGCGGAGAGCTTCGGGAGCAGTTCATGCAGGAGGCCCATCGCTCTCAGTACTCTATGCATCCATGTGCCAACAAGATGTATAGAGATTTGAAAGAGCATGTATGATGGTATGGAATGAAGCAAAAAGTAGCACACTTCGTAGCCAGGTGTCTAGTCTGTCAGCAGGTTAGGACAGAGAGGCAGAGGCCAGGAGGACTGTTGTAGCCATTGCATATTCTGGAGTGGAAGTGGGAGCACATTACGATAAATTTTGTTTCTGGATTGCCGCGTTCACCAGGAGAAAAAGACGCAATTTGGGTCATCGTGGACAGGTCGACCAAATTGGCCCACTTTTTGCCATTTAAAGTGGGAACGTATACAGAGAAGCTAGCGGAGTTCTATATGCGGCATATGTCAGGATACACGGAGTTCCGATGAGCATTATCTCGGATCGGAATAGTCGCTTTACATCCCATTTTTGGCGGATTCTGTAGACTAGTTTGGGCACTCAACTCAAATTCAGTACTGCATACCACCCTCAGATGGACGGACAGTCAGAGAGGACTATTCAGAATCTCGAGGACATGCTACAGACCTATGATCTGGATTTTGGAGGATCCTAGAATAATCACCTGTACTTTGTGGAGTTTGCTTACAACAACAGTTTTCAGGCCAGCATTGGGATGTCACCATTCGAGGCACTGTACGGACGGAGATGTCGTACACCCTTGTCTTGGGATGATGTTAGAGAGCGTGCTTTATTGGGACCTGAGATGGTTGTTGACGCTGTAATGCCTGTGGTTCGTATTACGTATTTCTGGAATACGTGTACGTATTTATTCTTATATTGCATGATTTTCTTGCTTAATTTCCTCCCTGGGCTTGGCTTATTCTTGGTTTGGGTTGGCTTGGTTCAGGTTGGGATTGCTCTTGGTTCATCATGAACCAAGGGGTGAACCCCCTACCTACCACCATCACTCATATTTATTACCCTTTCTCATTTCTCTCTCTTCATTACTCTTCTTCTTCTTCCATTTACTCGTTCACCTACCAGAGAAAGGAGAGAGAGGTCTAGGCAAGTGCAACTTGCTTCCATAAAAGAGCCCATTTTTATTGTTCCATTAGCTTCTCCTCATGTTTCTAAGATACATTAGAACTTGTCATTTTCTATTTTGAGGCTTTAATTTTTGTAGATCTAGAAATTAGTTACTTTCAAATTTTGGTGGTTTTGATCTATTAAACTTCTTTGTTTTCAAGTTTTGATGGTTCTATGTTGTAGAGAATTTTATTCTACCCAATTTTGACTTTTGAAAAGTTGGATTTGGACTTATTTTGACCAAGTTATGGACTTTTGAAGCTTTGGGTTCAACCATGGAGTTCTTGCTGTTTTGGAGAAGACAGTGAGCAGTGTGCGAGCTTTTTAGCTTACGTCACTGAGTTGCGTGCGCTCTTTAGTGCAGCGCAGTCTTGCATACGCTGCCTTTTGGAGGCGTATACCTTGCATACGCTGCCTTGAAAAGGAGTCGTATGGACCTCATACGCTGCCTTGGCAAGGAGTCGTATGGACCTCATATGCTGCCTTGATGAAGAGCCGTATGGAGTACATACGCTGCCTTTTGGGAGCGTATGTTGACCTGAGCGTATGCTGACCTGAGCATATGCTGACCTGAGCGTATGTTAACCTGAGCGTATGCTGACCTGAGCGTATGTTGACCTGAGCGTATGCTGACCTGAGCGTATGTTGACCTGAGCGTATGCTGACCTGAGCGTATGCTGACCTGAGCGTATGTTGGCCTGAGCGTATGACCTGAGCGTATGACCTGAGCGTAGCCTGCTTACCCTGGATCTTCTATAGCCCTGTATATTGATATTTTATTAGATATTTAACGTCCATTTTATATCCTTACGCCTTTTGTCCTGAACTTGATAATCATGAATTTACTTGATATGTTTGTAATTGATAATTGAGCATGACGTGATAGTGACCCATAGTGGTGTACTCCTGACATGATAACCTGACATGACCTGATAGTGGCCCGTCGTGGCGCACTCCTGACAAGTACACTTGGCATGATAACCTGACATGATTATCTCGAATAGCTGTTGCGACGGCTACCTGACATGACATGACCTGTATAATTAATCTGGACACCGTGGGCGATTGTGCTTGTACAAATAAACCCGTCTTGTCTTGCATCATGTCTAGGACGGGGATCCCTGAGTACCACGGTCAGGGGCACCCAATGAAATCGACTAAGGCTAATAACTAGAATAATCTAGTAGCCATGAAGAGATTTTCCAGCTACAGGTAATCCCGTTATCTGGGCGCCCCACTTGGGATCTGTAGCCTGCCGTCGAGTAGGGCACATTTCCAGCACACTGTCATGTGTTGCACCTTCTAAGTCACCTAAGGGTACATGTGTTTCCTGGACGATGTACCCACTTGAATTCAACTCTAATTGCATCCGGATAGCCTGGATGGTCTGCAGGGCTTGTGGCTGTGGAATAATCTCACTGCATCTTGCTAGTAATTAGGCCTGTGATAACCCTAGTTAGTTAAACTATCAAGCCGTACACTTTGCTTGGCCGTGATTGATTGGATGGAGTCTAGTCCAACTTTGTCTCGTCCAGATCCTGTAAAAGGCTATGGCATGACATGATTACTCGTGCTTTACTTAATTCAATATCAATATTGTTACATGTCCGGATTTCTTATATTTATCTTGCCGATAAATGGTGAGAATTCCAAGTTCTGTTCAGACGAAGGGTTACAACCCCGGTCCTTGTTTGGTTTACGGGTTGTAACCTAGTTATCTGAATAGTTCCATGGTTATCTCGTCGTATATCATCCGGGTGTATTTTCTTTATTTCCAGTTCTTACTTTTAATTATATCTTGTGCTGATTGCTGGTTTTGGTTCTTAAGTGAAGCCTCCTTTGTGGCACTTGCTCTTTCTGGGGTCTGACCCAGCTGGTTTTGTATGGCCAGATACCAGAGCAGCTCCAGAGGATCTACCGGTTTTCCAGTCCGATGGTGAATACCAGGCGTAACCAGGGCAACGAGTGGGTTTATTTTTGCTCTCCCACTCTATTATAAAATTATCATTTTGAGGCGTTTAGCCGCCGAGCAAGTGTTAGCTCGTATAATTTTTACTTATTGTCTGCCTATGGGCTGTAACATGATTGGCAACCTAGGGTTGATCATGTATGACTACACTCTTGCTAGTCCTCACATTTTGTAACGACTAGCTTCATGATCAGCTGAATATATAATGTTTGGGATGCCTTACTGTTGTATATTTGGTGATCTTACATCTTGTAACTCTATTTACTTGCTTGTGATTGAGACACTAGGCTTGTTATTGACCTTAATAGACTGATAGCTTGTAGATAAACCCTCATATATCTAGACAGCCGTGACCCTATAGTGGAGTGGATCCCATTTCATTATACGTAGCTGGCTATGTCTGCCCCCGCTCTCCAGTATTCTGGTTCTGGGGCGTGACAGACGCAGCCGAGAAGGTGAAGCTCATCAGAGATCGACTTCGCGTGGCGCAGGACAGACAACGGCATTGGGCCGACAGCCACCGGAGACCCTTGTAGTTTGAGGTATAGCTTAGACTTAGGATTAGAATCTTGTTGTTTGTGATTTTGTTGCTCATGTGATTTTTATAGTTAAGATGAGACCATGTTTGTGCTAGGTTAGTGATCTGGTGTTCTTGAGGATATCGTCGACGCGTGGTACTATTCACTTTGGTGGAGGTGGAAAGCTTAGTCCGTATTGCATCGGACATTTCGTTGTCAGCAGAAGAGTCGGTGACGTGTCGTACAAGCTGGACTTGCCCCCTGCATTATAGGAAGTCCACAACGTATTTCATGTGTCGCAGTTGAGACGGTACGTGGCAGATCCCATCCATGTATTGGATCACTCCGAGATTGAGGTGGGTCCTACTCTCAGTTATCTAGAGCAGCCTATAGAGATTCTGGACCGATGAAAGAAGGTGCTGAGGAACCAGACGATATCCTTGGTTCATGTAGCATGGAGGCATCACTCTCCAAGTGAGTCTACCGGGGAGAGGGAGGACGAGATGCGCGAGCAATACCCTTATCTTTTCCAGTCTTGAGGTATGACTTTCTATCCTCCTTGTCTATTCAGTTTTGTCTTTAATTTCGAGGACGAAATTATTTTAAGGGGGGTAGACTTGTCACACCCACTTTTTCATTTCAAGGGTATTTTGGTAATTTTAGATTATTTTATTTATTATTGAATTCATGTGATGATATGTGGGTTGGTTTGCTGTCTGAGTAGTTTGATGGGTTTAACCTACCAACCATGACCTAGAACCTTGATGACATTTTAGAATTAGATTTATTATCATTAGAGTTAAATTAGATTTTATTAATTAATTTTAGGCCTAGTTAATTGATTTTTTGTCATTTTCTAATAGCCTTTTAAAGCCTATTTGACTTGGGCTTTACTAGCAACCTAAGGAGCCTAAGCCAATGCACCTAACCCTAACCCTACCCCATATACTTGGCCGGCCACAGGCAGCCATTCTCCCCCTCATTTGCATTTAGTTGTAGCCTCCAAGAAACCCTAGATCTCTCCCCTTCCAAAATTCACATCTTTTGCATCCGGAGCCTGATTCTCATCAAACAAAGACCGTCGTGCTCATATGAAGGATAGGATCTTACTGGAACAGTGCTAGCAAGGTGGCAGGGACGATTGCTTGAGGGTACTCGACCGTTAAAGCATTCGGGAAGTCTTTTGCATTAAGATCCTTGGCTCTAAATAGGTAAATCCTAATCTAGTATAGTTTTTACTGATTTTTTTTTATAATAGGGAGCATCTAGGTACCCATGACCTGTAGGATTAATTCTGTCCATTTTTGCATTCTTTTGGTGTTCGTATCGGACACGTGTCATCTAATATGCGTAGTTGTTCGACGAAATGTCGTAACGAATTTAATTCTATTTTTTGTCGAATCTTTTTTACATGTTTGGATAGCCTTATACACAAGCATCAAAACACCATAGGTTTCGTCATGAATCGGACTTGTGTCCGTGTCCAAACAAGACAAGAATGCGCTGCACGCCAGGTCGCGCACGTGCCCTGCTGCTCGGGGGTGATTCCTCGAAGCACAGGCCACGTGGTCGCATGAAATTTGACGTGTAGGTGGGGGACGTGACTGAGATCACGCTCCCAAAGTTTTGTGATGTTTTGTCGACAATCGAACAAGAAATCCCGTCGACACTGGCCGCACACACGCACGCGTACGCGGGACATCCACCGCGGAAACGTATTTCGCGCGGACACGGCACGACACGTGGAAACGAATCAGGGTGTCCAACATGTAGCCCTATACCTACCCTACCCTAGGACATAAACACGCGACACGAAGTGGGACACACGAGCCCCTAGACTCGATGGCACGCGTGCACGATACTGTGCACGGGGCTGTGCACGAGCGCCCACCCGCGCATGAACACGCTCTGTGTGCGTATCGGACACGACACTTGGTCGCACGATAACTCCGCCAGTGGGTCGAGGATGTGTACGCCTAGGTGTACGCGATGTTTCACGAGGAATGGGTTCGAAAACGAGCGAGAAATCGAGTCCGCACCGATTCGATTCACGTGCGTATCGGGTTTCCCGATACTCGTTCGCTAGACACGATACGGCACGGTTTCGACCCGAGGAAGACCCAAGCATGTCCCACATGTCGAGACAGACCTATTTGCCAAGTTTCCTGGGTTAATTCTGAGTATTTTGCGTTTTGTGCATTTTTGTAAAAAATTGGGTTTTCTTTGAATTGGAAAATTGGGATTTAAATGACAATTTGATTTCTGAGTTTAATGGCGATAATTTCTGAGTATTTGGTACTTGCTTACTGTTTTGGACTTGTGGGAATTAACTCTCGGGATTGATTCATATTTTCTACCTATTTTTGGACATATAAGGTGTTTTACCGATATACTTATATAGATATATATGTATGTGTATATATATTAATTTCCTTAATGCCTAATTTCGAAATGCGTATTTGTGAGGGTCGAGACTCTGATCTCAGACCTAGGAACATACTCCAGGTTCGAGTGCGACCTTCATTAGCTTCATATTGGGTATATACCTATATAAGGATATATGCCGATATGAATATATATATATATATATATATATATATATATATATATATATATATATATATATATATATATATATATATATGTTTTGCTATAAATTGTAATATGTTATGCATAGATTACTCTTGTAGGCTCATACTATTTTGTTCTCAGAATTTAGGCTCTGTACCAGCAGCCCAACATCATTATTAACTCACAAAATTATTTTCCTTTCCTAACTTTTTATATATATACATATATATATATATATATATTTATATATATATATATATATATATATATTTTTTTTTTTTTTTTTTTTTTTTTTTTTTTTTTTTTTTATATATATATATATATATATATATATATATTAATGGTGATGAATGTGTAAATGTAGGTAATACAATATTTTCTTGTGATACGAGTATAGAAAGTATTTGGACAGATTAGGATCGTCGTTTGGAGTCTAGTTTGGTCGAATTGGCCGACAAATTGACCAAGTTGACAAAAGTCAACTTTGGGTCAAACTTGATCCAAATCGACTCAAACGAACTCCGAATGACCTAAAATTTTGTGTATGACTTAGAAATTAGTGAGCGGTCTAGTTGACCTAGTGTTGACCAGGTTTGACCAGAGTTGACCAGGTTTGACCAGAGTTGACTAAGGGTTGACTTTGACCAAGATGGATCTAGAATCATATAGAAGTGCATTGTGGGTATTCCTTATGATATGTTAGACCTTGTTGTGACTTGTGGTTGTTTTAAATAGGTTTACATCACTCCAGTACAGTTACACAGCCTCATCAGCAGCTCAGATTGTCAGACGAGTATATTCTCTGACCGTTTCATTCTTGCTTGGACGTATTTACTTGTTATAGACTAGTTTACTTGTTGCTGTCACGATATATCACGGATTAGTACTATATGGATCTCTTCATGCGATGTTATCCCCTCGGATACATCGGATATATTGTGCTCATGTACTTTATCATGTGCATCGTCTACTCATTGTATTCGTACTTATTCATGTATACTCATGTGACATTCATGTACACTCATGATCATGTGAGCCTTCATGTATATTCCAGTGTGCATGTGGACTAGCTATCTATGTGACGTACTACTTTCATGTGCAATAACATAACTTGGACAGATCCTTGTGTACTGATTGGGGGCAGGGGGAGTATTTATTTGGTTATATGATCTACACCCTTTTTATGTGTAAATCCAAACTAGATTTAAGTCATGTATAACCTAATCCAGTTTATATAACCAGATTGTGCTCTACATTACGTAGTTAGTTCAGTTCTCTGTTATATACTGTATATTTATTTCCATATATACCATGTTCTCTCTTTTACAGTCTCATTCTTTTATCAGCAGTTCATATAAATTATTCTATAGCTTGTTTCATATTTCCTTTCATGTTATGAACTGTGTGAGAGATATGTATTCGTTTCTGTCCTGACTGGACCTGTTGAAATATTACAGATGATGAGGATTGCTGCGAGCATGCCTAGTTGACACAGGTGACCTGGACCCTCAGCAGGATCCAGTAGTCATTGAGGACTAGCCTTGATTAGATTAGATTTATATTATCTTTTAGTATGAGACTTTGTGGTTGTATTGAGACTTGTTATTGTGTGGTTTTACACCGGGATTTGTATTTATATTATAACTCTCTGCTGTGATTATCTTTCTTCCATTCTATCTTAGCTTTTGTGATTGAGTAGTACCATTTATATATTATTCTCCATTCGAAGTATTTCCTAGATTGTGTTAGATGTTGGACCCAGGACAGCGTTCTACCGCCGACACTACGGCATAGGCTGGACGTACCCACGTCTCATGCCCTTACACTGGGTATGGGTCGTGACATAGAGAAATCTTCTTCTATTATACCGTCTTTGGCCCATCAATAATTATTCGTTGCATGTCCTAGTTTGATCATGCTTACTGCTTGTCTGCAAGTACATGTTAGACGAACAAAACAATATGATGCAGTGTGATACAAGCATTGCCATATGATATAGACCATTTAGGACAATGCTAAGTTTAAGTAGCAATATGATAGTGATTACATCAATATTAGTGACATCGCTAGTTAAACATAATTGATTAGCCATATTCAAAAATATTATATAATCATTGGGCTAACATCATGAATGGAAGCTAAGGTTAGAAGGGTTCTAATAGAAGTAATTCTAGCTACAGGTGAGTAGGTATTAAAATAATCTAGTCTTTTCTTCTAGGTGAAACCTTTGGCTACTAGTCTAGTCTTGTATTTCTTTATGGTACCATCGGCTCTAAGCTTCTTTTTAAAGATCCACTTACAACCTATGGGTCTACTATCTAAAGGTAGGTATGCCAAAAACTAGATATTGTACTCCATAATGGAGTTGTACTCATTGTTAATAGCTTCTTTCCAGAGTGGGACATCAGGAGAGGATATGGCTTCTTCATAAGTTGAGGGATCACCCACTATCAAAAATGTGAAGAATCATTCTCCTAAATTATTTTCAATCTTTTCTCCTTTACTCCTTCTTGGTTTTATAACTTGTTCTGGTTGAGAACTTGATAGTTGAACATAAGAACTAGTAGATGGAGTAAGAGAAGGGTTGGAGGAAGATGAAGAAGTTCTATCTTTGATGGAAAAAATATTCTCAAAGTAAACTGTATCTCTAGCTTCTATAATTGTGTTATTAGAGATTTTATTTACTTCAGAATGGGTTACAAAAAACCTATTGGCAATACTATCTAGGGCATATCCTATGAACACAACATCTACAGTCTTCGGTCTAATCTTTCTCTTTTTTGGTTCAGAAATTTCTACCTTAGCTAGACATCCCCAAACTTTGAGGTAATTAATCCTAGGGATTCGACCTTTCCATAACTCATATGGTATCTTATCATTAGTCTTACTGGATATCCTATTAAGGATATAACAGGATGACAAAAGGACTTCTTTCCAAATATTATCAGGGGTACCTGAGCTGAGAAGCATGGCATTTACCATGTCTAACAGAGAGTGATTCTTTCTTTCAGCAACTCCGTTGGACTGTGGTAAATAAGGAGCAGTTACCTCATGAATAATTCCATGTTCTTCATAGAAGTTAGTCATTTCATTTGAGGTATACTCTCCACCACGATCTGATCTAAGGATTTTAATCTTTCTATCTAACTGGTTCTCAGCTTTAAACTTATAGACCTTAAATCTGTCTAGAACTTCATCTTTTGGTCTTAAGAAGGTAGGTGTAATAATACTTTGAGTGGTCATCTATAAAAGTGGTAAAGTATTTTCTACCGTCTCGGGTTAAGACCCTATTGGAATCACAAACGTCACTATGGATAAGTTCTAGGAGTTCAGAATCCCTATGGACAGATTTAAAAGACAATCTTGTGTGTTTGGCTTGAACACAAATCTCACATTTGTGTTCATCATTTATTGGAGTCTTAGGGATAAGATCTAAGTTCATCATCCTTTTAATATATCCTAAATTCACATGACCTAGTCTACCATGCCAAATATTTGAGTATTCAACATTAGCAACAACCAAAGAAGGATTAAAAAAAGTATTCATAGTGCTCAAAATAAAGAGTCCATCTCTTACAAATCCTTTTCCCAAAAAAGTTTATTCTTAGAAAAAACTACTTTATTTGCCTCCATTATAATTTTGTATCCTAAGGCTACAAGTAGAGATCCACTAACTAGATTTTTCCTAACCGACGACACATGAAGCACATCATGGAGAGGTAAAAAAAAATTTTGATGTCATCTTTAGATGTATTCTTCCTCTTCCTACGATTTGTGCCGTTGAGCCATCTCCTAGGGTCGCACCTCTTCCACCCGATTCCTGATAGTTTGAAAAACTAGAGCGATCAAAAGAAACATAAACATTTGCTCTAGATTCCAACCACCAATCATCAAAATGGTAAGAAATGTTTATTATAGGTTGATAGCTTACAGACCTGAAGGGGCTAGAAGATCCATTCAGAATCATGTTAGCCTCTGGCTTGTTAGGGCCTTTCCTTTTGAATGTGGTCTCCTTGGTGATAAGGCTTGGGTTTGCTATGAATTTCTATCGGGTTTACCTTAGCTCTGAAATCAGATCCAGCTATGGACTTTAATATAATATAATTTCTGTTATAAGTCTCTTTAGAATTTGAGAATAGACTCCAAAATGCTGCAGAAATTTATTTACTCAATAAGATGTTTTAAGCTAAAATTAACAATTCAAATGATTTTAGTAATCTACCTTTAAAATTTTAGTTTTTCAAGTTTTGATAAGGTTGAGTTAGCTGTAGGGGCCAGATCCCAGCAAGCGGAGGTTCGCTATGAACACTTAAGTACCAGTCGCTTAGACAATTTTTTGCCTTGTTGACAGAAGGGCCCTTTCGGCTTGTTCCCAAACAAATCTCTACTTTAAAACTTTAAAATTAAAGAAATTTTACTAAATCAATTAATTGTTTGATTTAGCCTAAATTGAAATATTGAGTAAAAGAAACTGCTCAACTAGTATTGACAAAATGTACTAACACAATAATATTTATCTAAGGTGTCAATTTATAAAAAGGCAATGGATAATAGCAGTCTTAGTCCACTGTGATAACAAATGTTTATTTAACCAATAATAACAATTTGTTACTAATGTGACAAATATTTCAAAAGTAACAAACAACTTGTTGGTAGTGAGCCACAAATTTTAAACGGGTAACAATTAGCAATGATCGAAAACTAGTGATGTCACAAAAGTATTGATTCACTAATGTTTATGAGAATGACCAATATCTAAAATCAAAAATAATTATAATAATTTTGGTCCTATGAAGTAACAAAGTTTTTTAACCAACGATAATAAGTATGACAAATATTGAACAATTTCTTTAACAAAATCAAACTAAGATTTGTTAACAAAATGTTACTTAAATGAGGACAATTATTTAAAATTGTGTAATAAATTTTTAATGAAATACTATGTGACAATAATTAAACAGTAGGAATATTTCTATGGAATACTATGTGACAAATTTATATTTTTATTCGTTTATTTATTTTTTAGTTTTTTAAGCAATTACTATGTAATGATGACTATTTTTGACAGAACCCAATAGTTAACAGAACCTAATTGTTAACCTTAAAAGTTGTACTCTTAAGGATAGCAATTGATTAAGAATACGTTAACAAATTTAATTCATAAAATTGTCAAAGAATATAACATGAACGAAAATTGTGCTACTTAACATAAATTGGTACAACAAATTTCGGTAAAATATATATATGCTACTTAATAGTAAGTTTATATGGTAATAGGATGTATTTAATGTGCTTCTTAACCAATAGAACAATATGCTATTTGTTAGAAATAGAGAAAATACACTGTTAAGAAATACGACAGTAGCACTCTATTTTGTTTTGAGGAATCAATGCACAGTAGCAATAGTAAATGTTAGTCTATTTGCAAACAATCGATGGAAAAACTCAGTTGCAATCCCTAAGAAGAGATGCAAAGAATGCAGTTGCAATCCCTAAAAAAGAGATGCAAATAATGCAGTTGCAATCCCTAAAAAAGAGATGCAAATAATGCTGATTGCATAGCCTAAACGATTAAAAAAAATCGAATCGCGTTTGCAATAGCGGTTTCTCGAAGGCAACAAGAGATGATCAACAACAGTTGAGTCTCAGATTCTCGAAGGCAACAGAAAGAGGAAGGAAGAAGAAGAGCGGATCTCGCTGGGGTGTTGAACACCGGCGCTCAAAGCTATACCCGCAGTACGGATAAGCTCCCAGGAACCAACAAGTTCAGGAGAACTTCTGGAACGCTCGTAAGTCAATATTTGAGACTTGAACGGGCTTCCTGGACTTAACAGACTCCCTCAACTCTCTTCTTGGTGCGTCTTTCAAAGGAGGCCAAGGGGCTCTATTTATAGAGTGGAGTTGAGACTTCACCTCTTCTCCTATCCGATGTGGGACTAAAATACCAATACTCAAAAATAGAGTTTGATATTTTAGATCATCCCACAATCAGCATAGAAGTGTGCCAGTCCACGCCTACCCCCCGAACCCTCCCGTGCATGCACGAGACATCTTGGAGTCCGCGTCCGAGTCCGAGTTCGCACAACAAAAATTAACTTGCATCCTTGTTGGATTTAATCCTTTTTCCTTCTAGGAAAATACTTCCACATGGCACAAACTTGTGCCCCACTACACCTCATGTGCACACCTCAACACAAGCAATGCATTATATTGAGATACTCACCATTTGGTGTAGCCGATGTGGGACTATCTTTTCTAGTCCAAAGGCAAAAACACCAACAATCCCCCACATATCTCAATATATGGGTTGAGCGTTCCCCACAGTGATTGTCCATCATGCATTAGGAGAGATGTCGCTACGACTTGAATCTTCCCGCATAGGTTAAATAACAGCATGATACAAGAATGGACTAAGCCTTGAATTCTGCACCATAACTGCAATTCTTCCTACTCACATAGTGACATCAACTGTGCTTCTGGCTGCACATTGAAGGCCTTGTGCCAGCCTGGTTTCAGTGTATAATTTTTGGGCGTCTACAAGTTTACCCTCAAGAGACGGCCTGATATCTCTGTCCATACACTATAGGTGAGTTCTATATAAAGAGTCATTGGCATGAAGCATTGCGCTTCTTTGCGGTGCTACGCCGCTATGACATGGCTGACAAAGCCAAGGCATTACCCCTACCTGGGAACCTCATCGTAGTGTCATACTACTGTAGCATGAGGTCTCAAGCCTCTTTGTAGTGCCAAACTACCCAGCATGAAGCCTTGCGCTCCCTTGTGGTGTTACGCCACTATGACATGGCTTGCAAAGCCGAGGCTTTACCCCTACCTGGGTACCTCATCGTGGTGTCATGCCACTGTAACATGAGGACAACGGCCTCTTTGTAGTGCTGCCTACATCTCTTTATTACGATTATGCAACATTAGGCTACCTGCCTATATGCGGTGCTACGCCGCCTGTAACTTGGCTAACAAAGCCGAGGCATTACCCCTACCTGGGAACCTCATGGTGGAGTCACCCCACTGTAGCATGGAGTTGTAACACTCCTTTGTGGTTGTTGCGCCACCATGCTTCCTGTAAAGCATAACAGACCTTCACTCAGTCTGAGAACTCATTAAGGCATTATGCCATCCTTCTCACAGGATCAATTTTCCGTAGAAAATTCATAGTAGACAACAGTGGTTCTGGGTCCGAAACCCTTACATGTTCCGCAGAACAAGTGCCCACTGTTAACTAATATTTTTCCAGTCAATAGTCCTCCCTTGAATCAAAAAATTAGATATCTGGTAGATTTCTCTTTGAACCAATAACATAAAATTTATTGATAGGATTATAATGACACAATATTAGAATGCCTTCAAGCCCATCTTCCTTGCTGTGTCCTCGACCAGCTGACGCTTGAGACCCTTCGTGAACGGATCCGCCAGGTTTTCCTGACTCCGAACATCGATCACTGCAATGACGCCCCTTTTTATGAGATCGTTCACTGCTCTGTGCTTCAACCGCACAGTCCTCTTCTTTCCGTTGAAGAGTTTATTTGATGCCACTGCTGCTGTCGCCTGGTTGTCACAGTATATCGGAATCGCCGGTATCTGAGCCCCAACCATTGGAAGGTCATACATGAGCTCCCGAAGCCACTCTGCTTCATCTGCTGCAGCGTCCAATGCAAAGAATTCAGATTCCATGGAGGAGCGAGATAACATAGTCTGCTTCTTCGACTTCCACGATATAGCAGCTCCACCCATGGCGAACACATATCCACCTGTGGAATATTCGCTCTCCACCTCTGAACACCAGCTAGCATCACTGAAGCCTTCCACTACTGACGGATCTCCGCTGTAGTATAGTGCATATGTCTGAGTCTTCTTGAGATATCTCATAACACGCTTCACAGCTTTCCAATGCTTTACGCCTGGATTGCTCGTAAATCGACTCAACATTCCCACTGCAAAGGCTATGTCAGGCCTTGTGGCAGTAGTAGCGTACATCAAACTTCCGATGACGCTAGCGTACTCCAACTGCCTGACGCTCTCCTTCGAATTTGGCTCCAATTTCAGATCACTCCTGTACGGTGTATCAATAATAGGAAGATCTTGATACCCGTAGCGAGAGAGCATCTTCTCAATGTAATGAGACTGTGACAGCGCTATTCCAGTGCCTGTCCGGATGATCTTGAGCCCCAAGATTACGTCGGCATCCCCCAAGTCCTTCATACTGAACTTGGTCGAGAGGAATTTCTTTGTCTCTGTGACGCAGCTTAAATCCGTACCTAGGATTAGCATGTCGTCCACGTATAGACAAACGATTACTCCTCTTCCGTCAGCAAACTTCGTATAGACACACTTGTCTGTTTCACTGACCCTGTAGCCATTTGACCTTATCACCTTGTCAAACTTCTCATGCCATATTTTGGGAGCTTGCTTCAAACCATACAGAGACTTCATCAACTTGCAGACTTTGTCTTCCAGACCTCTGACGACAAAACCTTCTGGTTGTTGCATGTAGATCTCTTCGGTCAGCTCGCCATTAAGGAATGCCGTTTTCACATCCATCTGATGTATCACCAGCTTGTGTATTGCTGCTAAAGCAATTAACAATCTGATAGTTGTCATCCGAGCTACTGGAGCATAAGTGTCAAAGTAGTCGATCCCCTGCTTCTGAGCAAACCCCTTGGCCACTAGCCTGGCCTTGAACTTGTCAATGGTTCCATCTGCTTTCATCTTCTTCTTGAAGATCCATTTGCATCCGATGGGTCTTGCTCCTTCTGGTAGGTCGACCAATACCCATGTGTTATTGGAGGTGATTGAGTCAATCTCGTTGTCAATCGCCTCCTTCCAGAATATAGCATCTCTGGTCTTCATCGCCTCATCATAGGTAAGCGGATCTGCTTCCACATGATAGGTGACGAAGTCATCTCCGAAGTCTTTCGGCCTCCTCGCTCGCTTAGTTGACGGCTCAGCGAGTTCTGGTTCAGCTGGTGTCTCCTCGACAACAACTCCATCTTGGACTACTGGTTCGATAAAGATCTCTGTCTGCTCCGCACCTTCATTATTCTCCGGAATGTCCGCGAGAACAATGTTCTTGTGCCTTGCAAACTTTTCTTCAAAATATTCAGCATCGCGAGATTCGATGATATAATTTGACTCGATATCAAGGAATCTCCGAGCATCACTCTTCTCGGCATACCCCAGGAAGATCGCCTTAGTAGTCCTTGTCCCCAGCTTCTGAATCTTTAGATCCGGGAGCTTCACATAAGCCAGGCACCCCCACACTCGAATGACATTCAGGTTGGGTCTGACTTTGAACCAGAGTTCATGAGGAGTTATGTCGGAAGTTGCATACGGCACTCTGTTCAGAATGAAAGTGGCCGTTAATGCAGCTTCTCCCCAATAGCACTTTGGGAGACCCGCAGTCAACAGCATAGAATTCATCATCTCTGTCAACGTTCTGTTCTTCCTTTCTGCTACTCCGTTGGATTGTGGAGAATACGGAGCCGTCGTCTCGTTGATGATTCCATGTTCTTTGCAGAATGATGAGAATTCATGAGACCTATATTCCCCACCTCGATCACTCCTCAGCCTCTTGAGTTGTTGTCCAGTTTGCCGTTCAGCCTCGGCCCTGAACTCCTTGAACTTCTCGAATGCTTCGTCTTTAGATTTGAGTAAATAGACGAAGGCATACTTGGAGAAGTCATCGATGAAAGTAATGAAATACTTCATCCCGGCCTTTGTAGAGAATTGTTTGAAGTCACAGATATCTGAGTGAACCAACTCCAGAAGATCTGTGCTTCGATGGACCCTGTGGAAGGGTTTCCTAGTGATCTTCGTCTGAGCACATATCTCACATTTCTCTACCTTACCCCCACACTTGGAGATAAGTCCTAGACTAGACATTTTGTTTATTCGCTTATAATGAACATGTCCTAGTCTATTATGCCACAACTCAAGAGAGTAATTCAAACTAGTGATAGCATTGACATTATTATGCTGGTTACAACAAGCTGAATTTTGTACATTCCTTCAGTCTGAAAAGCTTTTCCGAAGAAAGTACCCTTCTTGGACATCACCATTTGGCCAGCATTGATGTCCATCCTCAAGCCTGCGTTGCAGAGCAGGCTCCCAGAGATCAGGTTCTTTGCGATTGCAGGAACATGCTTCACACCTTGAAGCGTCAGAATGTTCCCCGATGTAAGCTTCAGCTCCACCGTCCCGATCCCTAGTACTTCAGCTTGTGCCTGGTTCGCCATCATGACTTTCTCGGAAGTAGGCTCATAGGAGACGAACCAGTCCTTGTCTGAACAGACATGACATGTCGCGCCAGTGTCTATCCACCAGTCCAAGTTTGCCCCCACAGTTGCAACCTGTGCTATCATGGCAACCTGATTAGTAACCAAAGAAACCTTGTTAGGCTCACCTTGCTCTTTGGGCTTGGACTTGCATTCACTTTTATAGTGACCCTTCTTGCCACAGTTGAAGCAAGTCACATGGGACTTGGACTTCTGTTGCTTGAATCCTGGACCCTTCACTTTCAGATTCGAGAAGTCCTTCTTCTTGTGGTGAGAAGTCGCCTGCTTCCCTTTGTTCTCTCTGGTGGCTTGAACCAGATTCGTCGTTGCTAGTTGCTTGGACAGGGTGTCCAACTTCTGTTGAGAGCGCATCTCGTCCTCAACATGAATCTCGCTGAGGAGATTATCCAGGCTAATCTCCATCTTCTTCCTATGCATCCTTGCATAGATGTTGCTCCATCCTGGAGGAAGTTTTGCCACGATCCCTCCAACGACGAACTTGTCGACGAGGGGCATGCTATCGTCCTCCAGTTTCTGGCGCAGCTTCAGGAACTCTTTCACTTGGGGCAGCATGGTCTTCTCGTCTTCAAAGACCCATTTGTGGTATTTTTCAACCATGAACATCTTCGACCGGGCCTCGTCGTCGTCATACAGCTTCCCCACGGACTCCCAGATCTCTTTGGCAGAAGTCCTCTTTGTGTAGGACTCGGCCAGAGAGTCTTCCATGGAATTCAGGATCAGCAGCCTGCATATGCTGTTATCCTTTTTCCACTTCGTCTGCTTGCTCGTAGCAGCGGCCAGAACAGCAGCAGATCCTGTTGCTGGAACGATTGGTTCTTCCTCATCCAACACGTGATCAACATCCACGAGTTGAAGGTTCAGAGTCACCTTTCGCTTCCAGATCTGGAAGTGTTCGCCGTCGAATTTCTCCAACTTGTTAAAGCCGGTATCGACAAGCGAAGCACGAGTGTTTTCCATCGAATCGTATAGCTTTGAGATTGTTAGTCTATTTGCAAACAATCGATGGAAAAACTCAGTTGCAATCCCTAAGAAGAGATGCAAAGAATGCAGTTGCAATCCCTAAAAAAGAGATGCAAATAATGCAGTTGCAATCCCTAAAAAAGAGATGCAAATAATGCTGATTGCGTAGCCTAAACGATTAAAAAAAATCGAATCGCGTTTGCAATAGCGGTTTCTCGTAGGCAACAAGAGATGATCAACAACAGTTGAGTCTCAGATTCTCGAAGGCAACAGAAAGAGGAAGGAAGAAGAAGAGCGGATCTCGCTGGGGTGTTGAACACCGGCGCTCAAAGCTATACCCGCAGTACGGATAAGCTCCCAGGAACCAACAAGTTCAGGAGAACTTCTGGAACGCTCGTAAGTCAATATTTGAGACTTGAACGGGCTTCCTGGACTTAACAGACTCCCTCAACTCTCTTCTTGGTGCGTCTTTCAAAGGAGGCCAAGGGGCTCTATTTATAGAGTGGAGTTGAGACTTCACCTCTTCTCCTATCCGATGTGGGACTAAAATACCAATACTCAAAAATAGAGTTTGATATTTTAGATCATCCCACAATCAGCATAGAAGTGTGCCAGTCCACGCCTACCCCCCGAACCCTCCCGTGCATGCACGAGACATCTTGGAGTCCGCGTCCGAGTCCGAGTCCGCACAACAAAAATTAACTTGCATCCTTGTTGGATTTAATCCTTTTTCCTTCTAGGAAAATACTTCCACATGGCACAAACTTGTGCCCCACTACACCTCATGTGCACACCTCAACACAAGCAATGCATTATATTGAGATACTCACCATTTGGTGTAGCCGATGTGGGACTATCTTTTCTAGTCCAAAGGCAAAAACACCAACAGTAAATGTATTGATTAATTTATTAATAGTAAAATTGGTAGTAGTACACAAATTTGTTAAAGAATTATTTCTTGACATAATATTATTCGTAACAGCGTAACAGAATAGACAATGAGTAACTCTTAGATTGTAAAAAATTGCTCTAAATATTCTTTGTTTTCAATCTGCAAGAAAATAAAATTAATTAAATGTTACCGGCCTTCGGGAAAGTCACGCACGTAGCACTGTCCGAAGAGTTAGTCTGGGTCCATGTGCAGACTTTTTTCGAACGCTCCTAATGGTAAAATCTCCGCTCCACCGTAATCTCCTTGCCGCACACGACTTAGAGAGAGTGACCCACAACATAGCTCCACCCAGAGCAACAAGAAAGAAGAACAACAACGTTTTGGAGGAGATGAGAATTTAAGAGATGTTTTGTACATAATTTTTCAGTGTTTGGAAGAAGAGATAGGATCTGATTTATATAGGCTGAATTCCAACATATAGGAATAATGGTGAATTAAATCACCCAATTAAATACTTAACGTTATAGAATAAAACACATGAAAAATATGTGATACATTGTATCTGGACAGTCCAAACGATACGAAAATTAAATGAATAGTAACGATTAAAATTGAATGAGGAGCAAAAAGTTTTTTTTAGGGTCTCAGTCCGAACCCGAAGAGGAAATCGAATCGGCATTCGGCACCCGCAGATGTGAGCACGTACCCGCACCAGTTACGCGCTCCGAACTGAACCGAGCCGAGCCGGACGGGACGGCGGCGGCGGCGCGCACGTGTGGCCCATGGGACACCCACACAATAGTTTAACAAAGCAATGGAGAGTAAAATAATATATACATGCTTATCCCAACATCCCAGACGATGTGGGAATAAAAAGATGAGTGGACTTGAGCTTTTGCTCTTTGCAGCAAAACAATTGCAACACGGGGTGCATGCTGTGTTGTATCTCGTACAGGTCAAATGTTTCCAATTTTCACACATATCTCTTCCGCGGTTCGATTTCAGACCGTCCGTCCTATCTCTCCTCGCTGACCAAAAGAGCCGGATGAACTCGGCCATTTTAATTAGAATTCAAGACATCGTAAAGAAAACAACCGACAAATCCAAGCGATCTTCCCTTGAGGTGAGAGTTGATGGAGGATGATTCAAACTCAAGAATGGCCTGGTTCATTGTTGCAGATAAAAGCCGGCATGCCTAATAATTCCTTGTGTGTAGTCTGTAAAGTAGTGCACCACCTCTCATTTACTGAAACAAAAAGCATGCAGCAATAATAATCTATTTTCCACACTCTCCTTCTAAAGCTAACTGGTTGATGAAGGAAACAAACCAAATGATCGGAAAAAAAAAATTCTTTTTCAAGTGTTTACGTGTACGCTTTAAACTTCGCATGTCTCCACCACACCATCAAACAAAAAAAAACTTTGACTTTGAGAGGGGTGATGGAAGAACATAATATCTTTTCAAACTTATGATTAGGCAGTCATTATTCGAATGGGATGAATCATGTGTAATATAAGACTAACAACATGATTGATCATTGAGTTTGTTGGCACCTTATTTGCAATCTAGTGTCAGCTGTAAGTGGAAAAATGAGCTTTGGCACATTTTTTTTTTTGCAGACAGTTCATCGAGGTTTCCAGATTGAATTTGAATGCGAACGAATCATTTTCAATGGGCCGACAGTTTTTAGAGATTTATGACAATTGATTCACCAGCAAACTACTTAACTCATAGATTTTACCCACTGCATATGTTCATTTTTTACACTTTTTCGTAATTATTTTGAACTCTGAAGCCAGTTTGAGGCATGAAAATTGGACTCACAAATTGGTTTAACTTGTCAAAGAGAGAAGGAAACTCTCTCAATCTAGGAAAGGAAATGTGGGAAACGACTATAATGGCAACAATATATGCTCCCAGATATCTGTCTCGACTCGACTCGACTCGACTCGACGTCACCATTAAATCTACATGCACTACAATAGAAAGGGCAATTTTCATTTAAAACTTAATTATTTGGATTCTGTTACTATCTTCGTTTAACAGATATGTGTTTGTATCTGTCCATTATCCAATATATCTTAAGTAACCTGTTTGTCTTGTATTTCATAACTCCTTCCTATCTTGGTTTTGCTTGTGCATTAGGTGCAATGGAAGATCAACTACCTACCTTCTCTGATATGAATAAGTTAGACGCTTATCTATGGTAAGAAAATAACTGTGTCCTTATGCAAGGCCGGCACTGGAGGTTGGATTGTCCAAGCCGGAGCTAATTTTGGTTGCCCATCACACCTATATTGAAAAGATATAAGTTTAAGTTGGATGTGGGCTGAGTCGGGTCCTAAGAACACCAAATGACCTTGGGGGTTGCCCTATGGAGGGGGGTTGTCTGAGCCCGAAGACTCGTCAGACTTACCCTGGGCCGGCCCTGTCCTTATGACTGCAGCCTTGAGAAGGAACTGGTTGAATCTTTAGCTCTTTTTTATTTGAAGTCATGGGAAAAAACTACGCCATAAGTTCGTCTCTGTGGGTGAAGGAGGATCTGATCATTCCTTCCATGGTATCATGGAAAGGTTTAGAAATAAGAGCTTTAAATATTAATTTTACTATTTGTTTCCTGACCATAGTTCTTAGTGATACATTTTTGATGGAAATAAAAAAGAAAAGTATTTTCCAAGATGAGCGCCCACGACGAACTAATATCCACAAGCCAAACACGGTGTCGACTTATGCAGAAAAATAAAGATCACAAAATTCAAAACAAAACACACAAGAATTAACTGGAACATCCTAGTCGGTAAAAAATCATTAGGAGAGCGAACTCAATATTAAAAAAATGTTACAAGACTTTACAAGATTGCTACAACTTAGTAAGCCCCATTGCCAGAGAAAATAAACAAAGAGAACCCAAAAAATCTCTAGAGTTTACACCAAAGAAGATATGAGAAACTCAAATTCTCTCTTCTTCAATCTCTTTCTTTCTTTCTTTTTTTTCTTTCTTTCTTTTTCAACCTATTGGTGGTTACCCAACACCTTTATTTTGAACACGATTATCTCTCACACAAGGAACCCAATGCCCATTTATATAGTATGTCATGTGTCAATATATAGAAATTTAATCATAAGTAGAAATGACATAAAGCAACTCATTGACTAGGTAGGTTTAGGAATTTGTTACAATACTAAAACTATTAGGATTATTAATATGAGCCAAATCCTAGCAATCACCACCATGGATAATATTCATCATCCAACTCAACAAGCATCTAGTAACCTCTAGCTTAAAATATTTAAACAATAGTCTTGATCTCAAGAATGACACCCGATCCCTGGGACAATAGTCGCCTAGTCGCAAATCAACTCCGAAATCGAGCCCGGGTCGAATTTGCACTTTATCTCTACTACATCGCCCATGTTAGAGTATTTCAAAATAACTGTCGTCACATCCGGATCTTTAAATGTAACTCATTGTTCTCAAGCCATGGAAGGTTAACCAACTGTAAACGAACTATCTCGTATATCAAATCCTATCACCACAAAAATCATAGGAGCAGCTCCTCAAATAATATCTCCAACTAGCTGATAGTATTACTGCATTTCTCTCCTTTTATGAGCATGATGCAACCACGTGTCACCCTTAGAACTTCACCTTTCAATGAAATAACATAGCTTGCAGACTCTAGCATGCCAAACGATCAATATGAGATTCTTATGCATCTTAGATACATAATGTACTCCACCAAGCATGTGCACTATGTCATAATGCATCTTAATATCTACGGTCCCATCATCAGTTGGTTTATCTACTAAGATACCTAGTTTGTTTATTGTCCAAGACTTCTAGATCTTTAGGTTATTCTAGTTAATATAATCAATAATGATTCAATTTATGAGGTTTGTAACTCGTAATCGTGTAGTAAAATTTATGATACGTAAGTCGAGATAAGATGGTCAACCACAAGGTTAACGATCACATCTAGACGATTTGTATGATCACCTTGTCAATTTGAACAATATGAGATCACTGGAATTGATTGATCTCAATTTTATTTTAGAATTTTGAAACATCAAACTGATACAAACTAGTTAGTTTAATGCCCCGCACCGCACGGTGCATTACGCTGAGTCAATTGATTCGAAGAGGTATGAGTTTAGTTCCATGAAGTATAAATTCAATTGACCAGGTATTGTACTACCAGAATCTGTCAGATTAGCGACGTTCGTAAACGGCGCTAATGCCGACCAAAATGTCGCTAATTTAAGTTAGCGACATTTCTAGCGTCGTTTTGGAAACGACGGAAAAAAGCGTGTCGCTAATCGGTAAAACGTCGCTACGGCGACGTTAATTAGCGACGTTACAAACGTCGCTAAGTAGCGACGTTATTTGCGACGTTCGTTTGTGGTCGTCGTTTAGCGACATTTTTAGCGACGTTTTGGCGACGATGTGGTGAGGAAAGATTCTTTGCCATGTCAGCAATTTACCGACGTTATTAGCGACGTTCATAAACGTTGCTACGTAATAGCGACGCTAAGAACGTCGCTAAATTAAAAATAAAAATAAAAAAATACAGAATCTGGAATGCAAATGAAGCTGGAGCTGGAGCTGGAGATACAATCCAGAGATTGACACAGTACTAATTCATATATGTTTTGTAATTCCAAAAAAGAAACAAACTAGTAGACAGTCCAAAACAAAATATATCCATAAAGTAAGTACAGCTGGTAATAAGTACTAATAATCTAATACAAAATATATCCATAAAACTACACTACACTAATGATGACTACGCAGCTCACGCAAACGCTCAGTGATACGATCACTTAAGCACTTCGAAAAAGTGGGATCGACGGTGCCAGGAGAGATGCAGTCCACTGCAGGTGCTGGATGAATGGAACTCCCGGACTCACTAGCTACCGGTGCCACTTCCTCCTAAACAGTAGGAGAAGCCACCTCAGCTTTCAGTGTTTCCCTCAAACGATGTGCCACTGCTCGGGTCATGGGTGCCATCTAGTAAGATCGATATTCACAAATAATATAATTATAACATAAGCAAGCTAACTAAAGGAACCATCATCTCGTTTGAGTACATTTTTGAAAGCCGATAAAATTGTTATATTCGATTTTTTTGCCAAGTGTGAGAACCGATGGCTCAGAACACAATCCAAAATTCATTCTAGCATACATTAGTGTGAATCATCTTTGTTCTGTACATATGGTGTAGTATATGTTCTTATCGAATCTAGTATCTGAAGGATATAACAGAATCAAGATGAACCCACATAATGTAATACTAAGACATCATCTACTACTAAAAGATATAGTGATAGGTTGTCGTATCATCATTGCCGAGGGACGGGGGTCGGAGGACAGTCAACTTTATCTACGGCTACATAGTTACTGCCTCGCCAGTCGAATGGCTGCAGGGACTATGTCCTGATCACCATGTCATACCATAGATTAATACAAATTTCTTATAAAAGCGACGTTTATGAACGTCGCTAAGTTAAAAAATAAAAAAAATACAAAATCCAGAATGCAAATGGAGCTGGAGCTGGAGCTGGAGATACAATCCAGAGATTGACATAGTACTAATTCATATATGTTTTGTAATTCCAAAAAAAATAAACTAGTAGATAGTCCAATACAAAATATATAAATAAAGCAAGTACAGCTAGTAATAGTCCAATACAAAATATATCCATAAAACTACACTACACTAATGACAACTACGCAGCTCATGCAAACGCTCAGTGATACGAACATGCAACCATTTCGAATGAGTGGGATCGACGGTGCCAGGAGAGATGTAGTCCACTGCAGGTTCTGGATGAATTGTCACGACCCGCACCCTAGAGTTAGGGCACGAGAACATAACAACGCCCAGCCTACGCCGCAGTGTCGGCGGTAGAACGCTGTCCTAGGTATCAATGCATCTAACAGTATAAGACTAAACAGTTTATACTCCCCGAATGGAGGTGACATAGTCGAATGTAAACTCAATCACATCTAAGGTAGAACATAAAGGAAGATAGATAAAACATGAAATCGAAAAGAGATACAACAGATAGAAGTCTAAGTGTCTAAGATACAAACTCAGAATACATCTCAAAACTCAAATACAGTAATCCATAAATACAACTCAAGATGACTGAAAATAAACTATAAGCAAAAACCCTAGCTATCTATGCAACCTCTACTGTCTCGTCTAGGCTGCAGGCAACCTCCAGGCTATCTGTAAAATTTATCAACAGGTCAAGTCAGGACAGGAGCGAGTACAGTACATCTCAACAGATCATAGCAGGTTAGAAAATATAATCATGCAGTAAAGTAAGATACAGGTACTGAAAGAAAATAGTATGTAAACAGAGAAAGAACTGTAATAGAAATATCTACTATACATAGGGAACTAGCAGTGACTAGTGTGTCAGAGTACAATATGAACATGTAATACTCCCTCCGTACCCCCGATCAATACACAAGGATCCAGCCAGGTTATGTTATATGATGCTATGTAACAGACCCCGAAGGTGATAGACCCCGAAGGTGATAAGCCCCCGAAGGGTGGTAGACCCCGAAGGTGATACATAGTAGTCCCATAAAAATGGGGATTCTGGGGGTAACCCAACAGTGTAAGTCCCATAAAAATAGGGATTCTGGGGGTAACCCAACAGTGTAAGTCCCATAAAAATGGGGATTCTGGGGGTAACCCAACAGTGTAAGATTCCAGGAAGACTCTACGATCATGAGGGTACATGTCGTAAGTGATCAAAGAACCAAGAAGCATATAATGCGCTATGAAAGTGAAACGCACAGAACATAGAGTACCCGATGCTCCCTAAGGATAACATCTCAAGAAAGGATCCATATAGTACCAATCCGTGTGACCAACGTGACAGTACAAGTAAAGTAATCTACTGCAGGAAATAATTCTAAGCAGGATATGAAATGATCAGAGAATGTACTCGCCTGATATCTGAATGTCCAAGGTAAAGATATTGTCCGAGGAGAGGTGTCTGGCTCCTAATTAGAACAGCACAAGTCACGACATGTCCAGAAGGGTAATATAAAGCACTACAATACATTCTACATGAATCTAGATTAAATTAGGCCAAAGTCAACCCTTGGTCAACTCTGGTCAACTGTACTAGTCAAACTAGGTCAAACTAGGTCATGTCCTAATCCAGCAAGTCTTACTAGGCCTAACCAAGACTATCCTAGCAAGCACACATCAATACAAGGCTATACAAGCCAATATACACCCAACTCTATATAGCATGCAATTATTCAATACTCAAATACGCAAGAATTCACATTGGATATACACTAGATAAT
This sequence comes from Iris pallida, assembly GCA_029216955.1. Lineage (NCBI taxonomy): Eukaryota > Viridiplantae > Streptophyta > Magnoliopsida > Asparagales > Iridaceae > Iris > Iris pallida. The sequence goes on from JANAVB010009400.1 coordinate 22,102,461, forward strand.
CTATTACTTTAAGCTATATATGCCTACACATATATACACATGCATATATTGGTATTCAACATTAGGTCTATAATCATGGCATTTCAAATGGTTATATAAACTTATATATTACAACACAATATGCTAACATATATATAATATACATACATAGCTAAGTTAACTGTATTCATAAATACTTATATAAGAGGCTATGTGTGTGTATGTGAACATGGCAAAAGGGCAAGTGAGGGTTAAATGGGCATACATAGTGTATACATATCAAAGAGTGTCAAAGTATAAGTGAACAAAGTGTCAAGTGTGATAGTGTCAACATAGTATAAGGGGTACATGAGGTAATATAGGATTTGTGTTAACATAGAACATTACATCTCATTAACTTGTATATTGCATACATCACATCTATTATTACATTACATTCATGCTTGCATTCATTTATCATTTATTTATTCTTTTGTACCACTATATGCACCATACATTATATACTATGGAACCTACATATTCATTACAAGCCATACTTATACATGCTTACATTAGATAGGATACTTACACCTCATACATCATTTATTTAAACATTTACTCATGCTTGAATTCTCAATTTAATTACATAATATATATACATTAACATGGGTTAAAATCATATAGAACATTATATTACACACAAGGGTGCACAAAATGCATATGTCGAATAGTAATTCCTACTAATAATCAATACTGTACCATCTCTGCATGAATTAAAATCTAGGATTAAAGTATATTATAGATCTATGTGTTAGCTTTTTGAAACTTCAAATGGATCGCGTTTTCATTTCCGGAAACTCCCGGAATCGCGAAAACACCGAGAACGCGTTTGTCTTTCGTACAGCTGACACTCAAATAATTCTCCAGAAAGTTATAGAAAGAATTAGGCCTATTAATACAAGTTTTTGGAAAGCTAACTTCAATACGCTTCTTTTAAAAAAAACGGAAGATTAAACCAAGCTTTGAGCTAGAAGTTATGACATTTCTAAGTTAGGGCTGAAATTAAAAACGTGGATAAAAATTATGACGGATTTGGGTAGTTTGAGCCAAAAGAATACACAATATATATCCTAATTATCCACAACAATACTAGCAGTAATAATAAGAGGAACCACACTCACAAACTTGATTATATAATTATCATGAACCATTTATTACATATATAAATATAGATACACTCTCATTACAATATATATATATAAATCTATATATGTAACATGAACACATCCACAACACAAAGGACACTCCTATGACCTCCAAATGGACACAAATGGAGATACAACCTTGGGGGTCATTCCTATGGGTTCAAAATAGACCTATATGCATGAGGAAATGAAAAGAAGAAGGGATTTATACCTCCCGGTAGATCGAATCAAAGAAAACCTTCCCGGAGCGACACCGACACGTAGAGATTCCAAAAGGACACGAACGAGCTCCGAATCCTCCCAAACTTGGGTAGCTTCCTCCTTGGCTAGAATGGAGAAGGAAAGAAGAAGATTTGGTGGTGAAATGGAAGGGTTTGGTGGAGAAATTGCTAGGGATTGCTCTCTAGAAATTTGGGAAAGAACAAGAGAGAGAAAAATAGATGGATAATGACAAATGGGAGGCTCAACCCTATCCTTATTGTGGCTGGCCATAAAGGTGGTTTTGTCCTATTAGGAAAAGTCCAAAAGCCCCTACTAACCTATTCTATGAGTATTAGGAAATGGCTAATTGGTTGGGGCTAAATTAGTCATTCTAAAGTCTCTAATCACACTAACCTTATCCATAATAATTAGTCTAACCTCTAACTAAAATATTTCTATCATGTGGACTAAAATTAATATCGTGTGGGCCATGCCTAACTAGTGTGTGGGTCCCACTAGAGTCAAACTACCCCCGGGTCCCCGTTACAAGTCAGATTGAGATGAAATTCGAACCCGACTCAAATAATCCCAAAACAATATCATAAATAATAAAATAATATCAAAATAATTCAAAGAGGTCAAATGCAAAAATATCCTTAGGCCAAAAATGATATTAAAATATCATAATCATATGGTTAGGCTCTAGGTCAAACAGTCTCTAGGGTTTCACTAGCAAAACGTCAAAACCACAAATCATTGATTTAAATAATTTTAAAATGATTTAAAATTACCAAAAATCATATCATGAATTAAATATCATTATTAAAATAATTATAAATACGAAATTTTAAAATTACCCTCATTTGAAAAACTGGGTGCTACAACTCTACCCACCTTAGAAAAATTTCGTCCTCGAAATTTAAGATCGATAGTACTCCTTCTAGAGCCTCTAACCTACCCAAATCTAAGGTAACACTTCCTAACACTAGAATAATAAACAGACATCTAAAAAGTGTCAATCTAGGAATACCTCCAATACTGCTCTGCTGTACGGCGGTAATGGAACTTCAATAAAATATGAACTGGAACCTATATCCAAGGGACTGGACCTATTTTAAAGTGGTCTTAACTAAGGATGAAAAGGAACTGATCATAGGCTATAGGTATGCTCAAACTATTATCTTCCTATTAACCATCTATTAATACATTCTATTATCATAGGAATGATGCATTACTAAGACATATAGGCCCCTATCTCTCATAACACATTTATACTCACCAAAAGACTAGTACATCCTATCAAGGCTGATACTATAATCTCTCCTAAATCTCCTAAGCTACATGTTTATAGACACACATCCCCACATCAAGGACTAACCCATATATATCTACAACTGATACTAATGGAGTGACGTCCCTATTTTCCAACAATTAAGGTCTAAATTTTTTTTATCTAAATCATGCAATTTGAAGAAATAGTATACAAGGTCAGGGCATACCGTAGCAGTTAGAAGTCTCACCTAGGTGCACTGGTCATTCTAGGTCAAAACAGTACTATGGTATCAACACACAAACAATCTAGGGTGTCTTAATTGGGAAGGTAAGGGAACAACAATCATCAAGGTTGTATGGCTGTCTACCATCCTATATAAAAATTGGTCATTATCAAAATAAAATAAAGGCAACTACCAATTATTTAAAAAAAAGGTACAGAAAATCAAATTCAAAAATTAAGGAATTGAAAATCACTTGCATTGAAATCCAATCACAATATATATATAGAGAGAGCGTTAGAGAGGGAAAAGCTAGCATTGTATGTATGGGGACGTGTTCATATGGTTAGATAGTAGGCGTGTGTGTACGTGAATATACATGAAAGTGTATATGAGGGTTTGGATTTCAAACAATAACTATCAAGTTACACTAATCATGGCATATGGGTTAACAATCTACAATATACAATCTATTTAATCACAACTTGCATGGCTAACCATATATATATATAAAAAGGTAGAGACTTAGTTATGTATTTATATATTATAACATGTATGCCTAAGCTCTATATATATCTATCTAGATATATAATCATAACATAGAGGGATAAAAGGGTTAGGTTACATGACAGTGTATACTAAGTTAGGGTGTGTGTGTCCTTGTACAGGGTTATAGCTTAGTATTGAAAGGTTAAACCCAGTTTTAGTTCAGCATTTACATACAAAATCTGAAAAGATGCTAACATTTAAACCAGTGCAATATTAACATAATACAGTTTCAGATTTTAGGGTTTTGAACATCTCAACCAATCTCAATGGTCCCAATACATCCTAACATGATAGAAATGAAACCCTAACATACTATCCATACATTTATCTACGCATACAGTTCAATATTACATGTTAAATCTGAAATTGAACATTTGAAATCAATGTGAAAATGTTAACATATATTCAGTTTTCAGGATTTTGGAGAAATTTGAACATCAAAACCAACTCAATGTTTATCACAACCTATCATGTAAGAATATGAAACCTAACATTATATCCCTACAACAACAATGTACACAACTCTAAATATTACATTTAAAATAACAATTTGAACTAACATTTAAAATCCAGTATTAAGGGTTAATATGCACATAGTCTCAGATTTGACAAATTAAACACAAAACTCAACAATTTTTTTTTTAAAAAAATGAAACTCTAGGTATGACATACATGTGCAGTGATGTAAACATAACTAATAACATGAAATTTATATTTAACTCACGAATTTAAACTGGAAAAGCAGAAAACCAGAAATATTGGGGTTTTGAAAATTTAACATCAACGACATATTAATATTTATTTAGATAGGTGGAAATCAAGTGTAGCATGCATAAGTGTCAGGAAAGTATCCACTATATATATTCATACATATATTCTCATGTCCTAATATAAAAATCAGATTCTATACCAAGACCAATATTAGATTCCTACCAATATTGCAAAACAGGTGATTGGTGTAATCAAGACGATTTATTATTATGTAATACAAGAATAATAGCAAGAAGGGAATAACGATAAAATCTATTTTGCTTATCTGTTTAAAAGAAGGAACCATTTTGAAATCCAGAGTTAAAATATCAAATCCAAGGTAAAGTCTAGCAAAATCATCGATTAATTGTATTAAGAAGAAATTCATAGAAGAAGTTACACAAAGGTTTATAAAATAGCTAAAGTTACTCCTAAGCTAAATAATGAGAAGCAAAACAAAACAAAACAATTAATAATTCCCTTTTTTTTGAAGGACTGAAACAAAGTACAGAAAACATGTTCGAAAATATTTAAGATATAATATGATAATCATATGCGTCTATCCACAATCATGGTACTCTAAATCCTCGTCATACTAGTAAGCAAGGCTACGATAATCACAGAGCCCTTGACTTATGCACATATCTCTAGAATCATGGTATTTAACATTTTTGCGGTGCCGCTAGCTTGGCTGCGAAAACCTTAAATTCCTACACCCGAGAAATATATCCAGAGTCAGACTATATGTCCTCACCATGCTGGCTAATGTGACTATAGAAGACTAGATTCCATAACATAGATGACCTAGCCCATATAATTTTATCTTGCCAAAAATTAAATTAAATCAACAATGAATACCCAAAAATTAAATCAAATTTATCAACGAACATCAAACTCAAAAATGAACAAAATCCTTCAATCATATAAATACAAACTCGGATGCTACAGCTAATCGTCAAGATTCAAAATTCAACAATCTTCTATCAAAATCAATAAATACAAACCCAAATTCAACAATAATCCATCAAATTCAACAACAGAAAATAAAGATAAAACAATCAAGGAAAAAGAGAGTTTTCAAATCGAAGTTAAAATAAGATTCTCAAGGATCGTCCAAGGAATCTCTCAAGGGTTCCTAACTGTGATTGAGTACCTTCAAAATATATCCTAATCCTACTACAGGCTGTAGTGGTACTCAAGTTCGAATACCACTACATAAACTTGACCTGCATGGGCCACCACTAAAAACGTGTCACGACCCGTACCCTAGAGTTAGGGCACGAGAACGTAACAACGCCCAGCCTACGCCGTAGTGTCGGCGGTAGAACGCTGTCCTAGGTCTCAATGCATCTAATAGTATAAGACTAAACAGTTTATACTCCCCGAATGGTGGTGACATAGCCGAATGTAAACTCAATCACATCTAAGGTAGAACATAAAGGAAGATAGATAAAACATGAAATCGAAAAGAGATACAAGAGATAGAATTCTAAGTGTCTAAGATACAAACTCAGAATACATCTCAAAACTCAAATACAGTAATCCATAAATACAACTCAAGATGACTGAAAATAAACTATAAGCAAAAACCCTAGCTATCTATGCAACCTCTACTGTCTCCTCTAGGCTGCAGGCAACCTCCAGGCTGTCTGTAAAATTTATCAACAGGTCCAGTCAGGACAGGAGCGAGTACAGTACATCTCAACAGATCATAGCAGGTTAGAAAATATAATCATGCAGTAAAGTAAGATACAGGTACTGAAAGAAAATAGTATGTAAACAGAGAGAGAACTGTAATAGAAATATCTACTATACATAGGGAACTAGCAGTGACTAGTGAGTCAGAGTACAATATAAACATGTAATACTCGCCCCGTACCCCCGATCAATACACAAGGATCCAGCCAGGTTACGTTATATGATGCTATGTAACAGACCCCGAAGGTGATAGACCCCGAAGGTGATAAGCCTCCGAAGGGTGGTAGACCCCGAAGGTGATACATAGTAGTCCCATAAAAATAGGGATTCTGGGGGTAACCCAACAATGTAAGTCCTATAAAAATAGGAATTCTGGGGGTAACCCAACAGTGTAAGTCCCATAAAAATGGGGATTCTGGGAGTAACCCAATAGTGTAAGATTCTAGGAAGACTCTACGATCATGAGGGTACATGTCGTAAGTGATCAAAGAACCAAGAAGCATATGATACGCTATAAAAGTAAAACGCACAGAACATAGAGTACCCGATGCTCCCTGAGGATAACATCTCAAGAAAGGATCCATATAGTACCAATCCGTGTGACCAACGTGACAGTACAAGTAAAGTAATCTACTGCAGAAAATAATTCTAAGCAGGATATGAAATGATCAGAGAATGTACTCGCCTGATATCTGAATGTCCAAGGTAAAGATACTGTCCGAGGAGAGGTGTCTGACTCCTAATTAGAACAGCACAAGTCACGACATGTCCAGAAGGGTAATATAAAGCACTACAATATATTCTACATGAATCTAGGTCAAACTAGGCCAAAGTCAACCCTTGGTCAACTCTGGTCAACTGTACTAGTCAAACTAGGTCAAACTAGGTCATGTCCTAATCCAGCAAGTCTTACTAGGCCTAACCAAGACTATCCTAGCAAGCACACATCAATACAAGGCTATACAAGCCAATATACACCCAATTCTATATAGCATGCAATTATTCAATACTCAAATAGGCAAGAATTCACATTGGATATACACTAGGTAATCTATTACTTTAAGCTATATATGCCTACACATATACACATGCATATATTGGTATCAACATTAGGTCTATAATCATGGCATTTCAAATGGTTATATAAACTTATATATTACAACACAATATGCTAACATATATATAATATACATACATAGCTAAGTTAACTGTATTCATAAATACTTATGTAAGAGGCTATGTGTGTGTATGTGAACATGGCAAAAGGGCAAGTGAGGGTTAAATGGGCATACATAGTGTATACATATCAAAGAGTGTCAAAGTGTAAGTGAACAAAGTGTCAAGTGTGATAGTGTCAACATAGTATAAGGGGTACATGAGGTAATATAGGATTTGTGTTAACATAGAACATTATATCTCATTAACTTGTATATTGCATATATTACATCTATTATTACATTACATTCATGCTTGCATTTATTTATCATTTATTTATTCTTTTGTACGACTATATGCACCATACATTATATACTATGGAACCTACATATTCATTACAAGCCATACTTATACATGCTTACATTAGATAGGATACTTACACCTCATACATCATTTATTTAAACATTTACTCATGCTTGCATTCTCTATTTAATTACATAATATATATACATTAACATGGGTTAAAATCAAATAGAACATTATATTACACACAAGGGTGCATAAAATGCATATACCGAATAGTAACTCCTACTAATAATCAATACTGTACCATCTCAGCATGAATTATAATCTAGGATTAAAGTATGTTATAGATCTATGTGTTAGCTTTCCGAAACTTCAAACGGATCGCGTTTTCGTTTCCGGAAACTCCCGGAATCGCGAAAACACCGAGAACGCGTTTGTCTTTCGTACAGCTGACACTCAAATAATTCTCCAGAAAGTTACAGAAAGAATTAGGCCTATTAATACATGTTTCTGGAAAGCTAACTTCAATACGCTTCTTTTAAAAAAATGGGAGATTAAACCGAGCTTTGAGCTAGAAGTTATGACATTTCTAAGTTAGGGCTGAAATTAAAAACGTGGATAAAAATCATGACGGATTTGGGTAGTTTGAGCCAAAAGAATACACAATATATATCCTAATTATCCACAACAATACTAGCAATAATAATATGAGGAACCACACTCACAAACTTGATTATATAATCATCATGAACCATTTATTACATATATAAATATAGATACACTCTCATTACAATATATATATATATATAAATCTATATATGTAACATGAACACATCCACAACACAAAGGACACTCCTATGACCTCCAAATGGACACAAAATGGACACAAATGGAGATACAACCATGGGGGTCATTCCTATGGGTTCAAAATAGACCTATATGCATGAGGAAATGAAAAGGAGAAGGGATTTATACCTCCCGGTAGATCGAATCGAAGAAAAACCTTTCCGGAGCGACACCGACACGTAGAGATTCCAAAAGGACACGAACGAGCTCCGAATCCTCCAAAACTTGGGTAGCTTCCTCCTTGGCTAGAATGGAGAAGGAAAGAAGAAGATTTGGTGGTGAAATGGAAGGGTTTGGTGGAGAAATTGCTAGGAATTGCTCTCTAAAAATTTGGGGAAGAACAAGAGAGAGAAAAATAGATGGATAATGACAAATGGGAGGCTCAACCCTATCCTTATTGTGGCTGGCCATAAAGGTGGTTTTGTCCTATTAGGAAAAGTCCAAAAGCCCCTACTAACCTATTCTATGAGTATTAGGAAATAGCTAATTGGTTGGGGCTAAATTAGTCATTCTAAAGTCTCTAATCACACTAACCTTATCCATAATAATTAGTCTAACCTCTAACTAAAATATTTCTATCATGTGGACTAAAATTAATATCGTGTGGGCCATGCCTAACTAGTGTGTGGGTCCCACTAGAGTCAAACTACCCCCGGGTCCCCGTTATAAGTCAGATTGAGATGAAATTCGAACCCGACTCAAATAATCCCAAAACAATATCATAAATAATAAAATAATATCAAAATAATTTAAAGAGGTCAAATGCAAAAATATCCTTAGGCCAAAAATGATATTAAAATATCATAATCATATGGTTAGGCTCTAGGTCAAACAGTCTCTAGGGTTTCACTAGCAAAACGTCAAAACCACAAGTCATTAATTTAAACAATTTTAAAATGATTTAAAATTACCAAAAATCATATCATGAATTAAATATCATTATTAAAATAATTATAAACACGAAATTTCAAAATTACCCTCATTTGAAAAACTGGGTGCTACATGAATGGAACTCCTGGTCTCACTAGCTACCGGTGCCACTTCCTCCTTAACAGTAGGAGGAGCCACTTCAGCATTCATTGTTTCCATCAAACGACGTGCCGCTGCTCGGGTCATGGGTGCCATCTGGTAAGATCGATATTCACAAAGAATATAATTATAAGAACGAATATGTGTGAGAACGGATATTCACAAAGAATATAATTGTAAGATCGATAATTTTTTGCCAGGTGTGAGAACGGATGGCTCAGAACACAACCCAAAATTCATTCTAGCATACATTAGTGTGAATCGTCTATGTTCTGTACATATGGTGTAGTATATATTCTTATCGTATCTAGTATCTGAAGAATGTAACATAATGAAAATGAACTCACATAATATAATACTAAGACATCATCTACTACTATATAAGATATAGTGATAGGTTGTCATATCATCATTGTCGAGGGATGAGCGTCAGAGGACAGTCAACTTCATCTACGGCTACATAGTTTCTGCCTCGCCAGTCGAATGGCTGCAGGGACTATGTCCTGATTACCATGTCATACAGTAGATTAATGCAAATGGAGCTGGAGCCAAAATACAGAATCCAAAATATAAAATATAGAATCCAATCCCTGGATTCATCGAAAATACAAAAACAAAGATTGACACACAATACTAATTCATATCTGCTTTAAGTGTGAGAACGGATGGCTCAGAACACAACCCAAAATTCATTCTAGCATACATTAGTGTGAATCATCAATGTTCTGCACATATTGTGTAGTATATGTTCTTATCGAATCTAGTATCTGAAGGATGTAACAGAATCAAGATGAACCCACAAAATGTAATACTAAGACATCATCTACTATAATAACAGAATCAAGATAGGTTGTCGTATTATCATTGCCAAGGGATGGAGGTTAATTGGAAGAAGTTACTGCAGAAAGTGAATACCGACATGAACTGACGCACGAAAATGAGGGGCTCAAAGCTGGAACAAGTAAAGTTGTTCTTTAGAAAAAGAACTCTTGTATAATCTTTGTTCACAAAGCAAGATATAATTAAAGAATATAGAACAAGTATCGAGTTCATAACTCAAGTATAGAGCTTACAAGAGTTATAAACTCGATACATGTTCTGTATTAATTATATCTTTCTTTCTGAACAAAGAGCTTACAAGAGTAGAACATCCAAAACACAACTTTACTTGTTACAGCTTTGATCCCCTTCTTTTCGTGCGTCAGTTCATGTCAGTTTGCACTTTCTACAGTAACGACCACAAGTTTTATGTTCTTCAACGATATATTTCACATGCTGAATTGTCAAGTGTGGGGACGAATGGCTTAGAACACAACGTAAAATTTATTCTAGCATACATTAGTGTGAATCGTCTATGTTCTGTACATATGGTGTAGTATATATTCTTATCGTATCTAGTATTTGAAGAATGTAACAGAATCAAGATGAACTCACATAATGTAATACTAAGACATCATCTGCTACTATATAAGATATAGTGATAGGTTGTCATATCATCATTGTCGAAGGATGAGGGTCGGAGGACAGTCAACTTTATCTACGGCTACATAGTTTCTGCCTCGCTAGTCGAATGGCTGCAGGGACTATGTCCTGATCACCATATCGTATCGTAGATTAATGCAAATGGAGCTGGAGCTAGAGCCAAAATACAGAATCCAAAATACAAAATACAGAATCCAATCCCTGGGTTCGTCGAAAATACAAAAACAAAGATTGACACACATTACTCATTTAAATCTATTTTAAGTGTGAGAACGGATGGCTCAAAACACAACCCAAAATTCATTCTAGCATACATTAGTGTGAATCATCTATGCTATGTACATATGGGGTAGTATATATTCTTATCGAATCTAGTATCTGAAGGATATAACAGAATCAAGATAAACCCACATAATGTAATACTAAGACATCATCTACTACTAAAAGATATAGTGATAGGTTGTCGTATCATCATTGCCGAGGGAAATGGGTTGGATTGTCGTATCTAGAATAATACCAATCCTATCCATTTCATGAATAGAATGTTACCAATTAACCTACCAACAAAACTACTTGTTACAAATATCGGCACTATCGGTGCTTTTGAATCGGAGTATCAGATTTTTCGGTGTCGGAAAACAAATAATTATTACGAAATTATCAGATTTTTCGGCACTATCAGTGCCCCTGACCAAGCCCCGCGCACCCCTCCCCCCTACACCCCCCTAACCCTAACCCGAACCCTATCCCCAACCCCTCCCCCACCAACCTCCCTTCCCTCCCCAGCCCCCCTCTCACACCCCCTGCTCCCCTCCCCCATCAACCACCACTAACCCTAACCCTAACCCTCTCCTCCCTCCAGCCCCCCTCCTCGCCCTCAGCTGCCCTCACCCCCACACCCCTCCCCCCCCCCATACACCCCCACCCCTATCTCGAACCCAAACCCACCGCTCCCCCCAGCCCCCCTCCTTACCCACAGCCGCCCTCACCCCTTGCCCCATCCCCCAGCCACCCCCACTCACCACCCAACCACCCGCATCCCCCATGCCCCTCACCCCTCCATCGCTCACCCCCCAACCACCCGCAACCCCCCAACCACCAACAACCAAAATAGAGAGAGAGGGGGAGTCACGTACCGGAGAGGAGGAGAGTCGCCAGAGAGAGTGAGAGTCGCCGGAGAGAGTAAGAGTCGCCGGAGAGAGTGAGAATCGCCGGAGAGAGTGAGAGCGCCGGAGAGAGTGAGAGCGCCGGAGGGAGGAAGGAGAGATAGTGAGAGAGTAAATGTCACGACCCGCACCCGCTTTCGGATATAAGACATGTCCAAGCCCAGCCTACGCCGCAGTGTCGGCGGTAGAACGCTGTCTAATATACACGAGTCATGGCAGTCTAGAATCTCATGGTAATCTATATCTAATCCATAGATTAATCAAGGCACAACCAAAATCAATGAATCAAACATGAAACTGAGCAATAAAGAATATAACTGAATGCCTCTAAGAATCAAAGTCACGTCCGGTGGACACAAATCTACTACCAATAGACGGTAAGAGAAAAATACATAAAATATACTATCTGAATACACCCTACAAATCAAGGCAACCTCAACTGTGAAGTCCCGCGGTCTGATGCTGACTCAACCCTCTCGTCTGCTCCTGATTCAAACTCGGCTAAACCTGAAGAGATCATCAGGTTCTCAGAGGACTAGCAAGATACATAAAAATGAGCCTTTCTAATAGTTTATCATGCATGAAGAAAATCCAGAATAAAAGTAAACGAAGCAGTGATAAAACATGAATCTGTGCACTGACTACGCATAAATGAACTGCTGGACGAAGACAAGAGAACTCATGTCAAGATGTCAACGAATAATCAAATCGAATACTCAAACCCTCGCCCCTAGTGTGGACTCGTAGGTTTGATCAACTACTAACCCTCGCCCCTAGTGTGGACTCGCAGGTTAGCTTCAGGAATCACCCTCGCCCCTAATATGGACTCGCAGGTCTGGACCAAATACTACTAACCCTCGCCCCTAATATGGACTCGCAGGTTAGCTTCAAGGTTCAAAATATGAAGGTACAGTAGTTCAGTTTATAACTTCTCAACCCATGACACGACTCAATCGAGACATAAGTGTGAACACGTTCAATAAAACATAAGACTAACTGTCAAACAAGAGCTATGTATCAATGAAGTAAAATACTAGGATGATATAAAAAACACATGGCAATAATAAATGGAAGAAACTGGATAATGAAAGACAGAGCATGTAAATAAAGCTGTAAAGAAAGGCAAGGTATACTTGCATATGGTCTCGATTGTTGGTACGGGTTACAATCCGTATCGATGTCCAAGTAATCTGTTTTATGAGTTTACTATGTCAATAAATGAATTAAAATAAGAAAATATTTTATCTAATTGAAGTTTCAGTCTTTCTCCTGTACCAAGTGTGTACAGATACTACTGATACTCTACTAACCTTTTTGCACTCTCACCCCCATGGGATAACTAGATGCACCACCAATGGATCACCTGAGACACACATTCCCAATTATGTTGCACTTGTTATAACTAAATCCTATATTAACCTACAAAAATGTTTTTAGGGGATTGTTGATACCCCTCATCCACAGGATATCTTAATTCTATTGTTTACCTATCTGTGAAACTATAGTGCCTACACACCTGTCTATCCTAACCCTGTTGATACATACTCTAATTTCCTAAGTTGTCTGTACGTGTACTCGTGTCCAAATCTGGGGTCCATCCTGCACATCATGTTATGTAGGGATTTGTACTGCATATGCATGTACACTCAAACCTGATTCCTATGCTAAACTCATATTTAGACTTTTCTACATTCTCATCTACACATGATATATGTCTTATACTAACTGATACACGATTAGCCATCTTAACTGGAATGGTCATACTGGATATTGTAGATACCATTCCTCCTTTTTAAGCTAGACTTGGATTCCCTGATACAATTGTTTGTAAGGAACCACTGTGTTTTTGTTACGCAATAGCTGTTATATCCTATACTATTGTTTGTGCTGGCACCTACACTGTTTGTAGGAGTAGACATCTGACGTACATATAGGCTAACTCACAGGTACCTATCTTAAACATTGAATACTCCCAATCTCTGAGACCAACCTACTGCTACTTGAACTGCAGTATTTTGGAAGAAAAGACCCTCACACTCACAACCATAACTCCTTCCCAATCCTACAGTTATACACAGGTAGCTAATCCCCTTTGGTGTCCTAGGACTACTACTGTTATATTCCCAGATTTCTACTTGATACTCCTCTCTTATTATACTAAGACATATGACCTGTTGATGTCATATGCGAACTCATCCCTATCTACACGACTGATGTTTTATGTGTCAATTGACACATGATCTGCAACTAGTACCCTCATATGTGTATCCTCCCTCTAAATACTGTCTAACCCCACAGTTATAGGCATTCCTTGTTACACCTCTGATAATACTCGACTGAAACATACCCCTCCTTTATATGTGCAATTTACTATGGCACACGATTCAATTCTTGATACCCGTATACAGAGTCTTCTATACTCTGATACCAACATACAAAGTTTTCTACACTCTTCCATTAAACATCTACCTCATACTTTGAACTTAGGCCAAAGTGGATGTAGTGTTACTGGTATATCATGAACTTGGCTTACTAGGATAATAGAACATGTCACCTGACCAAGGTGCTAATGTGTTTCCTGCATGCTATAATGTCCTGTAGGTATTTCAAGTACTGTCATCTACAACTTATGGATTCCCCAACTAGAACCCACACCTGTTATCCAATTGGTACCCGACATATGACTTCGATGCACTGATACCAGCAATGTATCCCATGTTCTGTATATACTGGGTTACACGAGGGTTTTATGACAGCAATTTCAATTAGCTCTAATGGCTATGCTAGGTATCATTAGATTTAATATGATGATTCCTACATATCATTTGATCCTTACACTGGTTGCATTCCTAACTCATTTCTTTCAAATGCATTTGAGTTCATAATCCGATGGGAACCATAATTACCTATGTGCCCAATTGATTCAGCCATAAAGTTCAGTCCATAGTTGTTTCCCCCCTTTAGCCTATGTACCTGGTCCTGTTTGCACTTCATACATTCGTATCTCCTTCTTTTATCCCTACTGTTCAAGACACTACATTTTAGGCCATGTTATATTTTTATTGTAGTCTAAATTCCACACTAGTACCAAAGTCGAATATGATACTAGGCCTCCTCCTGCTATAGGCGTGGACATGGTTCCAAGTATCAGATGCTGCTAAGGTTGGTTGGGTTATATAAATATCAATCTTGATACTTAGGATCAGATACTTAAGGTTACACTCGATTCTAATAGGCCTCTTGACTCCTTGCCGATACTTGGGTAAAGCATCCCGAGCTAGGTCCATGACCTATGTAGAAATGTAAACATACACCTATGTAGAAATATAAATATACGCACACGAGTTAATTCCCCCTGCTTTGTACTTCTACTCATACGAGTTACTTAGGATACACAGGAATCTATTCGATCCCTGGTACAATCCCATTAATTCGTGGATAGTAGATTCTCACACACGAATCCTGGAGCAAAATATGCTAACTCGATTCCTATTTGCCTTTATCATCATTCTACCATTAAGATGAGAGGAACCTTGAATAATAAACCTGTTCTAATCTTGGTGGATTCAAAAAGGGTTTTGTTCATTACCTTATTGAAGAGTTTCCTTGTGGCTGCCAAGAATATACAGAGGTCCTCGAAGGAAAGTCGGCGGGTACGGTAAAGGAGGCTAGGGTTCGATGAGAAAAAGTGGGGATGACTGGTTCCATACATACGTATAGATATATAGTCAATCTCTTCCTAGGATTTAAATGAAATCAATTTGGGATGAGATCGAATTGGTGCAGGAAAAATCTGTTTGTCTACAGATTTGAGTTTAAAAAGGGTCGGCCATCACAGGTTTGAATTGGAAATTTATATCAGGCCCCTTTTATAATTTGGTTTTTACAAAAAGGCCCACCTTGATTATAGGGTGGTAGCCACATATATATATACACATATACCCGTAGGACTTTATTCATATACATACACATCCTCTATAAAAAAAATCCCTTAAATATAAAATATACTAGATTTAGATATTTACTAAAATCCTAATTCATTATATTGAGTCCAAAAATTAATAATAATAATTTCTCAAAAAACTCAGGGCGGGGGTTTACAGTAAAATGGGGGAGAATGAATCGTTGGGGGGAATTTAATTAGAATTTAGCGACTTTCATTTTAACATCACTAAATTAGTCACTATTCGTGACGTCATAGCGACGTTTCGCGACGACTAGCTCATGTAACTAATATACGTCGTTGTCACGTCGCTATTTTCGTCGCTAGTAGTGACTATTAGCGTCGTTTCAATTAAATGTCGCTAATGTGCACAATTTAGCAACGTTATACGAGCGTCGCTAAATTTACGTCGCTAATGGAGCATATTTTAGTTAGTTTTATGTGTAAGTAACGTGCTAGAATTCCTTACGTTCAGATTATCGCCTCGCAACGGGTTGAGGTATAGACATCGTTGGTTGAATCAGTCGGTTAGTTCAAAGAAAAGTGGAGTGCTCTTGTGGTTAGATTGATCGAGATGATTGTGCAACGAAGTTAGGAGTCGAATTGCATCGGCTCGACGAGCGATGGGCAAGTCGACTTAAGTTGAATCGACTTTGTCCCTTCTCCTCTACTCCTTCATGCCCTAATAAAAAGTACATATCATGTATGTAACTTTACCAGTTCCACGTACGTTGCTCAGATAGAGATAAGTCATAGTGTATGTCAAACACTAAGATAGAACATCGAACAATTGAATCGAAATGTGTATCAAGTGTACGATTCGCTATACAACATTGAATAACAATAATGAGGCGTGCATGCATAGGGTGCCCGAATTGGAGAACATTTAACGTAAAACATCGAAAACTATATCGTGGTATGCATCAAGTGCACGGGCCATAGAACATTGAACACTAGATAATGGAACATCAAATACCAGTATCAAAGCGTGCACCAATGTAATGGAAATATATAAATGTCCTTGTAAGGGAAATGGACAACTTGTCCTGCAATGCCGCGGAACTGTCGTAGCATTGAAAGGTATATGCTTCGTACGTGAAGCATGCAGTTGTGGCATAATTGTCACGAAACTGCTATTATACGAATGACTTGAGAAAGTTTGGTTTTTTAGAATGTTGCGTGTCACTCTCCGATCCCGACATATGTATTTTTATTCCTTGATTCCTGTGTACAGTATTTGTATATGTGCATCTTTAATTTATTATTTTACTAATTATTGCATGTAGCATTTAAACATGTCATTAGTGGAATGGTTAGAGCATGTTTAGAGATTAGGGTTTGGTGGAGCTAACCCTCACCCACTATAAATAATCTCTACCACACTCTCTTTCCTTATTTACTCTCTCATTCAATTCCCTCAATCGCCACCATTAGACAAGTACAACTTGCTCAAATATGAAGATTTGTTCATTTTTTCATCCTTGATTTTTTTCTTTGATATTATTTGTCTATATTGTTCTTCTCATCATCCTCTACAAGTTTAGTACTTGGTATTTTCGATTTTGATGGATAGATTCTTGTAGACCTAAGTTTATGTTATTTTTAATTTTTCTTGGTTTTGATCTATTAAACTTGCTTGTTTTCAAAATCTAGTTATTCCATGTGGTAGAGCATTTCATTTTACCCAAATTTGACCTTTGAAAAGTTAGATTTTTTTTGTTTTATCGAGTTTTGCAAGTTTGAAGTTCATGGGTTCCATGGCCATCTTTCTCGGATATTGTAGAAGATGAGCAGCCTTGGCCGCATGAGCCTCGGTCGTATGAGCCATGGCCGCATGAGCCTTGTTCGGATGAGCCTTGGCCGTATGAGCCTTGGCCGCATGAGCCTCGGTCGCATGAGCCTCGGCCGCATGAGCCTTGGCCGCATGAGCCTCGGCCGCATGACCCTTGGCCGCATGCAGCTTGGCCGTATGACCCTTGGCCGCATGCAGCTTGGCCGCATGAAACTTCGGCCGCATGATCCTTGGCCGCATGCAGTTTGGCCTTATGAGCCCTCGAACCCATGCTTCCTTGTGTCTTGATCCTCATTCTTGATCTGACTACCTATACGAGTGCTGGATAAACCTATGTGTATACTAAGGTACAATCTATGTGAGCACTGAGGTGCTATCCTATGTGCTAAGTGTTCCTACGTGATACTTACCAGTACATCCAAGAGTCCAGCATTTACATAGTGAATAGTCGGTAGCAATGACGTGGTATGTGTTGTGTATTACATTGCACCAAGAAGGGGGACCTACGTATGACTCCACGAGCCAGTACAGATCCCTTCTTGTGGTACTCGTACATTGTACGACATCTAAGGGAGTGAGCATGTGACCACGACATACGAACTTCGAGGATAATCTAGGGATTAACTAGGCAACTAACTTGGTAGATGCATTGGGTGGGAAGAATCCCGAGTTCGTGCCATACTAGTCACCCCTGGTCCAGTCCTGACGTATCGGGTTGGCCGCCATGGATATGGTTTCATTCGCCTTTAGCAGATGACCATATCCGACTTTTACGAGCTATGTGTTATATATTTTAGCGCAGTAGCTCTCCGAAGAATCGGTGCATAATCAATATGCTATATGTCTAATAGTTTGGCTAGCCCTGCTGGGTTGACACGATCTGAGGATTCTTTTTAATTAGTATCACGGGGATAACTCCGCCAAATATAGAAAGCCGCAGGAGTGAATGGCCGCTTGAAAAATGACTTGACTGTGCCTTGTACCTTTCGTTAGTAGCAGAGGAACATGGACTATCATGGTGCATGGTCCAACCTATGTCCTTGTTTGGTTGTTGGGTTGGTCTATCGTGCTATGACAGGCTGTGGACCAAGGTTACGACCGGAAGCCCTTACTAATATTATTATTTTATGCTTGGGTTTTATCTCACTCTTTTGTGCTCCCTTGTGGTACTTGCTATTCGGGGCTGACCCCGCTGGTTTTGTTTGGCCAGATCACATAGCAGAGTCTGTGGATCCGACCTTTCTTTCTGACGTCAATGGTGCATACTAGGAGCATGGCTGGTGGGGGACTTGAGTGGGTTTCTTCTCCACCACTCTAGTTTTTATCACTTATGTTCTGGCGTTTAGCCACCGGCACCTGTTTAGTCAGTTAATCTGGATATTTTGTCTTTGCATAATTGTAATTAAATCAGACTGCAGCTGAATACGATTATGTACCTATGACTCTCTGGGATAGCTAACTTATAAAGCTAGACCTTCATGATCATTTTGATGAAGCGTCGGGGACGCCTTACTGCTTTATCTCATATGCTCATTAATTGATGTTTTCTTGTTTTGAATGATTGGGACATAGAGGCTCTGTGAGACGATAGGAGACTTGATTGTAGCATGCACCACCTTATCTCTTGACAGCCACGATCGTCGTATGATATTTGCATACCTCATATGGAGTATCTGGCCTACTCCATCTCCATATTCTGGTACTGGAACGTGATAAGGTTTTATTGGTAGCCCATATAAGTCTGGTTATTAGACTTGTGGGGTGTTACTCTTATAAGAGTCTCAATCAAAACTTGTCCCCTTGATCTCTTGTCCCGTCTTCTCTTCCTCACCTTGATTGATAACTTGAATTGCTTTTGGAATCTTCCTCGTCCTGTCATTTGATATCTTGTATCTTTTCCTATAGGGGTGCTTCTTTCTAAGTAGCTAGCTAGGCCAACATGGAGGAACGTCTAGTAGAGCATGGCTCGACGGGGCAGAAGCAGGAAAAAATACCTTCTCCAGACCAGATTTGAGTGGAAGTGATATCAGAGCTAGTAGAAACACTGGTTCTAGAAACTCTTGCACCCCCAGCGGTGCCGGCAGCGACGACAGTACCTGATGCTGAAGCACTCCTGGAGATTATCCGGAGTTTCTGGCCACTCAGCAGCGTCATGTGGCAGCCCATCAGTAACATCAGACCCAGCAGTAGGAACAGAATATGCTATTGAATCAAGGGTTACAATTAGCCTTTGAGAGAAGTGTCAGGAATGATTCGGGAGCGTCGGAGAGGTTTTGTCGACTTAACCCGAGATACTTTGACGACACGTAGGATGCCATCACGGCGGATTCTTGGCTTCACGATATTGAGGCCATATTGACTGCAACAAAGGTTCCAGCAGAAGAGAAGGTTGACCAAGTCAGATTATTGCTTCAGGCTCTCGCCCACAACTGGTGGGCATCAGAAGTGGTTGGAATGAGGTGTCATGTTCCTTGGGATAGCTTCAGTACCAGATTCAAGGCCAAGTACTTTGGCGTAGTAGCGCGGTATGAGCTACATCAGAGGTTTATCAGTCTCAAGCAGGCTGGTAAGGCGGTAGATGGATATGCAGCAGAGTTCTGCAGACTTAGTCGGTTTGCACCGACGATGGTGGCTACGGAGCCAGAAAAGGCTATAAGATTCCAGTAGGGACTTTATTTGGAGATTCTATAGCTAGTAGAAGGGCACAACAATCAGAATTTTGATATCATTTTAACAGCAGCTCGGAGGCATGAACTCACCCAACAAAGGTTGACGCCAAGACATGGGGGCCATAAGAGGTCTCATCTCCAGAGTAGGGGTGGAGGAGCAGTGCAGCGAACATCGACGTTAACACCTGGCATCCGTATTCATGAGTCAGGAACACCACAGAGGATGGCGGTATCAGAGATAACAGCACAAGTTCGGTATCAACAGCCGAGGAACCAGCAGCAGCGCCAGGGGGCGCCCATTGGATGTACTTACTGCGGTAAGGGAGGGCACACTAGGAATGTGTGTCGTTCAGCTAATGGGTTGTGCATGAGGTATGGCATTCCAGACCATATGATTGCCAATTATTTTATGATATAGAGGCCAGGAGGGTCAGTTCAGCAGTTTTTGACGTTGCCAGCTCCGGGGGCAGCACCGAGCAGAGGACCATCATTGGTCGTAAGGCCGGTAGCCTAGCGTCTACCGATGCAGGCTCAGATGTTTTGCTAGGTACAGAACCAGGAAGGCCAGCAGAGGCCACAGCAATAGCATGGACAAGAAAGACAGCAGCAGGAAGCTCAGCAAGGCCAGGGCCAGGCCTTTACCTTATCACTGGAGGATGCACTTGCTTCAGGTGACGTGGTTGCAGGTAATATTTCTGTTACCTCTTTTCCTGCAGTAGCATTATTTGATTTAGGGACTACCCACTCTTTTATATCTGCACGATTTATGACACGTATTGGATTGAAGTTCGAGGCATTGTCAGAGAGGATGAATATACTCATTGGTAATAGGCTTGTAGGAGTTAGTAGAGTGTGCTTAGCATGTCCGGTCATAGTGTGTGGGCGATTATTGCCCACATCTGTTGACCCAAACCGGATCACAGTCAACCTAATCCTGACAATTAACAAAACAATATTTGTCATAGTCCAATTTGACACATCACGCTCTAAATCGATCAAATCATCACATCAGTTCAAGTCAACAGCTGCCTGAAGAATTGCTGCTTTCGGTATTCTAGAGTCTATAAGTTTATTATTTTTTTAGTATAGGCAAATGTACGTTGAGTCATACTGAGAAGCTTTGGGCTAGAATTAACCTTCATAGGTCCATTTATCCAATAGCCAAACAGCCCAACAAGCCAAAGCCTATTTATGAACTTTCTGTCCAAAGGAGACAGAGTTCTGGCCGAACTCTGCCTCCACACAGAGTTCGGGCTGAACTTTGTCCCCTAAATTATAGGAAGCAAATTTTTAGGGATTATTCACTGCTAGTAGTCCAACGGCCAAAAAAATTTAAATTTTGGACACATAATTGTGGCCGAATTCTGCCTATCTAGAACACTATAAATAGGCCTTGAATTCTTTCATTTCAAATTATCCAATCTTCTCTTCTTCTTCTTCTCTTACATAAGCCTACATATTAAAGAGCTCTACCTTCCCATCCAACTTATCTTTCAAACTTTCCAACCGTTCAAGTTGCTCAGTATGATTCAGCTAGAAGTTTAAAGTGCACGAAGTTGTAAGTCAGTTGGAAAAGTCCAAGTTTCGCCACAGCGATCATTAAAAGAAGTTGGCATGCTCTTCTGAGAAAAGGCACGTGGTTGTAACCCTATTTCATAAATAGTGGATTTCAATCCTGAGCTAGAGTTCTCAGGCCTGGACTAGTCCTCCACGAGGAAAACCAGATTAAAAATCTTGTTGTGTTTGCGTTTGCTCTTTGACTGTTTTATTTTCGCATTTATATTACTGTAATTATTTTGTTGGTGAAAAGAGTTTAAGTTTTAATTGATTATTATCGTTATAAACTCTATTCACCCTCCTGTAGAGTTGCCTAACTGTACTTCAATTGGTATCAGAGATCTGTTCTCTTTACAAGGACTAACATCCTACAACTGATCCATGGCAACCACACAACCTATATTTTCCAACCATGGTTAAGGACAGTCCACTTATAGGCCACCCCTATTTGATGGAACCAACTACACCTATTGGAAAACTAGGATGAGTTTCTATCTCAAGTCTCTAGACTTCACCGATGGTTACAAAAAGCACGCAAGAATAGTTGTCAATAGAGATCTCATCGAGAAACCCAAAGACAAATATTCTGACGAGAAAAATAAACAGGCGAGTCTAGATGCTAGAGCTATTAATGCTCTTTTCTGTGTAATAGACAGGAATGAATTTAACAGGGTCTTAATATGCACCACCTCGTACGAAGTATGGAAGCTTCTAGAAGTGACGCATAAAGGAACCACTCAAGTCAAGGAATCTAAAATTAGTCGTCTTACTCAAGAATACGAGGCGTTCAAGATAAATCCTAATAAGACGATCACCCAAATGTTTACAAGGTTCCTTGACGTCATCAACCCTCTATCATCTATTGGCAAATAATATACAAATCATGAGAAGATCTGCAAGTTACTTAAGGGGCAACCAAAGATCTGGAACCCTAAGGTAACAGCTATCATAGAAGGCAATAATCTCACCATAATGTCTATGGAAACTTTGATGGGAAAGCTGATAACCCACGAGCTCAATCTCAAAGACTTCGACGAACCTGCTCCAAAGACAAAAAAATTGCCCTGAAAGCTCATCGTCGAAGGGCTGATCCTGAAGAGACTAATGACGACAAGTCTGAAGGTAATAATCAAGCTCTTCTAGTCCTCAACTTCAAGAAGTTTCTTCATTTCAATCGAAGAAAAACGGAACAACAAGAAGACGACGAGGAAGAACCAAGGTGCTACGGCTGCAAAAAGACTGGACACGTTGGAAAGGACTGTTCTTTCGCAAAGAAAGGCAACAGATATGAGAATCCCTACAAGAAGCCTTCTTCAATAAAGTATACCAACACTAGTATTTGGCACGAAAGCGAAGCAAGTGACTTCGATGAAGAAAAAAACACTCTTCAAGGCACCGCTAATGTCTACCTAATGGCAACATCCGAGAAGGTAACTAGCGATACTCTCGATAACTTTACTTTTGATGAACTTGGCGATGCGTTTAATGATTTACTAAATGACCACAAGAAAGTCATTAGTAAATATAAGCATGCCAGGAAGAAAATCAAAGGATATGAAATAGAGATTCAAAATCTTTCTTCCTTACTTGATAATGTTAGACACTCCACCCACGAAAGTCACATATGAGGTGTCCAAGCTTAAGTTAAGCCTATATGATACCGAAGCACTTATTGAAAAGCAAACACATGAGATCTCAGCACTCCACAAAGAGATTGCTGAAGAAAAGAACAAACACAAGATCTCTATTGCTAAGATTGATGGTCTAAATGCTAAGTGTAATAAACTAAATGCTGCCTCTAAAAAATTAGATATTACATTGGGGAAACAGGTTACTCAACCTCAAATCCAATCACACAGTCACAAAACACACACAAAACACAAGACCACTCATAATAGTAAAATACGTCATCCACATGCAGCACATAATCATGCTTATATGTACACATACTCACATGCAACACGTAAACCACATATACATAGACATCATTCTCAATCTACTCATAACTATTATCCTGCTGCTACATATGGTCACTATCCTACTAACTACCACCATGCTGCACATAGACATAACTATCATCCTGCTGCTACATATTGTCACTATCCTGCTATTCCACACAACTATCACCATGCTGCATATAGACATCACTATCAACCTGCTCCAAACACCAATAGACATGCTACTTGTATATACTGTAGATTACATGGTCATATCTCACCACAATATAGAATCAGGAAATTAGTTGATATTAATCTATATGCATGGGTACCAAAGACTAACATTTCAGGACCCACAAGAACTTGGGTACCAAAGGTCACATCTACTTGTGATGTAGGTGGACCTTACTTCCTCAACTAAAAGCAAGTGGATTCTCGATAGTGGATGCTCGCGACATAAGATGTGAGATGAAAATCTTTTCGCGTCACTATCGATGAAGAGGAAAGGGTATGTATCCTTCGGTAACAATTTAAAGGGCAACATCATAGGTAATGGTACTATTGGTTATCCTCCTTCTCCTGTAATAAAGGATGTCTACCTAGTGATCGAGTTAAAGCATAACCTGCTCAGCATAAGTCATCTTGCTGATCATGGATATGATATTAACTTTGGACAAAATAAATGCTATATTTATGATAGGTCAACGGGAGATATTGCTTTTGAAGGGATAAGAGAAGATAACATTTATATTTTCTATCTATCTAGAAATACTAACAGTGCAGGAAGATACCTCTACACCCACAAGGATGAGAGACTGTTGTGGCATCATCATCTTGGTTATGCCAATATCGATACTATATCCAGGCTATCGACAAAGAAGCTAGTAAGAGGTCTGTCCGACATCACATTCAAGAAGGACACGGTATGTGCCGAATGTGAACTGAATAAGGCAACCAAATCTTTATTTCATTCCATAAACACTGTAAGTACTACTAGATCCTTGCAATTACTGCATATGGACTTATTTGGTACCAGTAGAGTAGCCAGTCTTGGTGAAAAATTCTATGCTTTTGTTATAGTAGATGATTTTTCTAGATTCACTTGGGTTTTCTTCCTTTCAAACAAAAGCGATAAGATTTTAGTTTTCAAAATCTTTGTCAAAAAGGTCCAAAACGAAACAGGCTACATGATTACTCGAATCTGAAGCGATCATGGAGGCGAATTCGAAAATTTTGATTTTTAAAAGTTTTGCAAAGCAAATGGTTTTGATCTTGAGTTTTCTTGTCCTCGAACTCCTCAACAAAATGGTGTTGTGGAGTGGAATAATAGGACTCTTGGCGATATGGCTAGAGTCATGCTGAATAAATTTTTACTTCCAAATTTTTTTGGGCAGAAGCTGTCAGTACAACTTGCCATATTTTGAATAGGGTGCTTATTCGACCTATTTCAAAGAAAATACCCTATGAACTTTGGTTTGGTAGGACCCCCAATGTATCTTATTTTAGAGTGTTCATTTGTCGCTATTTTATCCTCAATACCAAAGATAACTTAGGCCAGTTTGATGCCAAAGCTGACGATAGTATTTTTCTTAGCTATGCCGCCAAGAGTAAGGGATATCGAGTGTTCAACAAACGCTCAATGATAGTAAAAGAATCTACTAATGTTACTTTTGATGAGGAGAATGTACAACTACCATCCCCAACGATGAGGATGAACCATCAACTTTCATGCCTATGACTACCAATCCTGAAGACAACTCTCTGGAAGACTTACCGAAGAAATTCGAGTTCAAACCGTCACACCCAAAAAACTTGGTAATAGGTGAGGTATCTCGCGGAGTAAGTACTCGTTCATCTTTAAGAGATTCTATTGCTAGCACAGCTTTTATTTCTCAAATTGAGCCTAAAAATGTCTTAGAAGCCTTTAATGATGAATTTTGGATTTTCGTCATACAAAAAGAACTCAACCAATTCGAAAGGATCCAGGTCTGGAACTTGTTCCTAGGCCAGCTAATCATTTGATTATTGGTACTAAATGGGTTTTTCGTAACAAAGTAAATAAAGATGGATCAGTTACTCGCAATAAAGCGCGTCTAGTAGCTCATGGATACAACCAAGAGGAAGGTATCGACTATGATGAGACGTACGCTCAAGTCGCCCAACTTGAATCCATTCGGATGTTTTGTGCTTTTGCAAACTTTCAAAATTTTAAACTTTTTCAAATAGATGTAAAAAGTGCTTTTCTTAATGGTTTTATTAAAGAAGAAGTCTTTGTCAAGCGACCCCCCCGATTTTGAAAATTATAAATTTTCTGACATGTTTTCAAACTCAAGAAAGCACTTTATGGCCTCAAACAAGCCCCAGAGCTTGGTATGAACGCCTCAGTTCTTTCTTATTAGATAAAGGTTTTTCAAAAGAAAAAATTGACACTATACTCTTTATAAAATCTTTCAAAGACACCATTCTTTTAGTACAAATTTATGTTTATGATATCATATTCGGTTCTACTAATAAAACTCTCTGTCAAGTGTTTGCTAAGTGTATGCAGAACAAATTTCAGATGAGCATGATAGGGGAGCTCAATTACTTTCTTGGACTACAAGTCAAACAAACATCGCATGGTACTTTCATCTGTCAGTCAAAGTATACAATGGATATGCTGAAGAAGTTTGATCTTGACAACGTCAAACCAATCCGATGAAAGCGGCAAACCTGTGGATCAACGTAAGTATCGAGGTATGATAGGCAGTCTACTTTATTTAACTACTAGTCGCCCTGATATCATGTTTAGTGTTTGCCTGTGTGCTAGATATCAGGATAATCCTAAGGAATCACACATGTCCGTCGTTAAGCGTATCTTTCGATACCTTAAGGGTACTATTACAGTCGGCTTCTGGTATCCCAAAACCACATCCTTTGACCTTATCGGTTATTTGGATGCTAATTTTACGAGGTACAAAGTTGATCGTAAAAGTACGAACGGCACGTGTCATTTGTTAGGCAAAGCCTTAGTCTCCTAGTTTAGCAAGAAACAAAATTCTGTTGCACTCTCCACAACCGAAGCTGAGTATATAGCTGCAGGACGTTGTTGTGCACAAAATTTGCGGATGAAGCAAACCCTAGAAGACTATCACTTGTCTTTTATGCATATACCTATTTTCTGTGATAACACTAGTGCGATAAACCTTACTAAAAACCCTATATGTCACTCACGCACGAAATATCTTGAAATTCATCACCACTTTTTGCGTGATCATCAACAGCACAGTACTATAGATCTAGAATTTATTGACACAAACATCAGTTGGCAAACTTTTTTATAAAACCACTAGCCGAAGAGCGCTTCAACTTTCTTCGTCGCGACCTAAAAATTTTGGATGAAAATAATCTCAAATAAATTTTGTTTTTGCAACGTAAACTGTTGATCATCATCCTACTGGAAGTACTAACTTTGGGTACAAGCCGAAGGGCCCTTCTGTCAACAAGACGTAAAAGCCTAAACGACACGGTGCACTAGTCTTCGGACTACCGCTAGCTGGGATTCGGCCCCTACAGCTAACCCAATGCGTTTACTCCGTATACGATTTTTTGATCCGCAGTACACGCTGTAAACATAAAATTCATTTATGAGCATTTAAATCCTATGTTTCTAAATTTACGATTATCTTTAATACATATTATGCATTCCTATGTTGATCTAGATCCGACCTCAGCCTTTGTTGATCCCCGACGTACCAGTTCCGATGGTGCGAAGTCTTGGCGTGCTCCATGATGGATATGGCTTTTGTATCACTGACTACCACTGATGCATAAGACTCTATTTTTTATTTCTGTACTATGTTTTTTTTATTATTCTGGATTTATGTTTTTATCAAAACTTGTTAACCCTCTGTTTTTGATTAGACTTATTAAAAACTGTTGCTAGCTTATTATTCTTCATTATGTGGATGGTCTCTATGCTGCTCTTCTATTTTGTTGGGGGAGTTTTTCTTCATTTTGATTTTTGTCAAAAGGGGAAGAACACTTGATATTTGTCTTTGTTTGGTTTCATGATACACTGTGTTATGAGTTATATATATCGTATACTTGGATGAGAACTTGTCACAGGTAATATCCTTTTACGGGGGAGCAGACATATTCGAGTACGGGAGAGCTATCATGTGTCTAGGTATGAATATTGAGACATGCAAATATCACGTTTTATCAATTATCAAAATAGGGAAGATTGTTGACCCAAACCGGATCACAGTCAACCAAATCTTGACAATTAGCAAAACAATATTTGTCATAGTCCAATTTGACACATTAAACTCTAATTCGATCAACTCATCACATCAGTTCAAGTCAACAATTGCCTAAAGAATTGCTGCTTTGTGTATTCTGGAGTCTGTAATTTTATTTTATTTTGAGTATAGGCAAATGTATGTTGAGTCATACTGAGCAGCTTTGGGTAGAATTATCCTTCATAGGTCCACTTAGCCAATAGCCAAAACAGCCCAATAAGCCAAAGCCCATTTATAACTTTCTGTCCAAAGGAGAGAGAGTTCGGGCCGAACTCTGCCTCCACACAGAGTTCGGGCTGAACTTTGTCCCCTAAATTACAGAAAGATAATTTTTAGGGATTATTTACTACTAGTTGTCCAACAGCCAAAAAATTTTGAATTCTGGACACAGAATTCTGGCCAAATTCTGCCTACCCAGAACACTATAAATAAGCCTTGAATTCTTCCATTTCAAATTATCCAATCTTCTCTTCTCCTTATCTTACATAAGCCTACATATTAAAGAGCTCTACCTTTCCATCCAACTTAGCTTTCAAACTTCCCAACCATACAAGTTGCTTAGTACGATTCTGCTAGAAATTTGAAGTGCAAGAAGATGTAAGTCATTTGGAAATGTCCAAATTTTGCTACAGCGATCATTGAAAGAAGTTGGCATACTCTTCTAAGAAAAGGCACGTGGTTCTAACACTATTTCATAAATAGTGGATTTCAATCCTGAACTAGAGTTCTCAGGCCTGGACTAGTCCTCCACGAGGAAAACTAAGTTAAAAATCTTACTGTGTTTGCGTTTGCTCTTTGACTGTTTTATTTCTACATTTATATTACTTTAATTATTTTGTTGGTGAAAAGAGTTTAAGTTTTAATTGATCATTATCGTTATAAACTCTATTCACCCTCCTTTAGAGTTGCCTACCTGTACTTCAGTATCTTCGATTGAGTTTTCTATGGGCAACTTTGACGTTGTCTAGGCATGGACTGGTTGAGAGACAGTCATGCGACGATAGATTATCGAGGAGGTAGGATAGTGTTTAATGTACCTGACGTTAAGGAGTTCGTCTTTGTTCGACAATTGGAGGATCGACCTAAGGGCATTATTACAGAAGTATTGGAAGAGCAGGAGCAGATACCAAGAGTGGTCAGAGAGTTTTTTGATGTATTTCTAGATGAGCTTCCAGGTATACCATCGGTAAGAGATGTGGTATTTTGTACTGAGTTGAATCCTGGAACAGAGCCTAAAGTCGACAGAGTTTACAGGACGTCGTAGTTAGTGTTGGACAAGTTGTACCAACATGAAGAAGAACTGAAGGCGAAGCAGTTTATCTGAGACGGTGAATCGCCCTGGACAGCACCAGTAATTTTAGTGCCCAAGAAGGATGGATCGACGAGAATATGCATTGATTACCGACAGTTGAATGCAGTAACAGTGAAGAACAAGTATCCGTTACCAAGGATCGATGACTTGTTTAATCAGTTGAGTAAGGCCTGCTTCTTCACTAAGATTGATCTTCGATCTGGATATTATTGAGGGTCGGGGAGCAGGACATATCTAAGACAACATTTAGATTGCGGTATGGGCATTATGAGTTTCTGGTGATGCCATTTGGACTGACTAATGCCCCAGCCGTGTTCATGGATTTGATAAATCGCATCTTTATGCCATATTTGGATAAGTTTGTAGTAGTGTTCATAGACGACATTCTCGTCTATTCCAGTAGTAAAGAAGAACATGAGAAACATCTTCAGACAGTTTTGAAGACCTTGAGGGAGCATCAACTTTATGCGAAGCTTAGTAAATGTGAGTTTTGGTTGGATCGTATTTCGTTCCTAGGATACATCGTCTCTAGAGCAGGAGTATCAGTAGATCCGAAGAAGGTTGAAGCAGTAGAAAATTGGCCAGTTCTGAAGACAGTAGCAGATGTGCGTAGTTTCTTGGGATTGTCAGGTTATTACATCAGGTTCATGGCAGACTTCGCCAAGATTTCGGCACCATAGAGGCGTTTGAAGCATAAGGATGTAGAGTTTGTTTGGTTAGCAGAGTGTGAGGCATCATTTGAAGAGTTGAAGAAGAGATTAATCTCAGTCCCGATCTTTATGCTTCCAGCAGGATCGAGAGGGTTTACAGTATATTGTGATGCATCCGGGAAGGGACTTGGGTGTGTATTGATGCAGCATGGTAAGGTGATAGCATATGCATCTCGACATCTTCGAGATCATTAGAAGAACTATCCGACCCAAGACCGAAAATTAGTAGCAGCGGTGTTTTCGCTTAAGTTATAGAGGCACTATTTATATGGGGATCGAGTGGAGATCTATACTGATCATAAGAGCTTAAAGTATGTATTTACCCAGAGGGACCTAAACATGAGACAGAGAAGATAGTTAGAATTACTGAAGGACTTCGATGTGAATCTTCAGTATCATCCAGGCAAAGCGAATGTGGTAGCAGATGCTTTGAATAGGAGGGGTGGCACATTCATTTTAACCTTATAGAGACATATTTTGGAAGATCTTCAGAAAATGGGAATTGAAGTGATCTTGCCACAAGATATAGAAGTTATGGCCGGTTTGCAGATTTAGTCTACTTTAGTGGAGAGGATCAGAGCAGCACTGGTAGAGGATCTGTGAACCCAGAAGCTTCGAACAGAATGTGAATCAGGAATCAGAAAGGAGTTAGTAATCTATGAGGATGGTACACTTAGATTCGAAAACCGTCTTTGTGTACCCAGTGGAGACCTTCGGCAGGAAGTTATGTCAGAGGCTCATAGTTTCCTTATTCCATCCATCCCGGAGGTACAAAGATGTACCAAGATATAAAGCAAAACTTTTGGTGAAATGGCATGAAGAGGGAGATAGTGAGGTTTGTGTCCAGATGTTTGGTATGTCAGCAAGTGAAGGCAGAGCAGCAAAGGCCAGCAGGATTATTGCAATCGCTTCCTATTCCGGAGTGGAAATGGGAGCACATCACGATGGACTTTGTGACCGGTTTACCTAGAATCCCGACTGGTCGAAACGTAGTTTGGGTGATTGTGGATCGGCTCACGAAAGTTGCTCATTTTCTTCCTTTCAGAGTAGGGCAGTCTACTGAGCAGTTGGCAGAAATGTATATGAAGTAGATTGTGAGACAACATGGTGTTTCAGTCAGCATAATATCAGATCGAGACACACGTGTTTGCCATAAAATATAAAAGAACAGAACAATTATCGGAGGACCGGACTTTTACTTCACGTTACAAACTCGCTTTTACAAAGAAAGCCTAGCGACGAAAACCTAGGTACAACAGTCTAAGTACAATTGTTTATTTTAGATTCTGGAGGGTGACGATAGAGGCTCGGGAAGGCGACGGTAGCCCTGCCTTACTCCTTGGACGATCGGTATGCAGCCTTGGCTCCTTGTGAAAAGATGGTAGGCGTTGATGAAGAAATGCTCTTCTTGCTCCTCTGTTGCTCCTCTGGCTTCTCTCTTTCTGTGTATTCTTTCTCTGACTGTGGGGGAAAGTCTCTCTGTATATATGTATTTTCCTCTCTGATATTGTATATCTCGTAAGGGAATGGCACCCTGCTATTTATAATAGTGGGATGTGATCATTAGGGTTGCCAATGATTAGCTCTTGGAGATGACGGCAGCTTGGGGATTGGTCAATCCAGGCCATTCGTTTTGATTATGATGAATCTGGGCTATTAGGTGTAGATTACACCAAATCCCATGAGCAATTAATGCTGATTGGAATAAATCTTCCTTATAATGATCTTCTGATATCTGCGAATAAATCAGATCTATTCTTCTGCCACGTGTCCCGAATTATTAGGATTTGACCAAATCTTTTAATGGCAGCCAATTTGAGGAATTAATTGGTTTAGGACACGTGTCCTAGAAGCTGCTTGGGGGATTTGGACCGTATGACTAGTGAGCCGCATATGAATGTGAGCCGTATATGGTTAGGCCCACGTGTCAGGGCTGCATGGGCAGTGGCCCTCACTTGAGCCCTCGAACCACAGGGGAGTAATTCTTGTGGGCCGTATAGGTATATATTCGCCTGAGCCGCATGGACATGACCCTCTCGAACCGCATAAGAAGTCCTCGCTCAAGCCGCATGAGGCTTTCATGGCCTGAGCCGTATGAGGCTTTCATGGCCTGAGCCGCATAGGATAGATTCACTCTGAGCCGCATGGGAAGTTCTTTGCTCGAGCCGCATGAGGCTTTCATGGCCTGAGCCGCATAGGATTTATTCTGAACCGCATGAGAAGTGAGCCGCATACGAACGCTCTCGTGGCAAGGCCACGTGGCATTTTTATGGCTCCCGGGGGATTTGTGTCAGAGATCTCTTTTCTCTTCCCTAGAGATTCATCATTATGACAGAGCCATAATTACCTGCTTTGGTGTCAGGGCTGTCAACTTTTCAGAGGGGTCAGCCGTCAAAGCAATTAATGCAGCATGGGTCGGAGGGGAGCACTATCAGGCCACGTGTCTTCTGAGCCGCATGGAATGCTTTGGGCCGTATAGCTCCTTGTGCCGCATGATTCAATGAACCGCATGAGTTTTCTGAGCCGCATGGGGTTCTTTGGCCGCATGAGTCATTTTCTTTAGTATTTTCCATGCTTCTATAGGACCCCCTTCAAAGTTTTTAATTTGCAAAATTGAAATACTTTGAATAAGAAGCATGGCTGGATATTCTTCTGGCCGTGCATGGATATCTTGGTCGCATGGAAAGTTCTGCCGCAGGGGCGTCTCAGCCGCTTGGATGGCCCAGCCGCATAGAAATTTCTGCCTCCTGACCATCTGAGTCGCATAGTTGCTATCAGCCGCATGGCCATTTGAACCGCACAAGCTCTTTACCACGTTATTATGCCATGCGTGTGGATCTTTTTTGAGACAGGATCCCAAGAGCTCAGTCTTTAAATGGCTCGATAACCGAAGAGTCGATCGCGTTTGTACGAGGCGTCGGTCCACAATTTTCTGTCTATAAATAGAAGGGCATTTGGTCGGTCTTCTCTCTTAGGCTATTCTTGACTCAAATTCTTGTCGCATTTTCTTCCTCTGATCATCAGACAACAATGGCACCCAGGGCTTCTAAGGCTGTGAAGAAGGCTGTGGCGAGGAATAAGAAATCGGCTTCGCCCTCGACTGTCACGCCCCCCGTTCGTCTTGACGTTCATATTGCCATCGAAGGTAAGGATTAGGTAGTCGATTTGAAACCCTAACAGAGCCTGCTTTACTGCATGCTTCATGTACACGACTTTGACGTGAACTTCTCAGACTACATGGTCCGTATACACGTCATATGACTGAGCCGCATGAGGATATACCCCATGTCTGAGCCGCATGAGACTTGTCTAAAACGAGCCGCATGATCATTTCTGACTGTTTTTATTTTCTTCATCTTTGGTTCTCACAGTATCTCTACCGAAGGCTGAGACTGCGGCGTCAGAGGAGCCGTAGCCTCCTGTCGTCAGCCAGGGGTCTCCCTCTGTTAAAGAGGAAGTGAAGAAAGAAGAACCTGCGTCTGAGGGGGACGGCAGCCCTCCAAATATCGAGGCCGCTGAGGGTGGCAGCGCTGGGAACTCTGTTTCTCCTATTCTGGATGAGGATGCTCTTCACTTGCATCCTTCATATGTGAGATGGTTGAGGGAATGGTATATGCGCTCCTGTAACTAGGATGTAGGGGCTTCTCGTGGTTGTCTGTCTGTAGTCTTTGTTTTGTTTAGCCTTTCTTCTTGTCTTCATGAAGAACTCTTCTGACTTGCTTGCAATCGTGTGGATGTAACCGATTTCTGAATGAATGGAATATATATTTGCTTCACTCTTTTGCTTTGTAATAATCCTCTTATTGGGACATTTTGCGTGGACCTATTGTCCCTAACTTATCCTGGTTTTGGATACGGACAACAAGTTTAAAAGAAAGGAACCAATCATACTGACTCAGAGGTACTGAGGACATGGTGAGCATGAGGGTTTCTTTAACGGGGGGGGAGGGGGTACATAGAATAACTCAGAGGTAATGAGGACATGGCAATTCTATGTGAGGGGTGATTTGTTTTTGGCGGAAGTGGGATGACTCAGAGGTAATGAGGACATGGCAGGAGTGAACTCGACAGAGGATATTGATGGTCAACAGAGGACATTTGTGGACCTATTACCCTTGGCGTACTCCGGTTATGGGTACGGATAAAAGGTCGAAAGGGGATCATCATACTTACTCAGAGGTAATAAGGACATGGTAAGTATGAAGGTTTCTTCGACGGAGCCTTCCCATTCAGAGGTAATAAGGACATGACAGGAGTAGGCTCAATGAAGGAGGGCACATAGAACAACTAAGAGGTAATAAGGACATGGAAGTTCTATGTAGGGGGTGATTTGTTTTTGGCGGAAGTGGAACGGCTCAGAGGTAATGAGGACATGGCCGTCTTGGAAGTTTGTGGATCGTTACCTTTGTTGTGCACTGGGAGTGCAGGTGTTAGATCATGAGGGAGGATCTCTTATAGGAAGAAAGTTCAGCAGTATGGTTATACATGACTTTCTTTCAAAAGAGTGACCAGGATGTAAGTTCAGGGGTACCGATGGGTACATAACTCGATAATCCATGAATGTTGGAATCAAAGTGTAAGTTCAGAGGTACCAGCAGATACATGACTTGGAAATTTAGGAATGGTGAGTGTGAGTACAGCGGTATCAGCGGATACGTGACTCGATAATCTGAAAAACTATGAGGGTGAGTTCAGTGGTACCAGCGGGTACGTGACTCGAAAACCTGACAATTTATGGAGTGAGTTCAGTGGTACCAGCGGGTACGTGACTCGAAAATCTGGAAAACTATGAGGGTGAGTTCAGTGGTATCAGCGGATACGTGACTCGATAATCTAGAAATTTATGGAGCACGTTCAGTGGTACCAGCGGGTACGTGACTCGATGATCTGGAGAATGCTATTTAAACATAGTATTTCTTCAGGAACTTGCCGTTGACGGGCAACATGAGCAAGTCTTCGTTTTGTTTTGCGAGGCGGTAAGCACAGTTGGAGAATACTGTCTCTATGATAAATGGGCCTTCCCATTTTGGCTGGAACTTGCCGACGGTCTTGTGAGTCATGACCATCGGCCTCCGGACTGCCAAGACGAGATCGCCTACCTGGAATGTTCTAATTTTGACCTTTTTGTTGAAGGCTCCAGAGATGTGTGCTTGGTATAGCTCAATTCGCTGCTGAGCTAAGAGGCGCTTTTCATCTAATGCCTCCAACTCTTGCAGTCGACGTCGGTAGTTATCATCCGTTGTCAATTGATAAGTGAGGGCGATACGGAGTGAGGGTATTTGAGTCTCTAATGGGAGAACTGCCTCACTCCCGTATACTAGAGAGAATGGTGTATTCCCGGTGGCGGTCCGAATTATGGTGTGATAAGCCCATAAGCACTCGCCGAGCTTCTCGTTCCAGTCGCGCTTGTTGGAGGAGACGAACTTCTTGAGGAGTTTGATGATTGTTTTGTTGAACGCCTCTGCTAACCCATTTGCTGCCGGGTTGTACGGCGTCGAAGCTATATTCTGAATACGGTGTTTATCGCAAAACCGATAGAATGCGTGGCTTGCAAACTGCGGACCATTATCATGAATGATCCTTTGGGGCAGTCCAAAGCGATAGATGACGTGATGCTTGAGGAAGCTGATCACGTTCGAAGTTTTGACTTCTGCAAGCAGAACAGCTTCCGACCATTTGGAGAAGTAATCAGTGATCGCAAGTATGAAGCGATGTCCTCGGAAGGAAGGTGGGGTGATTGGACCAATGATATCCATTTCCCATGCTTCGAATGGCCAGGACGCCACTGTCGGATGTAGAAATTCTGATGGTTGGTAGATGAAGTCCGCGTGGACTTGGCAAGCTTTGCATTTTCTAGCATAATCTATCGTATCTGCCACCATCGTAGGCCAATAGTAGCCCATTTGGCGAAGGCGATCTTGTAGTTTTGGGCCAGGCTGGTGGGCCCCGCCAACACCGTCATGAGCTTCTCGTACTGCTTCTTTGGCTTCTGTATTTGACAGATACCGAAGCAGTAATCCGTCGTAGGAGCGACGATACAGCATCTTCGTCTCTGTATCATAGAAGAATCTGAGAGAACGCCTTCTGATGGAAGTGGCTTCCTTCGGGTTCTCGGGCAGGATGTCGTAGACGACGAAGTCGATGAATGGTTGTCTCCAATCTGGGGCATCATCGACCGTCTGTGTGGAATAACTTGCCACGAATTGCACATTATTTTTGGGACAGACCAGTTCGTGGCTATCACATCACCTGATTGGCAATCATAATTCAGAACTACTAGGGAATCGGCAAGACCAGCTAGGGTATCGGCTTCAATATTTCGGAGTCTGGGGATGTGCTCGATAAAGAATCCCTCAAATGACGAGATGATATCGATCACTATTTGGTGATAAGGGATCATGTCTTCGTGACGGACTTCGTATGAGCCTCGGATCTGATTGACGATTCGTTGGGAATCGCCGTATGCTTCGAGGTATTCTACCCCTAGCTCTTTTGTAAGTTGGAGGCCAATGACCAGAGCGTTGTACTCGGCCACATTGTTAGAGCAGGGCTCGGTGAGGGAATAAGCTCGGTTAATCACCAATCCGGAAGGAGAGATTAGTACTACCCCGACTCTGACGACTATATTGCCTTTGGGTCCGGTCCTCGAAGCACCGTCGAAGAACATTCGCCATATATTCTCGTGGAAGGTTGTATGCGAGTCGGCGACCTCATCTGGGATCTCTTCATATATCCTGGAGGACTCCGAGCCCGGGTGGGCTGCTAAGAAGTCTGCCAGGGCTTGACCTTTGACTGTCTTTTGTGGGACGAAGATCATATGATAAGGGGACAGCAATATTGCCCATGTAGCGAGGCGAGAGCTGAGTGCCCCTGGTTTAGTCATAAGGACTCTGAGAGGGTTGACTCGTGAGATCACATGTATCGTCTGTCCGGTAACATAGTACCGCATTTTCTGAATGACGAACACCAGGGCGAGGCATTCCTTCTCCACAGCGGTGTATCGGTGCTCTGGTCCGATCATCATTCGGCTGAGGTAATATATGGCTTGCTCGTGGCTGCATCGTTGTTTTGTGCCAGCAGAGCCCCGAGGGAGTGCTCTATTGCTCGTACGTAGAGCAGGAATAGTTTTCCAGGAATCGGGGCCATCAAAACTGGAGGATTTGACAAATATTCCTTGATGCTGTCGAAAGCACGCTGGCATTTCTCGTCCCATACGAATGAGACTCCTTTCTTCATGAGGTACGTGAACGGTCGGCATCGCCCGGAGAGGTTAGAAATGAACCTCCTGATGTAAGCTAGCCTTCCTTGGAGGCCTCTGAGTTCGCGAAGATTTCTCGGGGGAGCCATCTCCATGATTGCTTTTGTCTTCTCAGGGTCTACATGGATACCCTTTGCAGTGATGATGAAGCCCAAGAACTTCCCGCTGGATACGCCCAGAAAGGACTTTGTAGGGTTCATTTTCAAATTGTACGCTCCTATTAGGTCGAATACCGTCCTTAGATCCTGCAGATGGTCTCTCTTGCTACGGCTCTTAACGGCTATATCGTCAACATAGCACTCTACCGTCTTGCGTAAGTGGTATCTGAAAATGATTCTCATGGCTCTTTGATATGTGGCGCCAGCATTCTTTAAACCGAAAGGCATGACTTGTATCAGTACGTATCAATCGGTGTTCGGAATGATGTATGCTTTTCATCGTCAGGAGACATTTTGATTTGGTTGTACCCCGAGAAGCCGTCCATGAATGACATACGTTCGAAGTCGCAGGTATTGTCGATCATGATGTCTGTAATAGGAAGGGGGAATTCATCTTTGGGGCATGCCTCGTTCAGATTGTGGAAGTCGATACAGATTCGAATCTTCCCATTCTTCTTGAGGACGGGTACTATATTGGCGACCCAATCGGGATGTTGCTCCTCACGAATGAAACCGCTGGCTATCAGTTTGTTGACTTCAGCTTCGATCGCGTCCATGATGCCTGGGCGGAAGCGTCGCTGTTGTTGCTTGACTGGCTTCGCATCTGGCCGAATATTGAGTTTGTGCAGAGCATTGTCGGGATTTAATCCTAGCATGTCTTTATAGCTCCAGGCGAACACATCAATGTATTCTCTGACAAGTTCTAGCAGCGACTCCCGGTCTTGGTCTGTTAGGCTTTTACTGACGAAAATTGGTTTTGGAGAAGATTCGCTGCCGAGATCCACTTGTATGACCTTATCTTCAGTAGGAGGTTCTCTCAGTTCGATCCGCTTTTCCTATTGTGCGTCTAATTGCTGGGCCCATGGCTCTAGCTCAAGGATTTCGGGGATGTCTTTATCTTCTTCGTAAGCGTCTGCGAACGCCATGTTGACTGACATGACTTGTCTGAACACATCTCCGATGCTAGTATCTGAGTCAGAAGTTGGTGACCCGGTTGAATGTGACTGCCAGTCGCATTCTTCATCTGAACTCTCGGGGGTCGTAGTGGACGTTACATATCCTAGCCTGCATCGAGTTTTGTTATAATAATTTCGTAGTTTACCTGCCGGGACTGGCGGCTTCAAAGGTAATCGTCGCCCAGTGCCATAGTTTAATCCTGGCGTCGTCTCCAGATCATACCCCTGTTTCTGCATGAGATATTTGGACTGGGGGCTATAAAGATACAGAGGCAATCTCCCGACATCTGACCCAAGATCAACTTCTTTTATGGTGAAGGGGTACGGATCGTCCTTCCGGCCGAAGATGATTGGATGGTCCCCTCCCTCGATTATACGGTAAGCAACTTCTGCTGGAATAAGCTGGATTACGGTGTGCACATTTGTCACCTGTGTGTGTAGATGAGTGCCTATACCGTGTTCTATAGCATACATTGTATATAGCTTTATTGAGCTCGGTGTAGTTCAAAGATAACCCTTTATTGATGAAGTAAGGTATCTTTTCTAGGGGGATTACATCATCAGCGGAGGGGACATTGGTGTGGGTAGCCATATACTTGGCTAGCTCCGGTTCCTCTTCGGCTACCCCTGTGTAAATGAAGACTGAGAGGACGACCTGGGAAGCTTGATTGTCAGTGGTTCAGTTGACGGGGCAAAGCGTGGAGTTGTTGGCAGACTAGCGACCCCCAGTTTGGCACTCGAGGTGGAACGAGGAGTGGCCGGTTCGCTAGAGGTTTCAGACCTTGCGTCGGGGTGATGACCCTTCTTGGGAAGGCGTATCGTCAACGGCTTGTCAGAGGGATTGAGCTTTCCTGTTTGGGGTTGACTGACTCTCGGCAGTCTGATTGTCAGTGGCCCCGTTGTGGGTTTCGGCACTTGGCCGGACCTTGGCAGCCGGATTATCATCTGCTCCTCTTGCGCCGAGAGGCTGATCGCGTCCTTCCGCAGAGTGGCGGTAAGGGGTGCAGACTTGCCCGGTTTGCGAGCTTGGAGGTGGATCGTCAGGGGTCCTTCTGATCCCGTGGCCGTTTCGGTACTAGCTTATTTATTTCCTTCATCAAGGTGCCTCTTCGACTTTTCGTATAGGCAGGAGTCTGTGTAGTAGGATTCAACCCCCTTGAAGGGATCGATATCAGCAAATTCTGTCTTCACGAAGCCGTGTTTGTCGACATATTTGAAGCACTGGTGCAGCGTAGAAGGCACGATCATATAATCGTGTATCCATGGGCGCCCCAAGAGGATGTTGTAAGAAGTGTTTGCATCTATGACGTAGCAGGTGACTTCGGATTGTAGGTCGCTAATTGACACTTCAGACGAATCTTCCCAATAGGGTAGCTCCTGCCCGAATTGAAACCGCTGATGGCGGTGCTTGTAGGTGTCAGGCGATACATTGGAATGCGAAGATGATGTAGCAGACCCTTTGGGATGATGCTTATGGAAGAGCTAGGGTCAATGTGCATTCGATTCACCTTTACGTCGCCGATGTATCCTGTGTAGTATAATGGGCGATCATGTAGGTTGGTTTTGATGAGCATGTCCTGCGGAGTGAAGACGATGTTGGGCATTGCTCCCGTACAGGCGCTGTCTTAGAGATCCACGGGTGAGTCCTCCCCGGTGAGGTTGGATTGAGCCAGATAGGCATTGGCATTTTGGAGTGCTTCGCTCAATGCAATACGAACGTCCTTGGAGAGCCTTAGGAGTTCGTATAGTGACAATTTGGTCGGAGTGTTAGCCAATTGTGCTAAGATGTCAAAGTTATAGGGCCTCTCTAGCCCTTGGGCTGCGTCTTTTCGGAGAGATTTGTCGAAGCGAATCTCCTTCGGCCTAGGCTTGTCGGTCGTCGAAGGCTGAGCCGGTCCCAGAGCATCAGTTGTAGTGGGTTGATGATTTTCGGCTGGGTTGTCAACCACAGGTTGGGATTGTGCTCCGGACCGCGTGACGACGGCTGTAGCTTCCTCGTTGTCTGCTGAGATTGTGTGGCAGGTCCTGATTTTTCCAATCTTCCTTTTATTGGTGGGAGATGGTGTGGACCGAGTTACTTCTGATACCAAGTCTGGATGGACCCACATGACCTCCCCTCGTGAGGTGGTGAGAGGTACTAGACCAGCAGCCTGTTCCCGGGGAGGTGGAAGATTGGTAATCTCCATTGTCGCCAGAGGGACGGGGATTACCCCATCTTGAGTCTCCGTCGGAGGGAAGCTGTCGAATTGCACAGACACCATATTGGCTGCTACGGTTACCTCTTCGAAGTCGATGGCCAGAGCGTTCGAATCGATGAGGCTTTGGATGTACCGTTTTAGTTGGTAGCAGTCGTGTGTAGCGTGGTGTACATAACGATGATAATGGCAGAACTTTGGGTTCTCCAGATCATCCGACCGAGGCTCCCGTCTTGGTGGAGGAAGCTGAATTCTACCTCCTTGTATGAGCATGTCCAAGATAGGCTTGACGTGGCCGTCTTCGAAAGAGTAAGTGATCTGAGGCCATTATTTGTCTGCTGGTTGTGACTCGGGCTTTTGTGCCGTATCGGCCACCATAGCCTGCTTTCCCTTGCTGTCCCGATTGTTGGAGGGGTTACTCCCATTATCGTTGTTGGGACGCTTTCCGTTGTTTTCTCCTTCCGAGATATGCAATCCCAGTTGGCGAGCCTTCTTTAGTCGTTCTTCGGCGCTTGTGGCGCTAATGATGACTGCCTTCTAATCTTTGAATTAACTTTCGCCCATCCAGAGACTGATCGTAGTAAGCATTCTCTTTTGGCAGATCTCAATCAAAGAGGAATCTGGATTTCCAGAGGGCAGCTTCATGGCAGTCTGGCGGAACCGCTCGATGTAGTTCCTTGTCAACTCCTTCTCCCCTTGGACGACGTCCATGAGAGTGGACATAGTGACGTCCTGTCCTACTTTGTAGAATCGCTCCAAGAACAGGCGCTTGAAGCCGGTGAAGGAGTGGATGCAGTTGTCCGGTAGATTGCGGTACCAATCGAAGGCGACCCCTTCTAACGCCCCAATGAATAACCGTGTGAGGATAGCATCATCATGGGGCAGATGGTCGGTGGTGACCTCGAAGTAAGTGACGTACCAACTTGCTGAGGTTTTGCCATCATACGGGTTGATATTGAACGGCTTATATCTTGGTGGGAATGGAACATCCCTCCATTCAGCAGGGTATGGTTGCCGTATTCTGAGATCTTAAGCATTTTCTCGGGCATGGAACATGGCTCGGAGCTCCTGGACCTCTCTTCTTACTTTTCGGGTCTCATCTGTCGCGGTAGGGGCTGTTATTTCGGGAGGATTATTGCCCGGGTTTGGTGCCGCTGAGTTCGAATCTACATTGATCGCGGGGCCTGTGCTTGTTTGACCGGGCGTTCCTCCTTGTAGAGTGGGCAGGGCCGCTTTAATCTCGTCTACAGACTTGACCAAAGCAAGTAATATGGCTTCGAGATTGTCGATGCGCTGGCGATCATTGGACCCTCCCTGATTGTCCGTCATGAAAACCGTCCTTACATGAGGAGGAATGGAAGGAACGGTGGAGGATGTGCCCTTCGAGTCGTACCCATGCACCGACAAGTTGTCGGGATAGGTAGGAATGTTCTCTTCGGGCTCGGACTCGGAGGGAATGGTATCCCCAGCTTCAGAGCTTGCTTCGTCTTGAGAGTTGCGG
Source organism: Iris pallida (assembly GCA_029216955.1). Classification (NCBI taxonomy): domain Eukaryota; kingdom Viridiplantae; phylum Streptophyta; class Magnoliopsida; order Asparagales; family Iridaceae; genus Iris; species Iris pallida. The sequence continues at coordinate 22,144,570 of JANAVB010009400.1, forward strand.
ATGTCCTCGGGGACATCAGCGTCTGTTGCCCCCGATAGAAGAGTTGTTTGTCCGGGCTTGGTTCCTTGAAACATCGAATTGTTGCGGATGTTCGGAGGAGTGCTACCCCCAGTTCCTTCAACCCCCAGCGATATGGATGATGAATTTCCCATCTCGATAAATTTCGTCTTCGAACGTGTGTGTTGGAATACACCGGTAGAGGACAACCGTTTAGACGATAGTTTCTTAGCTGTAGTGGTTGATATCTTAGGACTGGAGATACTCCTCTTTTTCCTTCTCCCTTCGGCGGGGACCTTTTGAGCAGAATTGCAAGCGACAACAGGAGGTGCCTCATCTTCTGAGTTCGGGTGCTATAGCCTTTGGAAGACTGATGTCCGATCTTCCGTCACTGCCGCGTTGTTGCAACAGCAATTGATGATGATTTGGGTGCAGCAATGTCCAAGCGAGGACTCTTTGCATGCCGACACTCCTTCTCTTTCCTTGCGTTTTTGGAGGATCGCCTCCCCCAGGTCCGAGGAACCACTCTGTCTGTTTGCCGCCGGGGGCTGGACTCGAGAGGTTGTATACAACTTCCCATTCGAGGCCCGCGTGATAGTCAACAGGACGCCCCAATAGTCAGAGGTTGGGATAGTTGACTGGGCCTGATGAGCCCGCGCTGCCCTAGACTTCCTCCTTTTAGCACTTGTGGGTGCGTAATAGGAGGAGTCCAAGTTGGATACCACAGAATCTGGCTTATCATCTAGAGAACCATCAGGGTCAGGACCGCATGAGAGATGGTCGAAGACTGATCGAGAGAAGCATGAAACGGATGCTATACGGCTAGAATTGGGTACCGTGCAGGCTGTCTGCATGCGGTTGTCTTCTGCCATCGGACGAATTATTTTTGTGCGGCTAGGAATCACGACCGTACAGGCTGGCCGCATGCGGTTGGCAATTATGGCCGCATTAGTTTTCTGCAAGCGGTTGACTCCTATAGCCGCTTGAATTTCATCCGTGTGGTTGGCAACTGTAGCCGCGTAAGCTATACGGCTGACAGATATGGCCGCATGAGTTTTCTTCATGCGGCTTGAGGATATAGCCGCATGATCTTTCTCCCTGCGGCTGATATCCTTATGCGGCTCAGATCTCATAGAGTTTCTCTTTGCCCCTGCAAGTCCAGCATCATAGTATTTTCTTCTGCCAGACATGGGGACAGCAGAGTTGTCTACGATCTGAAGTGAGGCCGCAGGGGAATCTTGCTCGCCGTCTTGAACAACAGAGGGTGTCTCCGTAAGAGCTTCAGTAGGAACGAAGGATCGGGGTCTCCACTTCTTACGGGCCTTCTTTGTACGGGCTTGCTTCTGGACCGGGCCAGTGCTCTTGTCAGAGAGCATTTCTTCGAACGCCTGTTGGTCGAACCGGGCGACCATCTTTTGTTGAGTGGAGACAAACTTGGCTGCTTCCGATTGCGTCACCAACTCCTCAGACATGGAGAAGTTAGTCCCCAGCAGAGTCGCCATCGTGTTTGCCATGAAATATAAAAGAACAGAATAATTATCGGAGGACCGGACTTTTACTTCACGTTACAAACTCGCTTGTACAAAGAAAGCCTAGGGACGAAAACCTAGGTACACCAGTCTAAGTACAATTGTTTATTTTAGATTCTGGGGGGTGACGATAGAGGCTCGGGAAGGCGACGGCAGCCATGCCTTACTCCTTGGACGATCGGTATGCAGCCTTGGCTCCTTGTGAAAAGATGGTAGGCGTTGATGAAGAAATGCTCTTCTTGCTCCTCTGTTGCTCCTCTGGCTTCTCTCTCTCTCTGTGTATTCTCTCTCTGACTGTGGGGGAAAGTCTCTCTGTATATATGTATTTTTCTCTCTGATATTGTATATCTCGCAAGGGAATGGCACCCTACTATTTATAATAGCGGGATATGATCATTAGGGTTACCAATGATTAGCTCTTGGAGATGACAGCGGCTTGGGGATTGGTCAATCCAGGCCATTCGTTTTGATTATGATGAATCTGGGCCATTAGGTGTCGATTACACCAAATCCCATGAGCAATTAATGCTGATTGGAATAAATCTTCCTTATAATGATCTTCTGATATATGCGAATAAATCAGATCTATTCTTCTGCCACGTGTCCCAGATTATTGGGATTTGACCCAATCTTTTAATGGCAGCCAATTTGAGGAATTAATTGGTTTAGGACACGTATCCTAGAAGCTGCTGGGGGGATTTGGACCGCATGACTAGTGAGCCGCATATGAATGTGAGCCGTATATGGTTAGGCGCACGAGTCAGGGCTGCGTGGACAGTGGCCCTCACTTGAGCCTTCGAACCACAGGGGAGTAATTCTTGTGGGCCGCATAAGTATATATCCGCCTGAGCCGCATGGACATGACCCTCTCGAACCGCATAAGAAGTCCTCGCTCGAGCCGCATGAGGCTTTCATGGCCTGAGCCGTATAGGATAGATTCACTCTGAGCCGCATGGGAAGTTCTTTGCTCGAGCCGCATGAGGCTTTCATGGCCTGAGCCGCATAGGATTTATTCTGAACCGCATGAGAAGTGAGCCGCATACGAACGCTCTCGTGGCAAGGCCACGTGGCATTTTATGGCTCTCGGGGGATTTGTGTCAGAGATCTCTTTTCTCTTCCCTAGAGATTCATCATTATGACAGAGCCATAATTACCTGCTTGGTGTCAGGGCTGTCAACTTTTCAGAGGGGTCAGCCGTCAAAGCAATTAATACAGCATGGGTCGGAGGGGAGCACTATCAGGCCACGTGTCTTCTGAGCTGCATGGAATGCTTTGGGCCGCATAGCTCCTTGTGCCGTATGATTCAATGAACCGCATGAGTTTTCTGAGCTGCATGGGGTTCTTTGGCCGCATGAGTCATTTTCTTTAGTATTTTCCATGCTTCTACAACACGGTTCACCTCTCACTTTTGGTGGAGTTTGCATCAAAGTTTGGGTGCCACGTTGAGGTTCAGTACAGCCTATCATTCACAGACAGACGGACAGTCAGAGAGAACCATTCAGACATTAGAAAATATGTTACGATCTTGTACTTTAGACTTCGGCAGAACTTGGGAAGATTATCTTTATTTAGTAGAGTTCTCTTACAATAATAATTATCAGGTAAGTATACAGATAGCACCGTTTGAAGTATTATATGGAAGAAAATGCAAGTCCCCTCTGGCATAGGACGATGTGGGAGAACAAAAATTATTGGGACCAGAGATGATCATGCATACCATAGAAACAGTCAAGTTGATCAGAGTACGACTTTGGGTTGTGCAGGATAGACACCGATACTGGGTAGATCAACATCGTAGGCCTCTAGATTTTGGTGTCGGTGACCAAGTGTTTCTATAAATTTTTCCTACTCGGGGTATCTTCAGATTTGGAACCCGAAGAAAGCTTAGTCTGAGATACGTTGGTCTATTTAATATTCTTGCTCGGGTAGGCGATGTTGCTTATCGTCTTGCCCTTCCGCCTTTGCTACGTGATGTACATGATGTGTTTCATGTATCTCAGTTGCGTAGGTATGTCCCAGATTTGAGTCACATCCTCAATCATTCTGAGCTGGTCGTCGGTACCGACCTGACTTACGAGGAGCAATCTATATCCATTTTGATCGACGAGAGAAGGTGCTCAAGAATCGGACTATTAATCTTGTTCGCGTCGCTTGGGGCCATCACTCACCGGAGGAGTCGATATGGGAGCACGAGGACGAGATTATATCTCGATATCTACACTTGTTCGACTCGGAAGGTATATTTATTCTTTTGCCTTTGTAATATATTTTTCAATTTTTATTTTACCTGCTAGGGTGGATGATTGTTTTCTAATGCCTGCTAGAATTGACAGAATTGCAAGTGTAGTTAGTCTTGTAATTAGTATCTTGCTTGCCTTGATTTCTCTATCTTATCTTGGCAAAAATTCCGAGGACAGAATTTTTCTAAGGAGGGTAGAGATGTCACTCCCCGATCCCAACGTACGTATTTTAATTTTTTGATTCCAGTGTACAGTATTTGTAAATATGCACCTTTAATTTATTGTTTTACTAATTCTTGTATGTAGCATTTAAACATGTCATTAGTGGAATGGTTAGAGCATGTTTAAAGATTAGGGTTTGGTGGAGCCAACCCTCACCCACTATAATTAATCTCTTCCACACTCTCTTTCCTCATTCACTCTCTGATTCAATTCCCTCAACCACCACCATTAGGCAAGTACAACTTGCTCAAAAGTGAAGATTTGTGCATTCCTTTATCCTTAATTTTTTTCATTTGATATTATTTGTCTATATTATTCTTATCATCATCCTCTACAAGTTTAGTACTTGATATTTTTGGTTTTGATGGATGGATTCTTATAGATCTAAGTTAATGTCATTTTTGATTTTCCTGTTTTTGATCTATTAAACTTGCTTGCTCAAAATCTAGTTGTTCCATGTGGTAGAGCATTTCATTTTTCCCAAATTTGACCTTTGAAAAGTTAGATTTCATTTGTTTTGGCCGAGTTGTGCAAGTTTGAAGTTCATGGGTTCCATGACCATCTTTCTCGGATGTTAAAGAAGTTGAACAGCCTTGCCCGCATGAGCCTTGGTCGTATGAGCCTCGACCGTATGAGCCTTGGCCGCATGAGCCTCGGCCGCATGAGCCTTGGCCGCTTACAGCTTGGCCGCATGAGCCTTGGCCTCATGAGCCTCGACAGTATGAGCCTCGGCCGCATGAGCCTTGGCCGCATGAGCCTCGGCCGCATGACCTTTGGCCGCATGCAGCTTGGCCGTATGAGCCTTGGCCGCATGAGCCTCGGCCGCATGACCCTCGGCCGCATACAGCTTGGCCGTATGACCCTTGGTCGCATGCAGCTCGGCCACATGAACCCTCGGCCGCATGACCCTTAGCCGCATGACCCTTGGCCCCATGCAGCTTGGCCGCATGAACCCTCAGCCGTATGCATCCTTGTGTCTTGGTACTCATTCTTGATCTGACTACCTATGCGAGTGTTGGATAAACCTATGTGTGTACTAAGGTACAATCGATGTGAGTACCGAGGTGCTATCTATGTGCTAAGTGTTCCTACGAGATACCTGCCTACACATCCAAGAGTCCAACATTTATATAGGGAATGGTTGGTAGCAATAACGTGGTATGTGTTGTATGTTGTATTGTACCAAGAAGGGGTACATACGTATGACTCCACGAGCCAGTACGAATCCCTTCTTGGGGTACTCGTACATTGTACGACATCTAAGGGAGTGAGCATGTGACCACGATATGAGAACTCCGAGGATAACCTAGATATTAACTAGGCAGCTAACTTGATAGATGCATTAGGTGGGAAGAATTCCGAGATCTTGCCATACTAGTCACCCCAGGTCCAGTCCTGACGTGTGGGGTTGGCCGCCACGGATATGGTTTCATTCACCTGTAGCAGATGACTATATCCGACTTCTACGAGCTATGTGTTATATGTTTTAGGCGCGACAACTTTTTGGAAGACCGTGCATAATTAATGTGCTATATGTCTAATGATTTGGCTAGCCCTGCTGGGTTGACACGGTCTGAGGATTCCTTTTAATTAGTATCACGAGGATAACTCCATCAAATAAAGAAAGCTACAGGGGTGAATGGCCGCTTAAAAAATGACTTGACCGTGCCTTGTACCTTCCGTTGGTAGCCGAGGGACATGGACTGTCATGGTACGTGGTCCAACCCATGTCATTGTTTGGTTGTTGGGTTGGTCTATCGTGCTATGACAGGCTGTGGACCGAGGTTACGACCGGAAGCCCTTACTAATATTATTATTTTATGCTTTGATTTTATCTCACTCTTTTGTGCTCCATTGTGGTACTTGCTATTCGGGGCTGACCCCGCTGGTTTTGTTTAGCCAGATCATGTAGCAGAGCCTGAGGATCCGACCTTCCTCCCTGACGTCAATGGTGCATACTAGGAGCATGGCTGGCGGGGGACTTGAGTGGGTTTCTTCTCTACTACTCTAGTTTTTATCACTTATGTTCTGGCATTTAGCCCCCGGCATCGGTTTAGCCGATTAATCTGGATATTTTGTCTTTGCATAATTGTAATTAAATCAGACTGTAGCTGAATACGATTATGTACCTATGACTTTCTGGGCTAGCTAACTTATAAAGCTAGATTTCCATGATCTTTTTGATGAAGCGTCGGGGACGCCTTACTGCTTTATCCCATATGCTCATTAATTGATTTTTTCTTGTTTTGAATGATTGAGACATAAAGGCTCTATGAGACAGTAGAAGACTTGATTATAGCATGCACCCCCTTGTCTCTTGACATCCATGATCGTCGTATGACGTTTGCATACCTCATATAGAGTAGCTCGCCTAGTCCGTCTCCATATTCCGGTACTGGGACATGACATTGTGTGTTGCAACGGATCTATTTGTGACCTATGAGTCGCTGTTCGGGGCATCGTGCATCAATATGGATATGTTGGGGCATAATGCCGATGAAATTTGAGATAGAAGGATGATATCGTGCGAGTCGATGTAAATTGTGAGTTTGGATATGAGAATGTGCTTGTAATTATTTTGGCTTCTTCACGGAGCATGCGTGTTGCATGGTCGATTGACTTGGATAGCCTGTGCACGGGTTTGTTTCCCTCGAATGAGAGATCGTCGGGGCACAACGCATATGGAATTCAATATAAATACAAGCACGATGTGATTCATTTATTAGGCATGAAGGAGTAGATGAGAAGGTCTAACCCCACCCACCTTATACCAATTTTCCTATCGCTTCGTCGAGCCGATGTGGTCCGATACCTTAACTTTCTTGGACGATCATCTCGTCCAAGCTAACCATACGAGTACTTCATGCTCCATCGCACTCATCAACTGATTCGGTCTATTGCCTATGTCTCAGCTCGTTGTAAGAAACTCTGCACGATATCTGTACATGAAATCAACTCAATCAATACTTCTTCAAAATATAATCATACCTCCACGAATATCAGCATAATGCACCATAGTGCAGGACGGGGCATTATAATGGCCAACTCCGATTTGAGTCATACCGCGTTCCCAACAAGTGGTATCAGAGCCCATAGTTATAGGACTGGTTTGGACGGCTCTAATTGGTTCGAGAGAAATGGTACTGAACATTCATCTATATACACGGATATACGGTCTCTCTTCTCAATATGAAGTTATGAGCATATGCAACTACACTGATTGGCTTCAAAGATAGATTTTACGCGCCCAAGGTGGAGCAAGACGTTGTGGTTGGCACACAATGGTGGTGTGGATGAACTTTTCGATTTGGTTATATTTGATGGATCTCCTCGGTACTCGGCTGGTAGAAATGAACAAAAGGTGGCAGGGTGCTAAGGGTCTGTTTGGATATGTGTTTGAAATCTTGTTCTGAAAACAGTATTCTGAAAGTAAGTTATAAAGTTTTGTTTTGTGAGTATATAAATTTTGATTTTGTGTTTGGTTACTTTCATCTGAAAAACACTTTTAAAAATAGAAGTTAAAAAATTTGCTTGGTAAAATATTTTTAGAAAATTGATTAACGGTGTCCTCAGTTATTCAAGTCCAACTGTGTCCCTCCCAAATGGATATTTTCTAGTTCTCTTCTCCAATTCCCTACCGATCATCAACATTCTCGTCTTCTCTGGTTTCCGAACGGTCATCACTCTATCCACAATTGTTCGTGTCCAACTACGCTGGCAGAGGGTGATAGTAAGACGGTCGCTACCGAAGATCCAGGGGGCGATAACGAGTCCTACTTGACCTTCTCCTGCACCATGGCCTGGTGTTTTCAAAACCAAACTCAAAATGACTACAACCACCTTCTTCTGCCATTCACCCCCCTCCATTTTTCTCCTTCCCCACCCACCCCCAATCCAAACTTTTCCCCTCCCAAGACATAGCCAAGCTTTTCAATGACAAGAAATCTCCTAGGCCTCACCTCTTGTCCCCACCAAACTCCTCCCCACACTCCGACATTGTCAAAATCCTCCACAACTCCATCTGCCAGAACCAAGACATCTAAGCTGGACGCAAGCTCCACACGCTCATCTCCTACTCTAACTACCTCATGGCCAACTCCAAGCTGTAGTCCTTCTCGAGCTTCTGCTTACGTTGACCGAACATAGACCTGACAACTTCACGCTATCCTGTAGAGGCTATCGAATGTGTGTTGGGAGTTGCTATGCAGAGGCACGGCTGTGGGCAGGTCGGTTGGGTCTGGAGATAGCCTGAATAATAATAATAATAATAATAATAATAATAATAATAAGTGGTGGAGGAGAAGATGGATCTGTCACATGTGAGGAGAGAGAACATAGGGCGAGAGAAATCCCCACCCTACCCTCTTTCATCTTGGGTCCCAAAGGAAGTTTTTCTTTGGGAGAAAAGAACAACTCTCCCAAAATAGCTTTTATATACGTTGTGAAAGCAGAGTTATAACTTTGGATTTGAAGGAATTTTTTTTGAAGTTATTTCAGAGTGGATTGAAGCCAAACACTATTTCTGAAGAACTGTAGCATCTTCATCCGGAAAGCTACATTTAAAGTGAGAACCAAACTGGCCCTAAGAGTGCTATAAGGTTATTCCGCTGGGGGAACGAACAAAAGGTAGCATGGACGCTATAGTTATTCGGCTAGCGGAAGCGACCTAAGGTGGAGATTGTTAGATTATATCTCATTTCCGGTTGAACCCTCAAACTGGGGTAACGATGCTATTGGTAATTTAGTCCCACATCGGGTAGAAAGTAGGATCATGAGATGTAGATAATTGGAATTGATTCAGACCTTACATAAAAAATTTGTTTTAAGACATATGGGCATAATTCAATATTGTACCTTATGGGCCAACTCCGGTTGGGATCACACCACATTCCCAACCAAGTCTCAAAATATATTATATATATATATATATATATATATATATATATATATATATAATATATATCAAGCGAAAAAACCCTAGGGCGCCTCCTTCTCCACCATTAACCCCGGTGTGGCATTGCGGCCGTGCCGGGTGCCCCGTCGGGGTCGCTACACCACTTGGGTGGCGACGTCGTCCTCGTGTTTGTTGTGCGTCCTTCGGTTTCCATGGCTACTAGATCTTTCGCAGAGGTGGTGGGAGGTCAAACATCCCCGTCTGTGTCCCTTATCCCTCCTCGATCGATAACCACCTTCAAGGGTGCCCCATCAATCTCCTTATCAGAGGAGGAAGAAACTGCTCTTGCTTCCCTGCTACGTTTCGCGTTGGTAGGGAAGTTCTCCCATTATCGACCATCGATAGACAAAATCCGTAAGGCCATTGCGGAGTTTGTGTTCGATGGATCTATTAATGCGGGTCTTATTGATTCTAAACACATACTCATTCGCCCTTCGTGCGAATCAGACTACTTACGTCTTCGCTAGAAAGACACGTGGTATATTGCTCGAGCTCGTATGAGGATCTTCAAATGGGAGCCTGACTTCTCTCCGAACCAGGAGTCTCCTATTACCCCGGTATGGATAAGTCACTACCAGAATAAGTCGTTTTAGTGACGCCTAAAGACGTCGCTAAAACGATAAATTTTGTCGCTAAAAATATTTAGCGACGAAATGACCGATGTTTTGGGCTTGTCGCGGAAATGTAAGTCGCTGATCTTCAAAACATCGCCAAACGTCACAAGTACCGACGTTTTTCGATGTATATACGTCAGTATATTACCGACGTCTACCGTCGTGTCGGTGGAATAGCGACATATTTATCGTCGCTACGCGTCGGTCAATTTACCGACGATTACCGTCGTATCGTCGGTGGTTTAGCGATGTGTTCGTGTTCAAAGTCACTACACGTCGGTAAAATCCTGAGAATTTACTGACGTTGACTGTCGTTTAAAATGTCAGTAAATGTCGATAATTCCTGGAATAATTACCGACGTTCACCGACGTTTACCGACTTTCTCCGACGTATAAGGACGTCGGTAAACGTCGATACACTGGAAAATTTTGTAGATTTACCGACGTTTACCAACGCAAACGTACGTCGGTAGACGTCGGTACACGTCGGTAAACGTCGCTAAATCTGCAAAAAAAATACAGAATGTCCTTTTCTCCCTGCAGTTTAAAAAGATAACCATAATCAATACACACACCCATGTGAATGACAAACAAATATACACACACCCATGTGAATGACACACAGTCACAAACACACTGATTTCCCTCACTGTAGAATAGGATCCAAACAGGATCCAAACATCCAAGTCTACACAAATAATAGGATGAAATCCAACAAATAATAGAATATGATCCAAACATCCAAGTCTACACAAATAATAGGATCCAAAGAAACCAACAAACAAATAATAGAGATCCAAGTCTACACACAACCAACAAATAGAATAGGATTCAAACATCCAAGTCTACACAAATAATAGAGATCCAAGTCACAAACAAAGGATCAAACAAACAGTCCTAACTAGGACTACTAGGGATCTGGTACAGGAGGGGCACCGCCGCGACGAAGGGATAAGAATAGCTCATACTCCTCAAGTAAAATCGATACCGATGGAGCAGGCATTGACGTCGGTGGAGTCGGTTCGAAGAATAAGGCGGTGGAGGCGGCGGAGTCGACGACGATGAAGGCGCACCCGGAGGACCAGCACGCTCCAATGCTCTAAGTTGCTGGTGGTATGAATCCATGATAGATAACATTCTATCACTGCTCTGGACCATCGAATCCTGTGCCAATCTCAGCCTCTCGGCCATGGTCACCTGTCCTGTCTGCAGCTCCATCACCGTGCGCTCTAACCCTCCAACGGTGTGCTCTGTCCTCTCAGTCGTCTCCATGAGGTCCATAATGCCGCGGTCGAGCGCATCCAATCGTGCTAGCACAGGATCGTTCGTTGGGTACTGAGACTGCTCCTCGATCCGTCGTAGCAGGTCGTCACGGAGAAACTCTATCATCTGGTGGACTCGGGCAGACTCCTGGGACGGCTGTGGACCATGCACACTAGCAGGAGATGCCCTAGAGGACTAGGTCGCAACTAGGGCGCCATAGGATCCCGTACCGTAGTACGTACCCCTACGGAGTCCACCAGCGGAGGTCATCCATAGCTCGTCCGCCGACGGAGCTTGAGTGGGCAGCGAGGAAGTACCAGCCTCTCCTGCATCAGGTGCACTAGCCCGAGTACCGGCCCGTTCCTGCAGCCTCTGATACTCGGCCTAGAAAGTATGGATAGTACTCTATAATTTCTAATTTCTAATTAATGTAATTATTATTACTAACTACATGAATATTTATTTGCATCATATTTACTAAGTTATATTAAAATTGACACGAAGTATTAAATTAAGATAACGTATTGTAATACTTACATAGGTCTGCTCGGCCCTCTCGTCAATAAAGTCACCGTCGCGACGATGGGTGGCCAGAAAGACGGTCACCATGTCGGCGTTACCGACCTTCCTTACCTGTAATTAAATATATTATCTTAGTAATAATTTATCGGTTTTGTATTAAAATAATATTTCTAAAAGAGAAAGACATACTAGACGACAAAAATGTTCCGTCATCGGAATCGACCTACGTACCACTTCGAGGCATGTTGCCTAGCCGCCTTGGCCTTCTCCGACTTCTCCGACTTCTCCTTGTACCTTGGCTCGTCGAATCGAGCCTTCATCGCATTCCACTGATCATGGGTGATCTAACCTTGGATCGGCTTTGCGGCACGATCACGATCCTTCTGATCATTAATAGCGTCACGGATCAGCTTGGAAGCGACGGCAGAAAACATCCCCTCGATAAGCTCGGCCCGGTGCGGTGGATAGAAAAACATATACTAGAAGAGCGCAAACCAAATATTTATCAGTTATATATAATATGCAAAAATTATATGATTCATGTTAAAAGCAAATATATTTAACCTTGAAGCGCGCAAACCAGAAGGCCTTCCTCTCGTCCGGAGCATCAGAGTAGTTAATCCAAGCACCACCATAATTATGCCCCAGCATGGGGCCTAGACGTCTCTATACCTCTGGGGACGATATCTATACAAACATATTATATTCATGAAAAAAGTTAATTTATGATAAAAACAGAAAAAAAATTATAAACCAAAACACCTACTTTGTACCGTCGGCCCAGATCTCCCTCCTTCTCTCCTCCGGAGGTGCGCACGCATCATCTGCATGATGTTGGTCGGCCGTCGGCACCTCCGCCTCGGCCGTCGACGCAGCCTCCACCATCTGCTCATCCGTCTCCATCATCGTATCAAGCAGCAGGAACGCTAGACGGGCGAGCACTCTCAACAGGCCTGGAACTACTCGTCCCAGAAGATATGCCACGTAACATCGTCCAGTATGCCCATCTACTGTCCGATATGGAGGAGTAATCGGCGACGAGGATCCAGAGCCGGTACCAGTAGGAGGTACCGAAGGAAAACTCCGTCCTCTAGCAGTACCTGTAGAAAGTACCGGAGGATCATGACCTCGTCGTCCCCTTCAGAACGCTCCGCGACGTCCTGCCATACCTGATAACAGTATATGATAATACAATAAATAATAGAGACTAGAAATATGAAAGTACAACAAATAATAGAGACTAGAAATATGAAAGTACGACAAATAATAGAGACTAGAAATATAAAAGTACAACAAAGACAAGATAATAATCAAGACAATATATGATGATACATTCTACAATAAACATCTAAGTCTAGATAATATATTCTAGAAGAAACATCTAAGTTCAGATAAGTATATCTCTCTCAATCATCTTCAGAATAATCATCTTGTTCGTCTTCCTCGACCTCATCTTCTTCTTCCTCCTCATCTTCACTTTCATCTTCGCCTTCGTCGGCTTCGTCTTCCTCTTCGATAATTCTACATCTTCTATTATGTGTCATATAATGCATAACTTTCGTGGAGTCTACATCGATAATATTGGTTACAAGAGGTAGCTATCCTCCTGGTAAGCTTTTTCGTCAACATCAAAAGTATCTCTAGCTTTAGTCTTGCATACTGCCCACCAGTCAGACTTCGTTGCTCCCCGTCTTGGATAAGCTGTGAAGTACATGAGCTGAGCCTGAGTTGCTAGGACAAACGGTTCATAGCCTTGATATCTACGCTTGTAGTTTATATCCACAAGACCATGCTTGTCAATTTTCCAACCTTGATTTTCAATCGGATCGAACCATTCACACTTGAATAACACGATCTTTGCAGGTTCTCTGCCATTATTATATGACAACTCCACAATCTCTCGCAAGATGTCAAAGAAATCATTTCCTGGATCGACGTCTTTGTAGTTCAAAGACTTGATACACAACAACTATGTTTTTGGAATCAAGATCCAGGAAGCTGTCTCTGATCGGAGCATTTGTCGACTTGAACCGAAAGCCATTGACACAGTAACTTGGCCATATTTTAACAAAAGTAATTGGTCCCTTGGCAAGAGTTCTAATTAATCAATCTCGGGTGAAATTAGACGATCGACCTGAATATCAAAGAAGCGATAATAAGTTATTTATTGCGCAGTTGCATTAGAAGAGGCCAGTAATTACCGAGCTACTTACATATTCGCTCAACCAAGAAGGAAAATGACGTCTCATTTCTTGTTCTAATGCTTCTTCTGTTAGGTAGGGTCTAACCAGCCTCAACTCATCATTATATGTGCTGGAAAATAATGAAGCAACCGCCGATTAGTACAATAATATTAGCTTATACTATTACATTGAGAACGTAAACTCATCATCCTGAGTTACTTACCCCTCTAGCTTCTCCACTTCATCCTCGTCGCAATTGAGTAATACATACAACTGAGCAGCCCTTAGCTCTTCGTCATTCAAATATCTCTTCTTCATTTTCCTCGAAGGCTTTCCGGATGCATTGAATACTTTCAGTATTCCATCATTAAATTCTTGATATCCATCATCATTTTTCGGAGCCTCGTTCTATTCGTAGCAACATGAGGTTCGAAATAGGAGGAGCAGAAATTTGTAATCTTCTCGAGAATATAGGCTTCACAAATAGAACCCTCGACCAGAGCCTTATTTTTACCTTTCTTTTTAGGTGATTCAAATATCGCTCGAACGGGTACATCCATCGATATTCGACGGGTCCACCAACACGTGCCTCATAGGAAAGATGAATCGGCAAATGCTCTATAGAGTCAAAGAATCCAGGAGGGAACACCCTCTCTAGCTTGCACAGTGTTACCGCAATGTCCTTCTCTTGCTTTTCTAGACGATCAACGACCAATTTCTTAGAACAAAGGTCCCTGAAGAATATGCTAATCTCCGTCAATGGATCCCAAACTGCCTGCGGTAAGAATTCCTGAAATACAATCGAAATTAACCGCTCCATGAATACGTGACAATCATGGCTCTTCATACCTGTCAGTTTCTTCTCCTTGAGGTCGACGCATCTTCTCAAGTTCGAAACATACCCATCTGGAAATTTAGACCTTGAATCCACCTATAAAGCCTCACTTTATCCTTCTTCTCCAGTAAGAAAATTGCCTTAGGCTGCTTCAACTTCCATTCCCGTCCTCTATCAAATGTAATACAGGACGTCTACATATTTCTTCCAAGTCCAATCTAGCCTTTGGATTGTCTTTCGTCTTCCCTTTACGTCCATTACAGTATTAATTATGTTGCCAAATACATTCTTCTCGATATGCATGACATCAAGGTTATGTCTAATCAGATTGGTGCTCCAATATGGAAGATCCCAGAATATACTCCTCTTCGTCCAGTTATGAGTGCGACCAAATCTGTCACACTTGTAGCCCGTAGCGGCTGCTCAATAGCTCTTGGTAAATCTTTTACCTCTTACCATATCGTGTATCCGGGCCACCTTGGCGGGGGATTAGCCTTCTCCATAATGCCAGCACGAAAAGCATTCATGTTCCTCCGGTACAGATGATCCTTCAGAAGGAATTGTCGATGACAATCGAAGAAGTATGGTTTGCCTTCGTGTTTCAAACGGAAAGCCTTAGTGATGTCCATGCAATATGGACAAAAGACGACCATGCGTGCTTCATCCAGATAACATTCATAGGCCGAAAAGTCGTTGATGGTCCATATAAGTGCTGCCCGCATCTGAAATTTTGTTTTCTAGATACATCGTACGTGTTGGAACCTACTTCCCACAGCTGATTCAACTCATCAATCAACGACTGTAAATACACATCGATGTTCTTTTCGGTTTGTTCGGACCGGGATAATAACGGTGAGGAACATATACGGAGTCTTCATGCACATCCAAGGCGGTAGATTATACGGGATGACGATCACAGGCCAACACGAATACTGGGATCCCGAAAGTTCAAATGGGGTAAAACCGTCGGAGCAGAGACCCAATCTGACATTACGCGGATCAGAAGCAAAATCCTGGATACTCTCGATCAAAGTGCTTCCATGCTTCTCCATTAGATGGGTGATCCAACACTCCTTCGGTATGTTTCCCGCTTATGCCAACTCATGTTTTCTGCAGTTTCCTTCACCATAAACAACCGTTGCAACCGCAGCGTCAACGGCATGTAGTGCATCGAAGAAGTAGGCTTTCTGGCACCGATAGACTTTCCTCTACCACATGCCTTGTAGCGATCGATACCACAAAATCTGCAGGCGTCTTCATCCTTGTCGTCTTTGTAGTACAACATGCACCCGTTGCGACAGGCATCGATTTTTTTGTATCCCATCCAGAGCGATCTAACCATCCTTTTAGACCGGTAGAAGTCTTTAGGCAACTTCGCACCCTCAGGCAATATTTCTATAAGCAACTCCATAAGACGATTGTAGCAATCTTGCGACATGTTAAATTCAAACTTGATGCTCAACAATCTTGTAACCACCTCCAATGGTGAATGATCCTCACAACCAGGATATAATGGAGTCCTTGTATTCTCCAGCAACTCCATAAACTGTGCAGCATCGGGGTTCGGTGCCTCCTCAGGTGCATCATGATCATCCGGATCGAAACTAGGCCCGACCGCGTCAAAAACCATGTTCACCAACCCATCGTCGTAAGGAGCGGTGTTGTGGACATCCACATAAGGCTCGTACTCCGATGCTAAAGACACAAGTTCTCCGTGCTCGCTCCACTGATAGTAATTCGGCGTGAAACCCTTCGAGTATAAATGATACGTGACATCCACTTCTGGATGATATTTCAGGTTGCGACATCTCACACACGGACACTTAATTTTGGTACCGTCCATGTACTGAGGGAACGCCTTGGCAAACTGCAGGAACTGGTGTACACCCTCTATGAATTCATTCGCACACCGTACATGTCATCAGGATGACGGTTGTACATCCACGAACGATTCCGCAGATAGTAATTCAGCTCCATAATTCTTTAAGCTAGATACATCAAGATAGTGAATGATATGCAAGTGTCAAAGCTTTGAAATAGTAGCTCAACCGAGGGATAGAGTTAATTGGAGGAAGTTACTGGAGAAAGTGAAGACCGACATGAACTGATGACGAACGAAAATCAGGGTCTCAAAGCTGGAACAAGTCAAGTTGTGCTTTGGAAAAAGAACTCTTGCAAGCTCTTTGTTCACAAAGCAAGCTATAAATAGAGAATACAGAACAAATATTGAGTTCGTAACTCAAGTATAGAGCATACAAGAGTTGTAAACTCGAGAGATGTTCTGCATTCGTTATATCTTGCTTTGTGCACAAAGAGCTTAACAAGAATAGAACATGTCCAAAACACAACTTTACTTGTTACAACTTTGATCCCCAAATTCTCGTTTGTCAGTTCATGCGGTCTACACTTTCCGCAGTATATGTACACATGACATTTTACGTTAAATGGTCAGAGATTATCGGTCATCTTCTTTTCGTATTGCTAACTTTTGTTTTGCGTGTTTCTGCGTGCTGTGGTCAGAGATTATCGCGGCGGCATATCACCCGTGTCTACATAAGGACGTCGCTACAATATTTATTTTTTTACCCAAAATTTTTGTTCTCCCGCCTCCTTCCCCTCGACGAGTTCCTCCCCCTAGGTGACCCCCTCCTTCATCGGTGCAGCGATCGCGGCGGCATATCACTCAAAGGCTGATGGGGGGAGGGGGAGGGGGGGGAGAGGAGATGGAATGGTTTGGGTTGGGGAGAGGAGATAGAAATAATGCGTTTGAAATCCTCACCCTCAACAAACCGAAAAGAAAGCTCATCAACAATTAGCATATGAGCCAAAGCCTTCTTTACATCTTATTGATTAAATTGCCAACCAGTAAGGGTTGACTTATCTTTCCCAACATATTGCAGATTCAATATTGATTGAGAAGGAGCTTTGTGCTTCGGATAAAGTGGACATATCTAGCAAGTAGAAAATTTAAATAGATTTTTCCCTTCTTCCGAAGCCCCCTAGTATGTTGGCCCCTCATTTTAATTCTAGCTAGACCCCTCCGTATTATGACAATCTATAAAGAAAACCTAGGATTAAAGAAGAAACAACATCATTTATTCGTAGCATAAACATAAACCCAAAGTTAAATATATTCTGCTTAAGTAGAAGTTCTACATCTCACTTAAGGAGTCTACACTCTTAAACCTATGAAAGCATTTTGAAGCATCATAGCTTTATTTCATTCTAGAATTTGCAAAAGTGATGAAAATGTAATAGGCTCACTAATAAATCGTCAATATCTGGCATGATAATGCATACCCATGATTTGCATCATGAGAACCTAGTCCCAAAGGGGCTTCCATTACCTCCAATGGAGTGGATCCTTGCTATTAGTCAGTATAATCATTCTTTCATTGAGAACCAATGTTTATAGCATTTATATAGTTGTGCATATATCATGTGTCTGCCCTTCATAGTACTCACTTTATGCACAGCCATAAAACTTCCAAGAACCGATATTGCATAGCCATAAAACTTTATGCACATTTGTCAGAACCTCGTCATGTTATTCATAGTACTCATTTTTCACTTCTCAACTTTGGTGTAGCCCGACTTACATGAGCATGAGCAGATGAAGTACACTGCCTATAACAAGTATGAATCACCATTTCACAAAACTAATTGTCATACTTGTACTTCTGCATCACATTCATGTAAAGACCCACTGATATATATTGGTGTAGACAGTAATATACTAACAGAAATTTATCGCCATCTGTTGAATTAGACCCAATAATTCAACATCTTCATATTAGCAAATGAAAAACATCTTCAAATGAACCAAGAAGATTGTCCTTTTCAGTAGCACCATCAGACACACCAATTCGATGTAAAAGTTGACTGCAAAGATGTGTGTTAGGGTTGATTCAAGGGAGGGAGAAGTTATACAAGGATTAGACTTGTTCATTGTTGCTTAACATGGCTAGTGCATGTACTAATATATCGTGTCTGTGTCAGCACGTCAGGAGGAGGGAGTTAGGGTTAGGGTTTACCTGCCTTGGTCGGAGTCGGGTCGGAGTCGTCGGGGTTGGAGCAGCGGTGGAGTCGGGTTGGCGTCGGAGTCGGGTCGACATCGACGAGGGGAATCAACGGTGGAGGGGGGACGTCGGAAGGAAGGGGGTCGCAGTAGGGAAGGGGGTCAACGCGGGGAGGGGGTAGCCGGAGGGAGGGTCGCCGGAGGGAGGGGGTCCCCGGAGAGGAGAGAGAAAGAGGGAGAGAAATTTGGGGAGCGGAAGATTGGAAATTTTTGGTGAAAGAAAAGTAAAGATCGATCGGGTGGAACCCTAAATGAAAAAATTTAGCGACGTCCACAAAGGACGTCGCTAAACATCGCTATTCAATAAAAAACTGGCGACGTCCCTAATTTCGAGTCGCAAAACGTCGCTGACTTAAAGAAAATAACGACGTTCTTCAACTAGACCGCGACATCAGCTTTCCAAAGCATAATGCGTGACGCTAACGGTCGGTAAACGTCGCTGATAGTGACGTTCAGCGACAATTTTATATAACATCACTAAATTCACAAATATTACCGACGTATATGACTTGCGTCGCTAAATTCGTCGCCAATACGACTTATTTTGGTAGTGAGTCTTCCAAATCTTCCTCATCATTTATATGCCAAGGATGCTCTTTTTGCGATCTCAGGCGCCATCGGAACCCCATTAAAGATTGATAAAGCTACTGTGGATTTATCTCGCCCTAGCCTCGCTAGGGTTTTTCTTGAAGTAGATGCCTCTAAAGCTCTGCAAAAAAGATTCGCATCAACTTGCCACGTAATAGGAGTTTCTGGCAACATATTGAGTATGAATCAATACCTTTATATTATACTGCATGTCGACACCAGGGGCACACCATAGACTCTTGCAAGACTAAATCAAAGAAAAAGGAAAGAAAGTTGTAGTGCAGAAAGAAAATCAAACAAATGTCACACGGATATTGTCTCGGGGAGAGCAGGACATTCCTCAAGGGGAACAGAACATGCAAGGTGGGGATCCTACCAACTCAGGAGACCCTTCAACCAGTGCTCAGCAAAGAGTGGAACCAGCGCCCAATCATGAACTTCCAAATCAGCAGCAATTTCAAGTTGATCCCCATCATGAGGCCAACCGCCAAACGGAGGACGCCCAGAGGAACACAACGACCTACGCAAATGATGGCAACATCCAATCAATCTCTAATCCTCCTTTAACTCCTGACCCCCCACCAAGTAATGAAGCAATTAATACTCCTCAAAACTCGTCGGAGAAATTGGCACCGAAGGATGAAACTGCCGATATTCAAGAAGAAGAAGCTGTGGCGCCGGAAGAAGAAGGGAGATTATCGGGAAAACTTGGGCAGACGTGGCTGAGGAAGAAGAAGCCCGCGCCTTGGCAGAGACTGACAAAGTCCAGGACGAAGAAACTGTGATACCTAAGCCCCCGATTTTGAACCGCAAGAAGAAAGCACCTCCTCCACCATCGAATAGAGTCCTTCAGTCATTTCTTATTAGCTCCTACTCCCCTCGACCAAATCATCATGTTTAAATTTTTGATTTGGGACGTGCGGGGTATTACCAGCAAAATAACTCTTAAAAGGATCAAAACTCTAGCAAGGGTTAACAAAGTTCAACTGATTGCTATCATAGAACCCAAGGTCTCGGCTGGCCAATTAACTTCATTTCAACTTAAACTGGGTTTTACTCATGGCATATCCAATGAGAGAGGTAATATTTGGATCTTCACAAGAGAAGGCTCTTCCATGCAATTGGTGGACTCTTTTGATCAGGCCGTTACCATTCGCTTCCCTAATGTTTTCTTGCCGACTAAAACTCTTGTCTCTATTATCCATGGGTACAACACAAAGGAAGGTCGGGTCGAAATGTGGGAAAGACTACAAGGTCTTCAATCATGTTATAGCCTTTCTTGGGCAGTTGGAGGAGATTTTAACGTGGTCAAGACCAGGGCAGAGAAGACAGGGGGTTTGGCTCCGAATAACCAGGCAATGAATGACTTTATTAACTTCATGATGACTACGGGTTTAACTGAGCTACCATATGCAGGGAGCACATTCACATGGATGAAATCAGAGGGGGATAAACAAGGTTCTCGCCTTGATCGTATAATTTTGGAAAAAGATTGGCTTTCTCTCCTGCCTTTGTCGATGGAAGAACATCTTAACAGAAATGAATCGGACCACACATTATTACTTATAACTTTCAAATCTGCTAATGCGCGGGGTCGTAAATCCTTTCGATTTTTAGATTTCTGGGTTACCCACAAGGAATTTTGCACAGTGGTAGACAAAGCATGGCACTCTGTTCATCACGCCAATGCACTTGTACGAGTATCAGAAAGATTGGTAGCTTGTCGAAAAGCTTTATCTGCCTGGAGCCATGCTACTTATGGTGATATCTTTCAGCAGGTCAAGATGGCGAAAGACGCAGTGCTTGCAGCTGAGATAGCCTATGAGCAGTGTAACTCAGAGTC
The DNA here is from genome assembly GCA_029216955.1 of Iris pallida. Classification (NCBI taxonomy): domain Eukaryota; kingdom Viridiplantae; phylum Streptophyta; class Magnoliopsida; order Asparagales; family Iridaceae; genus Iris; species Iris pallida. The sequence continues at coordinate 22,165,438 of JANAVB010009400.1, forward strand.
CTCACGAACCCAGCTTCATAAGGCTCGTGCCATATTGAAACACCGTCACTTGTATGAGGACTCTTTTTGGAAGCAAAAGGCTCGGTTGCAATGGGACTTGGAGGGTAATTGTAATACGTCCTATTTCCATAAGTGTGTTAATAGCAAACAAAGAAAGCTGAGGATTCATTCAATCAAGGTTGATGGAGGTTCACTTACTGAGCTGCAGGATATTCAAGTCTTCGCAAACGAGCATTTTGCTACTCAATTTATGAGCACAACCACTGTTGCAGACGAAGAACTCCTAGACTGCATTCCCCTGCTGATTACTGAGGAGGACAATCAGGCATTGAATATTAGTCCTACGAAGAAGGAGATCACTAAAATCATCAAGAGCATAAACTCAAGAAGCGTAGGGGGGCCAGATGGGTTTACTGTGAAATTCTTCACAACTGCCTGGCACATTATTGAGGCTGATATTCTGGAAGCAGCAGTTCAATTGTTTATAGACGGATTCTCTCTTCCCAGAGCAATATCGAGTACATCCCTTGTTCTGATTCCTAAGAACAAGTGCCCTATAACATGGTCTGACTACTGTCCTATCAGCCTATCCACAGTATGAACAAGATCATTTCCAAGCTACTAGCTAATAGGTTGGCTTTGATCCTCCCTAAAATCATATCACCAGAGCAGAGTGGCTTTGCGAAAGGTAGAAAAATTATTGATAATGTAATCCTTGTCCAGGAAATGATGAGTATGATGAAGATCAAGAATAGAGGAGGGAATGTTGCTAATAAACTTGACATGGCCAAAGCATACGACTGGGTTGATTGGAGTTTCCTGATGAAGGTTATGAGAAAGTTCGGGTTCAATGAGACATGGATCAAGATGATGTATCGTCTTCTTAGCAATGTTTGGTACTCGACTATTATCAATATGGAATCCTCAGGGTATTTCCATGGTTTTAGAGGAGTTCGACAAGGTAATCCTATTTCTCCTGCTCTATTTATCATTGCAGCTGAAGCATTGTCACGTAATCTCAAAAAATTATTGGAACTTCCATCCTTTAATCATTTCTACTCTCCAAGTAGATGCCCAGCAGTGACCCATCTTGCATACGCAGATGTATTGATCTTCACAGCAAGGGATGTCTCATCAATACGGGTATTGCGTTCAGTATTGACAAGGTATGAAGCGGTTTTGGGTCAGCTTATTAATGCTCATAAGTCGTCTATATATGTTCATCAGTCCTTTCCACCTGATCGTGAGGCTGAATTACAAGAAATTACTGGATTCATATCATCCAATCCTCCGTTTGCTTACCTTGGGTGCCCATTAGTGTCGGGTAAGAAAAATGTAGGCATGTTTGAAGACCTGATATCCAAGATCAGGAACAGGATAGATGGCTGGCAGCAGAGACTCCTATCATACGGGGGCAAGTTAGTATTACTCAAATCAGTATTAACATCTATACCTATGTATACTTTAGCAGCTTGCAGCCCTCTTAAAGTAGTTCTTAATCAACTTGAAGTTATGTTCTCTAAATTTTTCTGTGGATCGAAGGAGGGGATATATAAACACTCTTGGCTAAGCTGGTCAAAAATGGCTCAGCCTCAGGATAAAATGGGTTTAGGACTTCGAAGCTTGGATGAGGTTATCAACTCATTCTCTACTAAATTATGGTGGAAATTAAAGACGCAGGAAGGACTCTGGTCGACGTTTATTAAGGTCAGATACTGCAAGTATACTGGACTGGATGATGTTCAAGCAAACTCCAATGCTTCTCTGATTTGGAAGAGGATTCTAAAAGGGAGAGATATTTCTAATCACCTTATTATGCTTCATCCTTCGGATCCTAATTCATGGATATGGGCTCCATCCCGATCATGTACGTTTTCTTTATCCTCAGCATGGAGGCACACTAGAATCCTATTCAGTCGAAATACAAACTTTTCCTATATCTGGAACTCGTGTATTCCTATTAAGTGGTCTGTTCTGGGATGGAGAATACTGCATGATAGGCTTCCAACAGATGACAGTGTTCAAAAACTCGGTTACCAGCTTGCCTCCCAATGTCATTGTCGTGTCCAACCCCAACAGGAAACTATTCGGCATGTGTTTAATGATGGCGATCTAGCCAAGGCATTGTGGAATCATTTACAACAAGCATCCAGGATTCGTAGTACAGGGGATCTCATCTACAGATTGAAGAAGTGGTTGAGGCGGCCATTGATCCATCTTCGTGAAATTGTAGTTGGGGCTGCATGCTGGATCATATGGAAAAATAGGAATAAATGGAGATATAAATCGTACAATTTCACTGATGATCAACTTTTTGTTGAGATCCGAAGACAAATTCTGAAAGTCCTAGTTAGATGCAAGCACTCGAAGGCTTTACCTGTTTCTTGCAGTAATTGTCTCTTTCTAATATTCTCTTTTGTAAGACTGTGGATCATGATGAATAAAATCTAGTGTTGATATATATATTTATATATAATATATATATATATAATATAATATATATATATATATAATATATATATATATATATATAATATATATAATTATAATATATATATTATTATATATATATATACCCAAATATATATAATATAAATATATTGGGTATATATATAAATAATATATATATATATATATATATATATATAATATATATTATATATATATATAGAGAAGAGAGAGAGAGAGAGATAAAAAAAAAAAGAATAGATATAGATATATTTTTTTTTATATAAATATATATTATATATTTTTTATAAATAATATATAATATATATATATATATATCTATATAATATATAAAATATATATATTATATATATTATATATATAATTATATATATATATATATATATATATACACCCAAAAAAGTTCAAGTTGTCGAAGTAACTTGTACAACTTATTTCCTTTCACAAGTGTCCTCACAGTTTGGTGTAACTGTCACGACCCGATCCCAAATATAATGGGTCCAGTCGGACCATGCCCAGCCTGCACCATTGTGAGATGGCGGCAGTAAGCTGTATTAAGCAGTGAAACACAACAGGCAAATATCTAACAAAAATAAAAACATTTTTTATTAATTTAAAACTGGTTTGAAATGGAAAATAACAAGATAACAACATCACAAATTCATTTATTACAATTGTTCAAAAACAAATAACATAAATAAAACTATGCCAACATCTATGGTTCTGGGGTTCCTGGTTCTGGTTCAACCGAATCTGCGGGACCCAAGTCAGGCCCGTAAAAGAACAGTACGCTAGCTCCCCCTTATCGCAATCACCTTAAAATGTTGGGTCTCCAGTCAGGAGTGAACAAGAAACATATTTCTTCCACATCTAGCATTTCTAAATTAACAATAAATAAAAATGCGAGACAGTTTAAGAAACTTTATATGTTTTTGTAATTAATAGTAAAAGACAACAAGCAATATGATTTCAATGTCAAATATGATGCAATGCTAAACTAGTGTTTTCAGTATATAGCAGGGCCTATGACCGGCTGGGATAGAGGTAATATTTATACTAACATTTCGGCCGAAACAAATAGTATACGGTACGGCTCGACCCCCTGTGTGGTAAAGGTTAGCGCGAGAGAGACAAGCGAGAATTTTGGCTTTGGTCACAGACATTATACTACTCTCCCAAGCAATCCCCGAGTCAATGAGTCAATAAGTCAATATAGCAATCAAGCAATCCGTCAATCGATGTGGAGTCCGAGAGGGATCCATGGTAAATCAGTGTCACTATACTATATGAAAACAACTGATGCATACATTTAACTATTAAAGTAAAAACACAGACATGGAATAGATATGAAACTTGCCTCAGACTGTTCCTCGATGTGGGCAGCAACAAGTGGTAACTGCTAAAGTTTTAGGGAACAGAACCTACAATATCGTAGTACCAAATTTTAGTAACTAGAACTACACATTATTTCTAAAGAACAACACTAGAGACTAAGTCTGGTAGGTTGGAAAACCTAATTGGAAAATAATTATATATTTTTAAAAATAGATTTTATTACAAATAATAATTGACAAAATAATCGTTTTTGAATAAAATATGTTTTTGTCACAACTCGCACCCTAGAGTAAGGGCACGAGACGTGGGTACGTCCAGCCTACGCCATAGTGTCGGCAGCAGAACACTGTCCTAGCTCACAACATCTAGCAATAATATACTAAGCAGTTTATACTCCCCGAATGGGGGTGACATGATAAAAGTAAACTCAATCACAACTAAGGAAGAAGAAGCACGATATGATATAGAACTTAAGAAAATACAGATGATAAAATAGCAGATAGATAAATAAATAAAACTGCTAAAATAGAAGGAATCCCAAGTACAAACAGAGAGTCTAAGTGTCTAAGATAAATACATAATCCCAGATCCCAAGTATCAATATGTACAATCATCAAAGAATACTGTAAATGAAAACATCCTAATCTAAGGGTACGTCATCCACAGCTAGTGGGGCCTGCTGATGGTCCAGGTCCAACATCTCATCTAAGGTAGCACCATAATAGGTATCCATACCAGCCTCCTCCTCGTCATCTGTAATATTTTCAACAGGTCCAGTCAGGACAGGAGCGAGCACAATACATCTCAACAGATCATAACAAGTTAGAAAATATAATCATGCAGTAAAGTAAGATACATGATCTGAAAGAAATACAGTATGTAAACAGAGAGAGAACTGTAATAGAAATATCTACTATAAGTAGAGAACTAACCGTGGCTAGTGAGTCAGAGTACAATATAAACATGTGAATGACATAAGAGATTCTGGGAACTATACTATGGAGTGATTCTGGGAACTACACTACTTGGATATTATTCACATGTCTACTTCTACTCTCCCGTACCCCCAATTAATACACAAGGATCCAACCAGGTTATGTTATGATTCCATGCAAAGGCCCACAAGGGGTGATACATGGATAGCCCATAAATGGGTGATTCTGGGAATGCCCATAAATGGGTGATTCTGGGAATACCCATAAATGGGTGATTCTGGGAAGACTCTGTGATCATGAGAGTACGTGTCATAAGTGATCGAAGAATCGTGAAGCATAGTGATACACCATGTAAGTGAAACATACAGAACATGTAGTATACGATGCTCCCTGAGGGGATAACATCTCAAGAATGGATCCATATAGTACTAATCCGTGTTACCAACGTGACAGCATCAAGTAAAGTAATCTAAAGCAGGAAAATAATTCTAACAGGATATAAAATGATCAGAGAATGTACTCGCTTGGTATCTGAGTGTCCAACTGAAAAGTACTGTCCGAGGAGTGGTGTCTGGCTCCTATTTAGAACAGCACAAGTCACAATAAGTCTAGAATGGTAAAATGAAGTACTACAATGCATTCTACATGAATCTAGATAAATCTAGGCCAAAGTCAACTCTTGGTCAACTCTGGTCAACCCTAGAAGTCAAACTAGGTCAACTATGGTCAAACTAGGTCAAACTAGGTCTAACAAGTCTACACTAGTCTAGCAAGTCTATTCTAGGTCTAACAAAGCTGTACAAGCCCAATCTAGGCTCACTAGTCAAACAGACTCACATATATGCCATAGGCTGTATCATGCCTATAGGCCAACCATATTCACATAACACATGTCAAATATATCTAATATATATTACACATATTGATATTGCTATAATATAATATAGAATCATACATTAGCTTATAGACTACCTATGATATTTCACCCATACATATATATATCTAATATATATAAAAGTACAACACTTACACATATTATATGATACTTGATATATATATACATACATAATCTATACATCCATTGCAAGTATCTATCTTAGATACATATATAATACACAAACTTATATTATATGTATATAGATACACTTTACATTACATATACATACATGTATATACTAGTACCTACATTAGGAAAATAGGAAAATATAGAGAGTTAGTGAGTGAACTGAGTGAACTGTGAGTGAGGGGGGGCTGTCCCTGTGTGACAGTGAGGCTAGGGTGTGTGTATGTGTGTGTGAATGAGTGTGGAATCCTAGAATCAAATGTGTGTGTGTATCAAGGATGTGAGTGAGAGAGAGGAACCACTTGGTGTCAGTTTTCAGAAAAATAGGAAGCATGTGACTGAAATTTGCAAACAGTGCAGAAAAACATATTTATGAACTGAACATGTGTGTGTTAATGAACTTACAAATGTGTGTGTGGATATGTAGGTCTTGACAGTGCAAAAATGGAAAGGAAATTTAGCTTCCAGGTTTCTCTATAATACCATTCAGTTCATCCCAATACAGATTTCAACAAAACACAGTTAACAAGAAAAGGGAAATCAATTCATTGAATCCCTACTAAACTCAGGTTTTTATATCAAAACAACTCAGTTAATAGGAAGGGGTTTCAGTTCATAAAAAACTACACTATCTCAGGTGTTTGAAACAGTCCACTCATTGACAGTTTTTACATGTCAATTTTGACATCCAAACCCCACAATCAATACACAAAAATTAGCATATATGTCGATTATATATAGGAGAACAAGTTCGGGATTTAAATATGTGACTTAACAGCACTTAAACTAACCAAAATGTATGGCAAAATTCATAATCAAAAACTGGAAAATAACTGAGAAATAACCCGTATCAGAAAAAATTGGGAAAATAGAAATTGATTATCAAATTAAACTAAAATGCCAAACTAATGGTTGGTAAAGTAAACCCTACTAGTGTTCGTGTCATACCTTGTGTTTGTGTCCCAGAAAGAGGACACAAACGTGTCCAATCGAAATAAAAACCAAACAGTGCACACAGGCACTGTGCAGTGTGCACAGGCTCGTGCTTGTGTGCACGCGTGTCGTGCACTCGACAAGACACGAATGGGGTCGTGTCCTCGTGTAGGGTAGTTCGCCTAGGGTCCAGGTAGGTCTGTGTTACCCTGAATCAGGTCCTAGCGTGTCGTGTCCTGACATCTAAAGTCGTGTCAGTGGCTCAAAACACACTGTGCGTAGAACAGAGTAATCTCCGTGCACGACGAATAACTCTTTAACCCGACCACGAAACCCAATAAAACTTTGGAGGCATGATGTCAGTGCATGCCCCCTCATGTCCACCAAGTTTCGTGTCCAACCACGCCGTGTCGTATCCTGCAGAAGCCCCGAGCAGCAGGGGACTCGCCTGGGCCGCGCGCGCGTGTCCAAAAACATATGCACGAGTATCATAGCGACACGACACGAACTCAATTCAACCTTAGAACACTAAAAACATATAAGCGACACTAAAATACATTTTTTCATTCAAAAAGTTTCACGAAAACAGAACGAAATGTCCATTGAGGCATTTCGTCAAACACCTATAGTTATCACTGATACGTGTCTGATACGGACACGTACATGACACGAAATTCTACAAATCCTATTCCTACAGGGTCAGGATACTTAGGGCTAGGCATCCATGCAATTAAAACCAAATTTTAATGGATAGATTATGATTTTACCTATGATGTTCTCCAACACAAAAATCCTTTAAATGAGGATTCCCAAAAGCCACCAAACTCCTTAAAATTGATAGAAAACTGAGAATAACAAATTCCAACAGCAAGAAAACATCAATTAGAACCTATTGCAATTTGTTTGGATTAAAAAGGAGTTAAAATAGATTTTCTAGGGATTTTTTTAAGTTGGGAAAATACCTCTTTCTAAACTTGCTCTTTCCTAAAGAGGCTAGCCCTAAATGGAGGAGAATACTTATAGGGAGGGGTTCCCAATGGGTGTAGTGGCTGGACAATAAAGTTAGCTTAGGTTAGGCATTAGTTAATGGGCTTTGGGCCTGTATAGCTAGTTATTGATTTAATGTTTATCAAAAGTCATGGCTTATGACTTAAATGATCTAACTTAAGTCAAATAAGCATACCATGGGTCAACTCTAGTCTAACTAAGGTTGCATAACCTAACCAAGTCCAAACTCAACTAGGGTTAGCTCCTAGGTTAGTCTACCATGGTCATTGCTAGTCAAAGTTAACCTAGTCAACCCTCATTCAAATAATTCCAAAATAAATTCTAAAAATTCCCATAAATTCAAATAAATTATAATAAATTCAAATAACCCCAAAAATGACAAAAATACCCTCAAACTAGAAATATGGTAGTGACAAATCTACCCTCCTTAAAAGAATTTTGTCCTCGAAATTGAAAGGCGAAATGCAACTGATGAGAAGGAAAGAAAGTATACCTCACGGTCCAAAAAGATAAGGGTATCACTCGCACATCTCATCCTTCCGCTCCCAGGTAGACTCTCCTGGAGAATGATGCCTCCATGCGACACGTACCAAGGGTATCACCTGGTTCCTCAGAACCTTCTCCTGTCGATCCAGTATCTCCACTGGCTGCTCTGGATAGCTGAGAGAAGGTCCAACATCAATCTCCGAATGATCGAGCACATGGCTAGGGTCAGCCACGTACCGTCTCAACTGTGATACATGGAATACGTTGTGGACTCCCACAAGTGCAGGTGGCAAGTCTAGCCTGTATGCCACGTCACCGACTCTTCCGCTGATAATGAAAGAGCCGATGAAGCGCGGGCTAAGCTTCCCGCCTCCACCAAAATGTATTGTACCACGAGTCGGAGATATCCTTAAGAAAACCTAGTCTCCAATCTAATCACAAGCAAGGTCTCAATTAATTATAATAAACAAATATGATTAATAAAACACAACAATCAAACCTAAATCTAATCCTACTCTAATCTGTACCTCAAACTCCAAGGGCCTCCGGTGGCTATCGGCCCAGTGCCGATGTCTGTCATGCACCACGCGAAGTCTGTCCCTAATGAGCTTCACCTTCTCGGCTGCGTCAACAACTATCTCTGGCCCCAGTAAAGCTCGCTCACCAACATCATCCCAAGATAAGGGTGTACGGCACCTACGCCCGTACAGAGCCTCGAAAGGTGACATCTCAATGCTGGCCAGGAAACTGTTGTTGTAAGCAAACTCCACCAAATGAAGATGATCCTTCCAGGAACCTCCAAAGTCCAGGGCGCACATCTGCAGCATATCCTCAAGTGTCTGAATAGTCCTCTCTGACTGTCCGTCCGTCTGGGGATGGTATGCAGTACTAAACTTGAGCTGAGTGCCCAAGCTAATCTGTAGACTCCTCCAGAAATAGGAAGTAAAGCGACTATCCCGATCTGAGATGATGCTGACTAGAACTTCGTGAATCCTGACTATCTGCCGCATATACATCTCCGCAAGCCTCTCTGTAGACGTACCCACCTTGAATGGCAAGAAGTGGGCCGATTTGGTCAACCTGTCAACGATGACCCAAATCGCGTTTTTCTCCTGGTGTACGCGACAATCATGATACGAAGTCCATAGTGATATGCTCCCATTTCCACTCGGGAATGGACAACGGCTACAATAATCTACCGGGCCTCTGCCTCTCCGTCTTGACCTACTGACAGACCAAGCACCTAGCTACGAAGTGAGCCACCTCCCGATTCATCCCGGACCACCAAACATGCTCCCTCAGATCTCGGTACATCTTGTTGGCACCAGGGTGTATAGAGTACTGAGATCTGTGGGCCTCCTGTAAAACCTGCTCCCTGAGCTCTCCGCTGGACACACATAATCTAGAACCATGCCTCAAGGCACCATCCTCTGCAAGAGAAAACTCGCCCTCCAACAATCCTGCTCGAACCTGCTCTCGGAGACACCGCAGAGCAACGTCCTCAAACTGTGCCGACTTGATCCTCTCCTCCAAGTCCGACTGAATCTCTATCCCCCATAACTGCATCTGTACACCGGGCACGATCACCTCAATCCCAAGGCTCTCCAAGTTTGCAAGCAAATGCCGATCCATGGTCAAACACATGGCTGTCGGATACCTACTCAAGGCATCGGCAACCACATTGGCCTTCCCTGGGTGATATTGAAGTAGGATATCAAAGTCCTTCATCAACTTTAGCCATCTGTGCTGTCTCATGTTCAACTCCTTCTGAGTGAACACATACTTTAAGCTCTTGTGATCTGTAAAGATCTCCACCTCTCCCCATACAGATAATGCTTCCACAACTTCAAGGAAAATATCACCACTGCCAGCTCCAGGTCATAGGTAGGGTAGTTCTCATGGGGACGTAATTGCCTGAAAGCATAGACAATCACCTTTCCATGCTGCTGCAAGACACAACCCTGCCCCTTCCCTGAAGCGTCACTATAAATAGTGAAACCACCTGATCCTGAAGGCAATGTCAGAATCGGAGCTGTCGTAAGCCGCTTCTTCAACTCATCAAAAGCTGCCTGACACTCCTCTGACCAAACGAACTCAGCATCCTTTCGGGTCAACCGAGTCAACGGTTCTGCAACCCGGGAGAAATTGTGCACAAATCTCCGATAATATCCTGCCAACCCCAGGAAACTCCTGATCTCTGCAACTAAAGTCGGTGCTTCCCATGCCTCAACTGCTACAATATTCTTGGGGTCAACTGAGATACCATCTCCAGTCACCACATGCCCCAAAAAGTCCACCCGATCCAAGAAAAACACACACTTGGAGAGTTTTCCATAAAGCTGCTCTCTCCTGAGAGTCTCCAGCACTATCCGCAGATGCTTCTCGTGCTCCTCCTCAGTCTTGGAATATATCAAGATGTCGTCTATGAACACCAACACAAACTGATCCAGATACTGGTGGAACACCTTGTTCATCAGGTTCATAAACACTGCTGGTGCATTGGTTAGCCCAAACCGTATAACCAAAAACTCAAACTGCCCGTACCGCGTCCTGAAAGCGGTCTTGGGAATATCCTCCCCTTTACCTTCACCTGGTGATATTCCGACCTCAGATCAATCTTGGAAAATACCCGAGCTCCGCTCAACTGGTCAAAAAGATCGTCGATCCGCGACAGTGGGTATTTGTTCTTGATTGTGAGGTTGTTGAGTTCCCTATAGTCAATACACATCCGTACTGACCCATTCTTCTTCGGTACAAACAACACTGGTGCACCCTATGGCGACGAACTCGAGCGGATGAAGCCCTTGTCCTGCAGCTCATCCACTTTCTTCTTCAGCTCTACCAGCTCACTATTGTTCACCCGATAGACATGCTGAGAGATGGGTTCCGCTCCTGGAACCAAGTCTATCGAGAACTCTATGTCTCTGTCTGGTGGCAATCCCGGCAACTCCTCTGGGAAAACATCTATATACTCTACTATCAAGGGGTATGGAATCGCCTGTTCCTCAACCGTGACTCCGAAGAAAACTCTGCTGCTCTGCTCTGCCTGACATCTGGAGTACTCGAACTCTGGCTTCCCCGACACTCTGAAGAGAACTCTACCCCCTCTGCAATCAATGCTGGCGTGGTGCTGCTCAACCAATCCATGCCGAGTACTATATTATAGTTCGGGAATGGCATTACGAGCAGGCTCATTTCCAACTCACTGCCTCCCAAAACAACTCTCCGACCCTTACAAATATCACGTACGAGGATAATGCCACCCCCGGTCGTGATCTTGTAAGTCCTAGGCAATGATTCAGCTATGATACCGTGTCTAATCACAAAGGATACTGATATGAAACTATGCGAAGCACCGGAATCGAATAATGCAAAAGCTGGACTGGAGTCGAGGAGAATCGAACCTGCAATCAACTCTTCTATCACCTATGCATCCTCAGCCGCCATGGCGAAAGCTCGCCCCGGCTGGCCTCCCCTGGCTTGCTGCTGGTGCAGAACAAATCTCTGCTGCTGGGTCGGCAGGGCTGGTCTCCTCTGCTGGCCTGCTACTGCCCTGGCTCCTCCTTCCTGAGCTGCTCGTCCCATGGTCAAGGTACACTCCCTCATCTGGTGATCTCCTGAGCCACATACCATGCACTTGCCCAGCCTCTTCCTACACTCGTTCCACCCGTGCCCTGGCTTCTCGCAATAAGCACAGGTGGTGGCCTGCTGCCTCGGTGCCTACTGCTGCACTCACTGCTGCTAATGCTGCACTGGCTGATGCCTCGGCTGCTAAAACTGCTGCGGCTGGAACCCCTACGGCTGATGGTACTGCTGATGCTGCTGCCAGAAATGCGACCTCTTGGCCGGTCCTCCGCTACTGCTGCCTCCCTGGGAGTCTCGCCCCCTCTTGAGCCTAAGCTCAAGATCATCCTCTGCAGCTAGTGCGTCTACCAGGATCTCCTCAAATGTAGCGCTGTGGGCGTTCTTAGTGTAGGACTTGACCTCCTTTACCAGCCCTTCCGGAACTTTCGGGGCTTCGTCGTCTCCGACAAGTCCTCCATAAATCTGCTCAGGCGGCAGAACTCCTGCGTACTCCTCCACGGACTGCCTCCCCTGGACTAGGGCCTCGAACTGGGTCTCGAGGGCTCCCAGCACTGCGTCTGGAAAGTAAAGAACATATGGCAACTCTAGAGGGGGTGAATAGAGTTTATAGCGATAATATCCAATTAAAAATTAAACACTTTCACAATCTAAAAATAATCAGAGTAAATACGGAAATAAATGAGGAGCAAGAAAGCATACGCAAACACAGCCGATTTTAACCTGGTTTCCCTCGTGGAGGACTAGTCCAGGCCTGAGAACTCTAGCTCAGGATTAAATCCACTATTTATGAAATAGTAGTTACACCCCGTGCCTTTTCTTCAGAAGAGCACGTCAACTTCTTATAAAGGATCACAATGGCGATGCTTGAAATTTTCCAAGCTACTTCTTGAACTCTTGCACAAGACTCATAACTGAGAGATGCTGAGCACTCGAGACTTAGGAAGCTTGTGGCTAGTTGATGAAGAAGGGTATGCCTTATATTGAGCTTAAAAGAGAAGAGAAGAGAAGATTGGATGAATGAAAATGAGATAATTCTTGGCCTATTTATAGGTTTTTATCAGGCAGAATTCGGCCAAAATTGTGGTAGGAATTTTCAAAAATTTGGCCGTTGGACAACTAGCAACCAGCCAACCCTAAAAATTAAGGTGCTGATTTTTAGGGGACAGAGTTCGGCCCGAACTCTGTGTGGAGTCAGAGTTTGGCCCGAACTCTGTCTCCAGAGCACAGAATGGGTCTAAGGGTCCAATGGGCTTATTTTGGATGTGGAGCTTTATGGATTTTGGATAGGTTATGGGTTTAATCTCAAGAGCTCAGCACAACTCAGCTTACAATCATTTTAGACTCAATAAATATAAAAATACAGACTTAACAAAATGACTGTAATTACAAAACTGAGCTGTTGTCTGGCTTGAGCTGGATGTAGTCGTCGTGTGTCGTATTGAATTATTACAAGTATTATTTAGTCAATGTTATCAATATTTGGTTGACTGTGACTTTGTGTCAAAAATCTCCCCCATATTGATAATTAACAAAAATAATAATTGTATATTCAATATTCATACCTGTACACATGAGGCGACAAAAATATATAGCGACAAAAGTATATAGCTCCCCCATAATCAGTACCGAGCTTAAGAATATCTCCCCCGTAAACAATGTTGTGATTCATGTTGACCTGTTAAGAATATTCTTCCAAAAGCATATATAAACCAAACAAAATATACACATATCTCCCCATTTTGGCATTTAGCAATATGAGGTAACAATTAATAACTGGCAAACACACCCAAAGAGAAGAAACTGCATATAAACGAAGATAATGACCAAATGTCTCAAGAGTCATAATAACAGATAAAATGATAATAGACCTAGCAATGTCTCAAAAGTCATAACTCATAATACTACAAACAAACACATAAAAACAACTAAAGCAAAATGCATAAACCATAGTCTAAGATCCTCAGTAGCATCATCAAAAGTAGTCCATATCCATCATCGAGCATGAGAGAGCCCGGCGCCGTCCGATGGATCAGTAAGGAGTGACGTGGATCCACAAATGTCGTATCCGGATCCATATAGCGACGAACCCAAGGGTCATCAATACGAAATCCCTCACGATCGGGGTCTCGCTCCATAGGAGTGGGCATGGTAGGATGGCGAGACATGGAATACCGGATGTCATGCAGCGAGTTGCTAATAGCACTCATCTGCAAGGTGGTCTGATAATCCAGCTGAGTCCAACGATCGTCCTCCAAAGTGAAGCGATCTCGGAGCATGGCCTGAAGAGACTCAAGAGTGGCAGGAGGAGGAGGAGGATCTTGTCCAAGAGGAGGAGCGTCTGGCTCATCATCAGAATGCTCAGACACTACTGGTGAGCCAATGGCCGCCTGAAGCCTCCTTGCCTTAGAGAGGAAGGCAGGGGCAGCTAAGAATGGACACTCATCAAGGGGTACATGAAACGCACGAAAGATCATAGGAAGGTATAATGCATAAACCAAAGATCTTGGTTTCTTCCTACTGTTGATCATCCAATCCATCATTGTGCATGGAAGATTAAAGGGAACATGGAAGTGGAGATGGTATAACGCTGAGATCTCAAAATAAGTGACTTCGTCGGTAAAACCCGCTTTGGGTAGAATGGTGTTGAAAATAATCCGATGAAGCTCATAAAAATAAGGATTGAGGAATTTCGCCAGAAGCTTACGAGGACGTGTGTTAGGGCTGCACAAGTCGTCCTTGAAACTTTCAAGTGAAATTCCTTCGGAAAAATGAAATGATCTAGCTTCAACAAGCTTTTCCCAAGAATTTGGCTCTTAAAGTTCAAGATATTCTGCTAATTCAAAATCATCAAAGGAGATATCAATTCCCGCAACTCGTGAATAAATATGAGTGTCATCATGGGTTAAGTTGCCGTAAAATATTTGAATGGCACTACGATAAATGATCGAATTTGTGGTAACAAGTTCATCAAGGCAAAGATCATGAAATAGTGCATCATATTGTGAGAATATAGTAAAGTTGATGGGGTGTCCCGCAACACTGGACGTGTCCGAAAATCACTAAACCAATCATTCGAGGCTTCTAGTGATACAAAAATTCGGTCGTCGTAAGTGTTTGGATGATGTGGACATGGAGGATTGAACAACAGATGGATTGGTGGTTGTTGTTCAATGGCCGGTGAAACGGGTGGTACAACGGGCGATGCAACGGGAGGAGGAGCATTCGACGAGGATGCACCCTCGGTCTGAAGTCTCTTCCCGCGGTTGTGCAAACGCGGAGCCATAACACAATGGATAATGAACAAAATTGAGATATAGAAAAGTAAGGAATTATACCTCAAACTAGTGATGAACAATGAAAGAGAATTTGAAAATAAGCCTTCTCCTTGAGTTTGGAGAAGAATGGAGCTCTAGAAAGGAGAATTTAGGGTTAGGGTTTTGAGAGATTTTATGTTTGAGAAGTAGAAAAGGTGGTAAGAAGGAAGGAGAGGGAAGAGAAACCGAATATAAGGGAAGGGTTTCTCTTGGTCGGACAAAATATTGACCATTGGATCTTATTTTAGATCAACGGCTGAGACTGTTCCCGGTTCTGGAACAGTCATGCCGAATTCGGCCCGAACTCTGGTAGGGGCAGAGTTCGGCCCGAATTTCGGGTCCTGGTCACAGAACAGGAATCAGGCAGAAAATGAAAAATATTGGTTAAGTAAAAGAAAAACCAATATAAGACATGAGTATAATTACAGAAAAGATCTAATAGGTAAACAAAAGAATAACAGAAGTGAGTTTGAAACAGCAATATGAAGTTGAAAAAATAGTATTTCAGCATGTGATAAATAAAAATGAACCGTATAATAAACAAGGAATTATATCATAATTCAATATTTTGAAGATGCCATGGGTTAGCTGCACGGGCCGGATCCCAGCTAGCGGAAGTCCAGAGGACTAGTGCACCGTGTCGCTTAGGCTTTTACGCCTTGTTGTCAGAAGGACCCTTTCGGCTTGTACCCATAGCAAGTTCATCATAAGAGAATTAAGATATACTCGATATTTACGCAGGTTTATTTTAATTTACAACAGCTTCATCTAAAGTTCCAAGTTCACGACAAAGAAAATTGAAGCTCTCTTCGGATAATGGTTTTGTAAAGAAATCTGCTAACTGATGATCAGTGTCAATAAATTCTAAGTTAATCATGCCATTTTGCTGATGATCACGCAAAAAGTGGTGACGTATTTCAATGTGCTTCGTGCGTAAGTGACAAATAGGGTTCTTAGTAAGATTTATAGCACTAATGTTGTCACACGATATTAGAATGTGCATAAAAGATAAGTTCTAGTCTTCAAGGGTTTGGTTCATCCACAGAATTTGTGCACAACAATGCCTAGCTGCGATGTATTCAGCTTCAGTTGTGGATAGTGCGACAGAATTCTGCTTCTTTCTAAACCAAGAGACTAAAGCCTTTCCTAATAAATAACATGTGCCACTCGTACTTTCCGACGAAGTCAGCATTAGAGTAACCAATGAGGTCAAATGATGTTGACTTGGGATACCATAGGCCCACTGTAATCATACCCTTAAGGTATCGAAAGATACGCTTAACCGCGGTCATGTGTGATTCCTTAGGATTTGCTTGATATCTAGCACATAGGTAAACACTAAACATAATATCAGGACGACTAGCAGTAAGGTAAAGTAGACTGCCTATCATACCTCGATACTTACGTTGATCTACAGGTTTGCCGCTATCATCTGGTTCGAGTTTGGTTGAAGTAGCCATAGGAGTGCTAATTGGTTTGACGTTGTCAAGGTCGAATTTCTTCAGCATGTCCTTTGTATACTTCGATTGACAGATGAAGGTTCCATTAGACATTTGTTTGACTTGTATCCCAAGAAAGTAGTTGAGCTCTCCCATCATGCTCATTTCAAACTCGGTCTGCATACACTTGGCAAAATCTTGACAAAGGGTTTCATCAGTAGAACCAAATTAATATCATCTACATATATTTTTACTAAAAGAATAGTGTCTTTGAAAGATTTTATAAAAAGTGTAGTATCAATTTTCCCTTTTGAAAAACCTTTCTCAAGCAAGAAGTTGCTTAGCCGTTCATACCAAGCTCTAGGGGCTTGTTTGAGGCCATACAACGCTTTCTTTAGCTTGAACACATGGTCAAGAAATCTGTGATTTTCAAAGCCAGGAGGTTGTTTCACATAAACTTTCTTCTTAATAAATCCATTCAAGAAAGCACTTTTAACATCCATTTGAAATAATTTGAAATTTTAAAAATTTGCAAATGCGCAAAGCATCCGAATGGATTCTAATCTAGCAACAGGGGTATACGTCTCATCGTAGTCGATACCTTCCTCTTGGTTGTATCCTTGGGCTACTAGACGAGCTTTGTTGCGTGTGACTGAACCATCTATATTCACTTTGTTTCTAAAAACCCATTTAGTACCAATAATCGAGTGATTAGCCGGTCTAGGAATGAGTTCCCATACTTGGCTCCTCTCTAATTGGTTGAGTTTCTCTTGCATAGCAGAAATCCAAAATTTATCATTGAAAGCTTCTAAAATATTTTTCGGCTCGATTTGTGAAATGAAGGCAGTGCTAGCAATAGAGTCTCTTATTGTTGATCTAGTAGTTACTCTACGTGACACCTCACTGATCACCAAATTTTCTGGGTATGATGGCTTGAAAAAGAATTTCTTTGGCAAGCCTTCCAGAGAATTGGTTTCGGTTGTGGTATTTATTGGAGTAGAAGTTGATGGCTCAACATCATCATCAAGAGTAGTTGCTGCACTGCTGTCTTCATCAAAATTCATATTTGTAGACTCTTCCATAATTAATGAGCATTTTTTTAAAAACCTATATCCCTTGCTCTTAGCAGCATAGCCAAGAAAAATACCATCGTCAGCTTTGGCATCAAATTTGCCTAAGTTGTCTTTGGTGTTAAGGATAAAATATCTACAGCCAAAAACTCTAAAATAAGAAACATTTGGGGTTCTCCCGAACCAAAGCTCATAGGGTGTCTTCTTCGTAATAGGACGAATAAGCACTCTATTTAAAATATGGCATGCTGTACTGACAGCTTCAGCCCAAAAGTATTTCGGAAGTGAAAACTTGTTCAACATGACTCTAGCCATATCGCCAAGAGTCTTATTCTTCTGCTCCACAACACCATTTGTTGAGGAGTTCTTGGACAAGAAAACTCATGATTAAAACTATTGGAATCACAAAACTTTTCAAAATCAGAATTTTCGAACTCGCCTCCATGATCACTTCGGATTCGAGTAATCTTGTAGCCTTTTTCGTTTGAACTTTCTTAACAAAAATTTGAAAACCGAAATAGCATCACTTTTATTTGCAAGAAAGAAAACCCAAGTAAATCTTGAAAAGTCATCAATAATACAAAGGCATAGAGTTTTCCACCAAGACTGGCTACTCTACTAGGGCTAAATAAATTCATATGGAGTAGTTGCAAGGGTCTAGTAATGCTTACAGAGTTTATGGAATGGAAAGAGGACTTGGTTGCCTTATTCAACTCAAATTTGGCACATACGGTGTCCTTTTTGAATGTGATATCGGGCAAGCCTCTAACTAGCTTCTTGGTCGATAGTCTGGATATAGTATCCATATTTGCATGACCAAGACGCTGATGCTACAGTAATCATTCATCTTATGAGCATATAGGCATCTACCTGCATTGTTAGTATTTCCAGACAAATAGAAAATATAATATTATCCTCTCTTACCCCTTCAAAAGCGATGTCTCCTGTTGACCTATCATAAATAAGGCATTTGTTATGTCCAAAGTTAATGTCATATCTATGGTCAGCAAGATGACTAATGCTGAGCAGGTTATGCTTTAACTCGGTCACTAGACAGACATCCTTTATTACGGAAGAGAGAGGATAACCAATATTGCCATTACCTATAATATAACCTTTTAGGTTGTTGCCGAAGGATACATATCCTTCTCTCTTCATCGATAGTGATGCGAAAAGATTTGCGTCTCCCGTCATATGCCGTGAGCATCCACTATCGAGAATCCACTTACTCTTAGTTGAGGAGGGAAGGTCCACCTACATCAAGAGTAGATGTGACCTTTGGTACCCAAGTTCTTGAGGGGTCCTGAAGAGTTAGTTTTGGAAACCATGCATATATCTTTCTATCTACTAATCTTCTAATTCTATATTGTGGTAAAATGTGTCCTTGTAAACCACAATAAGTACATGTAGCATTCCTATTTATATTAGGAGCATGCTGATGATATCTATAAGTAGAGTGATGAGGATGACTATGTGTAGAGTGATGTGGAGTGGCATGGTAATATTGTCTATATGGTATCGCATGGTGATGATTTCTATATGTAGAGTGATGTTGATTGTGTCTTTGTACAACATTATGATGATTGTATCTAAATGTAGCATGATGATTGTGTGACATATGATAATTATTTCTACGTACATGTGGTTTGTATCCTTTGTGGAAGTGTGTGTATATGTAAGCATGATTATGAGCAGCATGTGGATGACGTGGTTGACTAGTATGAGTGGTGTCATGCTTTGTGTGTGTCTCATGTGATTGGGTTTGAGGTTGAGCAACCTGTTTTTCCAATTTAGTCTCTAGTTTCTTAGAGACAGCTTGCAGTTCAGTAACCTTAGCATTCAAACCATGCATCTTAGTAATAGAAATATTGTGTCTACTCTTTTCTTCTTCAAGCTCTGTATTGAGTGCTGTGATTTCTTGTGTTTGTTGTTCAATACGTGCTTCGGCATCATACAGCTTATTTTAAGCTTAGATACCTCATCAGTGACATCCGTGGGTGAAGTGTCTCTAATGTTATCAAGTAATAGAGAAAATCTTTGTATTTCGACTTCATGACTTTTGATTTTGTCCTTGGCATGTTTGTATTTATCAATGACCTTTTTGCGATCACTAAGTAAATCGGTAAAAGCATCGCCAAGTTCATCAAAAGTGAAGTCGTCAAGAGTTTCGTTTAATACCTTGTCGGACGTTGCCATTAGGCACACATTGGCCGTATCTTGAGGAGAGCCTTTTCTTCCTCGGAGTCACTAGCTTCGTTTTCATGCTAAATGCTTGTGTTAGCATATTTCTTTGAGGAAGTCTTCTTGTATGGCTTCTCATAGCGGTTACTCTTCTTCAAGAATGGACAATCTTTTCGGACGTGTCCAGTCTTCTTGTAACCGTAGCAGGTTGGCTCTTCTTTGCCATCTTCTTGTGGTTCCTTCTTTCTTGATTGAAGCGAAGGAATTTCTTGAAGTTGCGGACCATAAGGGCTTGATCATCTTCTGAGTCATCATCATCCGTCTCTTCGGGTTCAGCCCTTCGTCGGTGAGCTTTGAGTGCGATCTCCTTAGCCTTAGGAGCATGCTCTTTGAAGCCCTTGAGGTCAAGCTCATGAGTCGTTAGCTTTCCCATCAAGGTCTCCATGGACATGGTTGTGAGATCATTTCCTTCAACGATGGCTGTCACCTTAGGGTTCTAAATTTTTGGAAGCCCCCTAAGTAGCTTGCGGATCTTCTCGTGATTTGAATATTGTTTGCCGAGTGAAGACAGGGGATTGATGATGTCGAAGAATCTTGTGAAGATTTGTGTGATCGTCTCATTTGGCTTCATCTTGAAAGCCTCATATTCTTGATGAGACGGCTTATCTTTGATTCCTTGACCTGGGTGGTTCCTTCATGCGTCACTTCGAGAAGTCTCCATACTTTGTGAGATATGGTGCATGTAGATACCCTGTTGAACTCATTCATGTCTATAGCACAGAATAAAGCATTAATATCTCTCGCGTCTAGACTTGCCTGTTTCTTCTCCTCGTCAGAATATTTGTCATGTGATTTTTCAACAATATACCATTGACAACTATCATGGCGGGCTTTTTATAACCGTCAGTGACGATAGTCCACAGGTCAAAGTCTAGCGACTTGAGATAAAAGCTCATCTTTGTTTTCCAATACGTGTAGTTAGTTCCATCAAATAGGGGAGGCCTATGAGTGGACTGTCCTTCACCGTGATTGGAAATCAAGGATTATATGGTTGCCATGGATCAGCTCTAGGATGTAAGTCCTTGTAAAGAGAACAGAGCTCTGATACCAATTGAAGAACAAATGGCAACTCTAGAGGAGGGTGAATAGAGTTTATAGCGATAATATCCAATTAAAAATTAAACTCTTTCACAATCTAAAAATAATCAGAGTAAATGCGGAAATAAATGAGGAGCAAGAAAGCATACGCAAACACAGCCGATTTTAACCTGGCTTCCCTCGTGGAAGACTAGTCCAGGCCTGAGAACTCTAGCTCAGGATTAAATCCACTATTTGTGAAATAGTAGTTACATCCCGTGCCTTTTCTTCAGAAGAGCACGTCAACTTCTTACAAAGGATCGCAGTGGCGATGCTTGGAATTTTCCAAGCTACTTCTTGAACTCTTGCACAAGACTCCTAACTGAGAGATGCTGAGCACTCGAGACTTAGGAAGCTTGTGGCTAGTAGATGAAGAAGGGTATGGCTTATATTGAGCTTAAGAGAAGAGAAGAGAAGATTGGATTAATGAAAATGAGAGAATTTTTGGCCTATTTATAGGTTTTTATCAGGCAGAATTCGGCCAGAATTCTGGTAGGAATTTTCAAAAATTTGGCCGTTGGACAACTAGCAACCAGCCAACCCTAAAAATTAGGGTGCTAATTTTTAGGGGACAGAGTTCGGCCCGAACTCTGTGTGGAGGTAGAGTTCGGCCCGAACTCTGTCTCCAGAGCACAGAATGGGTCTAAGGGTCCAATGGGCTTATTTTGGATGTGAAGCTTTATGGATTTTGGATAGGTTATGGGTTTAGTCTCAAGAGCTTAGCACAACTCAGCTTACAATCATTCTAGACTTAATAAATATAAAAATACAGACATAACAAAATTACTGCAATTACAAAACTGAGCTGTCGTCTGGCTTGAGCTGGATGTAGTCGTCGTGTGTCGTATTGAATTATTACAAGTATTATTTAGTCAATGTTATCAATATTTGGTTGACTGTGACTTTGTGTCAACAGAAATAACTTCTCCTTGAACAGTGTCACGACCCGCACCCACAGTTAGGGTACGAGAAAATGACGCCCAGCCTACGCCGCAGTGTCGGCGATAGAACGCTGTCCTAGGTCACAACATCTAACAATATAATGCTAAGTAGTTTATACTCCCTGAATAGGGGTGACATAGCAGATACAGTCTCAATCACATCTAAGATAGAGCATGATAAGGAAGATAGATAAAACATAAAATCAAAAAGAGATACAGGAGATAGAAGTCTAAGTGTCTAAAATACATAAACCTAGAAATACAACTCAGAACTCAAATACAGTAATCCACAAAGTAAATACAACTCCAGACAAATGAAATAACTATCTAAACAACCTCTAAAGTGTCTCCTCTAGGCTAGCAGGCAACCTCCAAGCTATCTGTAAAATTTATCAATAGGTCCAGTCAGGATAGGAGCGAGCACATTACATCTCAACAGTTCATAGCAGGTTAGAAAATATAATCATGCAGTAAAGTAAGATACAGGTACTGAAAGAAATATTGTATGTATACAGAGACAGAGCTGCAATAGAAATATCTACTATAAATAAAGAACTAACATGTGGCTAGTGAGTCAGAGTACAATATAGACATGTAAATGGCATAGGAGATTCTGATGATACACTATGGAAGAGATTCTGATACTACACTACTGGTGTATTATTCACATGTCCACTTCTACTCCCCCGTACCCCCAATCTGTTACTGCCACTTTTCTAGCTTGAGGGTATTTTAATCATTTTCAAAATTTTGAAATTAATTTGGGATTATTATTATTAATTATAATTAATGTGATTTTTAGGTGATTTTTAGTATAATTGTTTGGTGCTAGTTTTAGTTATGGACTGGTGTTGACTAGGAGACTGTCCTATAGGCTAACCTAGGTCAGGACATCTTGGTTAGGTTAAGAAACCCTAGTATGACCTAAGTTAGTGAATTCAAGTCCATTAGAATTAGTTTGGGGTAGATTGGAATTAGATTGGTTAAGTTATGACTTGTGAAGTCATAAGTCATGATCATGACTTGAACCTTAGAAGGCTCAACCTAAGCTAGCCAAACCCTAACCTAGCCATCATGGCCGGCCACTTGGGGTTAACCTAGGGATTCCTCCCTATAAAACCTCTCCTAGAAATTAGGGCTAGCCTCTCTCTTAGGATTTATCCAAAGCTTTAAGGAAAGAGGTGAGTTCCATCTTTAGAAATTCATATAAAATTCATTTTAATTCCTTTCTTCCCCAAACCTTTTGCATTAGGACCTAAAATCCTTCTTCTTGCTGCTGGTATTGATTGTTTGCAGGGAAGCAACAATTTGTGAGATTTTTGGTGGCTTGAAGAAACATTCCATTTGGGGATTTTCACCCATTGTTCATCAATAGGTAACTTTCCCATTTTTCTATGGATTTTCATTTTGTCTTCATCAATAAGAAGCCCTAAGGGTCCCCTAAGAGTCTGGATAGGATTATTGTCTAGTGTCATGGGTTTCGTGTCCGTATCGGACACGTATCAGTCGGGTGATGAGGTGTTCGACGAAATGTCTCAAACGACATTTCGTTCGAGTTTTTGAATACTTTATGAATAGGAAAATAGTCCTAGGGTTTGCTTAGAGGATTCCAGTGTCTTTTGATATTTTCTGTGTCGTGTCGAGTCGTGGGGGACACGTGCACATACGGGTTTGATGCGCGCGCACGAGCACTGTAGCTCCCCTGCTACCAGCGTGCTCGTGCAGGCTGCACAGGGCACTTGAGTGCCTGGGTTTTGACACTGAGCAAGGGGCAGTGTCTGTCATGACACTCCCCAAGCCTCGTGTCATATAGTGTCGTGTCGGACACGAAATTTTGTGTGCACGGGAAAGGGCCTGTGTATTTCAGTGCATTGGTTTTGTTTCCGTTTTAAATTCGATTCTAATGGTTTAATTCATGTTTTAAATTGTTAATTAAGATCCTAATATGTCTAATGATATGTGGTAGGTTAGGTTTTGCATAATAGTTTAGTGATTGGGCTGTGATTGGTCTCGAACATGAGTTTTGGGTCCACTGATACACTGACACTGTTTTTTCCAGTTTTTCTAATGTTTTATTCCTTGGTTGATGATGTGTTCTTAACTGTGATGATTCCCACATGTTATATTTCCTATTTGCTAAGTTTTTACAAATGATTATAGGCTTTTGATTATGAGAACAGGATTTTGGCTAATGGGTAGATTCACAAATTGCTAACTGTCATTACCTAGTCCTATGAACTGTCAACATGGATTCTAATGTTCCTAAGTTGTTTTAAGATGGAAACTTGAGAATAGGTTATCCACTGTTGTTTTGAAACCTGGGATTTTATTTCAAACCAGAATATGTGAACTGTTTTCTTGTGTTATTGAGGTTATGAATGATTCATAATGAGATATGAAAACTGAGATGCAAGTCTTCATTTGAACTGTCAATTAACTGAAGTATTGGATGATTCATTATTTCCTAAACTCGAGTACACCCCTACCTTGATCTGAAATGAACTATAGTTGTATGGGTTGTATGGGCTGTCCTGTTGTTAGCTGTTAGATTCATGTGCTAGCTGTTTTGTTTATGACTGAACTCATGTGACTGTTGTTATGAACTTGGGTTGAGAAATTTTGCAACTGCCAACTGATTTGGAGGAGAAATGTGTTCTTCAAATCTGGAAATGGATTGAGTGTGAAAACTAAGTTTTCTTGATATTAAAATCTGAGATTTTGTGCGTGATTCAAAACCTGTTTGATGTGGGAATTCAACCTGGTTTTATAAAATAATTCCTGCTCACTGTTTACTGTATTACACACACACACACTCCCTATCTCCCTTTTACTGATTGTATTTTCTGTACACACACTGTCCTCTCCTCTTCACTGTTTTATATTTCCTGTATATATATGTAATCACTGTATACACACACACTTTTGGTTACCCTTCCACACACAGCTGCACTTATATACCCACACACAATTTCATGTTGTACCACATACATTTACTCATGTTTCCTATATGCCTACCTAATGTACAGTCTATATATGTGACTATATATTTATGTAATACAATGTATTTTATATATGTAAGTTAATATATGCATTGTGATATACATGTTCCTATATATATGAGTGTGGTTTTATACATAGATATACATAGAGTATGGGGGGATGCCTTGATAGTATACATATGGGGTTGTACGGGTTATACAAGTTCATGTATATGCCATATGTGTATAACTTGGGTATTTACTATATATAGGTATTGTGTATACTTGTGTTGAGAATAGGCCTAGGTAGTTGGTATAGCTTGGTAAGCCTAGATAGGGCTTGTACAATATTATTAGACTTAGTATAGCCTAGTTAGACTTGTTAGACCTAGGTTTGACTTCTTGGTTGACCAGGGTTGACCAAGAGTTGACTTTGACCTAGTTGGACCTAGACTCATGTAGAATGCATAGCAGAGCTTCATTTTATCATTTTAGACTTGTTGTGACTTGTGCTGTTCTGATTAGGAGCTAGACACCACGCCTTGGATAGTACGTTTCATATTGGACACTCAGATACAGGCGAGTACATTCTCTGATCATTTCATATCCTGTTTAGAATTATTTTCTGCAGTAGATTACTTTACATGTACTGTCACGATGGTCACACGAATTGGTACTATATGGATCCTTTTTTGAGATGTTGTCCTTATGGAGCATCGGGTACTACGTGTTCTGTGCGTTTCACTTACATGGCGTATCACTATGCTTCTTGGTTCATTTGATCACTTGTGACATTTACCCTCATGATCACAGAGTCTCTTAAATCTTACACTGTTGGGTAACCCCCAGAATCCCTATTTATGGGACATCTATGTATCACCCTTCGGGGGCCGTGCCTGAAATCATATAACATAACCTGGCCGGACCCTTCTGTATTGATTGGGGGTACGGGGGAGTAGAATTGGACATGTGAATAATACACCAGTAGTATCTTATCAGAATCATTCCTTAGTGTCTTATCAGAATCATCCCAGGCCATTTACATGTCTATATTGTACTCAGAATCACTAGTCACTGCTAGTCTCTATTTATAGTAGATATTTCTATTACAGCTCTCTCTGTTTACATACTGCACTTCTTTCAGTACTTGTATCTTACTTTACTGTATGTTTATATTTTTTAACCTGCTATGATCTGTTGAGATGTACTGTACTCGCTCCTGTCCTGACTGGACCTGTTGAAAATATTACAGAGGACGAGGAGGAGGCTTGCCTGGACACTTACTACGGGGCAGCCTTAGATGACACCTGCGAGCTGGACCCTCAGGAGGACCCAGCTCTAGCTGAGGATATCATCCCGATTGCCTAGACTAGATTAGTTAGGCTTATCTTACTTTATGCAGTCTTGAGACATATTTTAGCTAGACTTTATTTGGAGTTCAGAGTTGTATATATTCTTTCATCTGAGACCTTGTACTGTTGGATATTGCTGGGATTATCTCAGATTACTTTCATCTATTTATTTCCTTGAGTTCTGTTTCATATCGTGCTACCTCTTCCTTAGTTGTGATTGAGTTTATTATTGCTATGTCATCCCCATTCGAGGAGTATAAACTGTTATAGATATATTACTAGATGTTGTGACCTAGGACAGCGTTCTACCACCGACACTGCGGCGTAGGCTGGGCGTTGTTACGTTCTCGTACCCTCACAGTGGGTGCGGGTCGTGACACGTTTTTAGTGGTGGCCCATACAGGTCTAGACTAGAAGTGTAGTGGTATTCGAATTAGAGTATCACTACAGCCTGCAGTAGGATATAGGACATTAATTTTAAGGTACTCAATCACTTTAGAAAAAATTTCTTTTATTGCCATCTAAATTCTTTTGTCAGCTGATCCTTTGAATTATAATTGTCCGCCTTTGTTATTTCGCTTCTTTCTCAGAAATTGATACTCTTGTTTGTCTATCTTCAGGATGGTAGAGACTATATCGCAGTATGCCATTTATGAGGATGCTATAGAGGGGACTGCTACCTCTCAGCCAGCACGGCGAGGCCAGGGGACTGCAGCTCCTACCACCTCAGCTCGTGTTGAGACCTCGGCAGCCGCAGCAGGGGGTATGCATCCACCGACTGGGAGGCAGGACCCGGTCATTCTAGAGGATCCCTTCCAGCCGCCACCGCCTCGAAGACATGTGGACGCAGCTCAGATGTTCGCGTATTTCCAGCAGTTCATGGACCGACAGCAGGCTCGGCAGGACAGAGGCATGGAGTTGGCCGTCACGACAGCCGTAGCTCGACCAGTGGTGCAGCAGCCGAGGACACCGGGGATCGAGCAATTTTAGAAGATGAACCCCAGAGACTTTTTGGGGACTGAGGGGATCCTATATGCCGATGAGTGGATCGAGCATATAGAGGAGATCTTCCGCTTGGCCAGGATTCCAGCAGACCTTCAGATCGAGGCCGCAGCTAGCCGGATGCGAGATATTGCTCGCACCTGGTATCAGTCAGACCCCAGGGTGGGGGTACCAGGGCAGACTTGGGAGCAGTTCAGGGTCTTCTTCAAGAAGAAGTTCTTCCCAGATTCAGCAATCAGAGCCTTAGAGTTGCAGTTTGAGAGCTTGGTCCAGGGGAGCCTCTCAGTAGAGGAGTATGCTGGAGAGTTTGGTCATCTCGACAGGTTCGTGGAGGACTTGAGCGAGACGGCGAAGGCCCAGAGGTTCCGAAAGGGTCAGGTCAAGGAGGTCAAGTCCCTGACCAAGGGCAGCAGAGATGCTACATTTGAGGAGATCTTGACGGGGGCCCTGTTGGCTGAGGATGATCTTGAGCTTAGGCTCAAGAGAGGGCGAGACCCAGTTGGAGGTAGTAGCAGCAGCGGAGGCCAGGCCAAGAGGCCTCACTTTCAGTTTCAGCAGCCGAGGCAGTTCCAGCCTCAGCCGATCCAGTAGAGGCCAGTTCATTATCAGCATGTCTATCGGGTGAACAACAGCGAGTTGGTGGAGCTGAAGAAGCAAGTGGATGAGCTACAAGACAAGGGCTTCATCCGCTCGAGTTCGTCGCCATGGGGTGCACCAGTATTGTTTGTACCGAAGAAGGATGGGTCAGTATGCATGTGTATTGACTATAGGGCACTCAACAACCTCACGATAAGAACAAATACCTACTGCCGCGGATCGACGATCTATTTAACCAGTTGAGCGGAGCTCGGGTATTTTCCAAGATTGATCTGAGGTCGGGATATCACCAGGTGAAGGTGAAGAGGCAGGATATTTCCAAGACCGCCTTCAGGACGCGGTATGGGCAGTTTGAGTTCCTGGTTATGCCATTTGGGCTAACCAATGCACCGGCAGTGTTTATGAACCTGATAAACAAGGTATTCCATCAGTATCTGGATCAGTTTATGGTGGTGTTGATTGACGATATCTTGATATATTCCAAGACTAAGGAGGAGCACGAGGAGCATCTTAGTATCGTGCTGGAGACTCTCAGGCGGGAGCAGCTTTATGGGAAGCTCTCCAAGTATGAGTTCTTTTTGGATCGGGTGGACTTCTTGGGGCATGTGGTGACTGGAGATGGTATCTCAGTTAAACCCAAGAAGATTGTAGCAGTTGAGGCATGGGCAGCACCGACTTCAGTTGCAGAGATCAGAAGTTTCCTGGGGCTAGCAGGGTATTATCGGAGATTCGTGCAGGATTTCTCCCAGGTTGCAGAGCCGTTAACACGGTTGACCCGGAAGGATGCTGAGTATGTGTGGTCAGAGGAGTGTCAGGCAGCTTTTGATGAGTTGAAGAAGCGGCTTACGACAGCTCCGATTCTGACATTGCCTTCAGGATCGGGTGGTTTCACTATTTATAGTGATGCTTCAGGGAAGGGGCTGGGTTGTGTGTTGCAGCAGCACGGGAAGGTGATTGCCTATGCTTCCAGGCAACAACGTCCATATGAGAAGAACTACCCTACCCACGACCTGGAGCTGGCAGCAGTGATTTTTACATTGAAGCTGTGGAAGCATTATCTGTATGGTGAGAGGGTGGAGATCTTCATAGATCACAAGAGCCTGAAGTATGTGTTCACTCAGAAGGAGTTGAACATGAGACAGCACAGATGGCGGAGTTGATGAAGGATTTTGACATCATACTTCAGTACCACCCAGGGAAGGCCAACGTGGTTGTCGATGCCTTGAGTAGGTATCCGACAGCCAGGTGTTTGACCATGGATCGGCATTTGCTTGCAGACTTAGAGAGCCTTGGGATTGAGGTGATCGTGCCCGGAGTGCAGATGCAGCTATGGGGGATGCAGATTTAGTCGGACTTGGTGGAGAGGATCAAGGCAGCCTAGTTCGAGTATGTGGCCCTACAGTGTATCAGAGAGCAGATCAGTATAGGAGTGGGGGATGCTGAGTATTCACTTGTAGAGGATGGTGCCCTGAGGCACGGTGCCAGGTTATGTGTGCCTAGCGGGAAGCTCAGAGAGCAGGTTATGCAGGAGGCCCACAGATCTCAGTACTCTATACACCCGGGTGCCAACAAGATGTACCGAGATTTGCGGGTGCATGTTTGGTGGTCAGGAATGAAGCGGGAGGTGTCCCACTTCGTAGCTAGGTGCTTGGTCTGTCAGTAGGTCAAGGCAGAGAGACAGAGGCCCGGTGGATTGTTGCAGCTGTTGCCCATTCCCGAGTAGAAATGGGAGCATATCACTATGGACTTCGTATCAGGATTGTCGCGTACTCCAGGAGAGAAAGACGCGATTTGGGTCATCGTTGATAGGCTGACCAAATCGGCGCACTTCTTGCCATTCAAGGTGGGTACGTCTACAGAGAGGCTGGTGGAGATGTATATGCGGCAGATAGTCAGGATCTACGGAGTTTCGGTCAGCATCGTCTCAGATCGGGATAGCCATTTTACTTCCCATTTCTGGAGGAGTCTGCAGACCAGCTTGGGCACTCAGCTCAAGTTTAGTACTGCATACCACCCCCAGACGGACGGACAGTCAGAATGGACTATTCAGACCCTTGAGGATATGCTGCGGACGTGCGTCCTGGACTTTGGAGGTTCCTGGGAGGATCATCTTCATTTGGTGGAGTTTGCTTACAACAACAGTTTCCAGGCCAGCATTGAGATGTCACCGTTTGAGGCTCTGTACGGGCGTAGGTGCCGTACACCTTTATCCTGGGATGATGTTGGTGAGCGAGCTTTAGTGGGGCCAGAGATGGTTGTTGATGCGGCCGAGAAGGTGAAGCTCATCAGGGACAGACTTCGTGTGGCACAGGACAGACATCGGCACTGGGCCGATAGCCACCGGAGGCCCTTGGAGTTTGAGGTACAGATTAGAGTAGGATTAGATTTAGGTTTCCTTGTTTGTGATTTTTGATCATGTTTGTTTATTATATTAATTGAGACCTTACTTGTGATTAGGTCGGAGACCAGGTTTTCTTGAGGATATCTCCGACTCGTGGTACGATACGTTTTGGTGGAGACGGAAAGCTTAGCCCGCGCTTCATCGGCCCTTTCGTTATCAGCGGAAGAGTCGGTGATGTTGCATATAGGCTAGATTTGCCGTCTGCACTTGTGGGGGTCCACAACATATTCCATGTATCACAGTTGAGACGGTACGTGGCTGAGCCTAGCCATGTGCTCGATCATTCGGAGATTGAGGTTGGTCCTTCTCTCAGCTATCCAGAGCAGCCAGTGGAGGTGTTGGATCGACGGGAGAAGGTCCTGAGGAACCAGGTGATACCTTTGGTACGCGTCGCATGGAGGCATCATTCTCCAGTAGAGTCTACCTGGGAGCGGGAGGATGAGATGCGCGAGCGGTACCCTTATCTTTTTAGACCTTGAGGTATACTTTCTATCCTTCTCATCAGTTGCATTTTGCCTTTCAATTTCGAGGATGAAATTCTTTTAAGGAGGGTAGATTTGTCACTGCCACTTTTCTAGCTTGAGGGTATTTTAGTCATTTTCAAAATTTTGGAATTAATTTGGGATTATTATTATTAATTATAATTAATGTGATTTTTAGGTGATTTTTAGTATAATTATTTGGTGCTAGTTTTAGTTATGGACTAGTGTTGACTAGGAGACTGCCCTATAGGCTAACCTAGGTCAGGACATCTTGGTTAGGTTAAGAAACCCTAGTATGACCTAAGTTAGTGAATTCAAGTCCATTAGAATTAGTTTGGGGTAGATTGGAATTAGATTGGTTAAGTTATGACTTGTGAAATCATAAGTCATGATCATGACTTGAACCTTAGAAGGCTCAACCTAAGCTAGCCAAACCCTAACCTAGCCATCATGGCCAGCCACTAAGGGTTAACCTACGGATTCCCCCTATAAAACCTCTCCTAGAAATTAGGGCTAGCCTCTCTCTTAGGGTTTATCCAAAGCTTTAAGGAAAGATGTGAGTTCCATCTTTAGAAATTCATATAAAATTCATTTTAATTCCTTTCTTCCCCAAACCTTTTGCATTAGGACCTAAAATCCTTCTTCTTGCTGCTGGTATTGATTGTTTGCAGGGAAGCAACAATTTGTGAGATTTTTGGTGGCTTGAGGAATCATTCTATTTGGGGATTTTTACCCATTGTTCATCAATAGGTAACTTTTACATTTCTCTATGGATCAATAGGAAGCCCTAAGGGTCCCCTAAGAGTCTGGATAGGATTCGTGTCTGGTGTCATGGGTTTTGTGTCCGTATCGGACACGTATCAGTCGGGTGATGAGGTGTTCGACGAAATGTCTCAAAGGACATTTCGTTCGAGTTTTTGAATTCTTTATGAATAGGAAAATAGTCCTAGGGTTTGCTTAGAGGATTCCAGTGTATTTTGATGTTTTCCGTGTCGTGTCGAGTCGTGGGGGACACGTGCACACACGGGTTTGATGTGCGCACACGAGCACTGTAGCTCCCCTGCTACCAGCGTGCTCGTGCGGGCTGTACAGGGCACTTGAGTGCCTGGGTTTTGACACTGAGCAAGGGGCAGTATCTGTCATGACACTCCCCAAGCCTCATGTCAGATAGTGTCGTATCGGACACGAAATTTCGTGTGCACGGGGAAGGGCCTATGTGTTTCAGTGCATTGGTTTTATTTCCGTTTTAAATTCGATTCTAATGGTTTAATTCATGTTTTAAATTGTTAATTAAGATCCTAATATGTCTAATGATATGTGGTAGGTTAGGTTTTGCATAATAGTTTAGTGATTGGGATGTGATTGGTCTCGAACATGAGTTTTGGGTCCACTGATACACTGACACTGTTTTTCCCAGTTTTCCCAATGTTTTATTCCTTGGTTGATGATGTGTTCTTAACTGTGATGATTCCCACATGTTATATTTCCTATTTGCTAAGTTTTTACAAATGATTATAGGCTTTTGATTATGAGAACAGGATTTTGGCTAATGGGTAGATTCATAAATTGCTAACTGTCATTACCTAGTCCTATGAACTGTCAACATGGATTCTAATGTTCCTAAGTTGTTTTAAGATGGAAACTTGAGAATAGGTTATCCACTGTTGTTTTGAAACCTGGGATTTCATTTCAAACCAGAATATGTGAACTGTTTTCTTGTGTTATTGAGGTTATGAATGATTCCTAATGAGATATGAAAACTGAGATGCAAGTCTTCATTTGAACTGTCAATTAACTGAAGAATTGGATGATTCATTATTTCCTAAACTCGAGTACACCCCTACCTTGATCTGAAATGAACTATAGTTGTATGGGTTGTACGGGCTGTCCTCTTGTTAGCTGTTAGATTCATGTGTTAGTTGTTTTGTTTATGACTGAACTCATGTGACTGTTGTTATGAACTTGGGTTGAGAAATTTTGCAACTGCCAACTGATTTGGAGGAGAAATGTGTTCTTCAAATCTGGAAATGGATTGAGTATGAAAACTAAGTTTTCTTGATATTAAAATCTGAGATTTTGTGGGTGATTCAAAACCTGTTTGATGTGGGAATTCAACCTGGGTTTATAAAACAATTCCTGCTCACTGTTTAGTGCATTACACACACACACACACACACTCCCTATCTCCCTTTCACTGATTGTATTTCTTGCACACACACTGTCCTCTTCTCTTCACTGTTTTATATTTCCTGCATATTTATGTAATCACTGTATACACACACACTTTTGGTTACCCTTCCACACACAGCTGCACTTATATACCCACACACAATTTCATGTTGTACCACATACATTTACTCATGTTTTCTATATGCCTACCTAATGTACAGTCTATATATGTGACTATATATTTATGTAATGCAATGTATTTTATATATGTAAGTTAATATATGCATTGTGATATACATGTTCCTATATATATGAGCGCGGTTTTATATATAGATATGCATAGAGTATGGGGGGATGCCATGATAGTATACATATGAGGTTGTATGGGTTATGCAAGTTCATGTATATGCCATATGTGTATAACTTGGGTATTTACTATATATAGGTATTGTGTATACTTGTGTTGAGAATAGGCCTACGTAGTTGGTATAGCTTGGTAAGCCTAGATAGGGCTTGTACAACATTATTAGACTTAGTATAGCCTAGTTAGACTTGTTAGACCTAGGTTTGACTTCTTGGTTGACCAGGGTTGACCAAGAGTTGACTTTGACCTAGTTAGACCTAGACTCATGTAGAATACATAACAGAGCTTTATTTTATCATTTTAGACTTGTTGTGACTTGTGATATTCTGATTAGGAGCCAGACACCACTCCTTGGACAGTACGTTTCATATTTGACACTCAGATACAGGCGAGTACATTCTCTGATCATTTCATATCCTGTTTAGAATTAATTCCTGCAGTAGATTACTTTACTTGTACTGTTACGATGGTCACATAGATTCGTACTATATGGATCCTTTCTTGAGATGTTATCCTTATGGAGCATCGGGTACTACGTGTTCTGTGCGTTTCACTTATATGGCGTATCACTATGCTTCTTGGTTCATTTGATCACTTGTGACTTGTACCCTCATGATCACAGAGTCTCTTGAATCTTACACTGTTTGGTAACCCCTAGAATCCCCATTTATGGGACATCCATGTATCACCCTTCGGGGGCCGTGCATGGAATCATATAACATAACCTGGCTGGATCCTTGTGTATTGATTGGGGGTACGGGGAAGTAGAATTGGACATGTGAATAATAAACCAGTAGTATCTTATCAGAATCATTCCTTAGTGTCTTATCAGAATCATCCCAGGCCATTACATGCCTATATTGTACTCTGAATCACTAGTCACTGCTAGTCTCTATTTATAGTAGATATTTCTATTACAGCTCTCTCTGTTTACATACTGCACTTCTTTCAGTACTTGTATCTTACTTTACTGCATGTTTATATTTTCTAACTTGCTATGATCTGTTGAGATGTACTGTACTCGCTCCTGTCCTGACTGGACCTGTTAAAAATATTATAGAGGACGAGGAGGAGGCTTGCCTGGAGACTTACTACGGGGCAGCCTTAGATGACACCTGCGAGCTGGACCCTCAGGAGGACCTAGCTCTAGCTGAGGATATCATTCCGATTGCCTAGACTAGATTAGTTAGGCTTATCTTATTTTATGCAGTCTTGAGACATGTTTTAGCTAGACTTTATTTGGAGTTCAGAGTTGTATATATTCTTTCATCTGAGACCTTGTACTGTTGGATATTGCTGGGATTATCTTAGATTACTTTCATCTATTTATTTCCTTGAGTTCTGTTTCATATCGTGCTATCTCTTCCTTAGTTGTGATTGAGTTTATTATTGCTATGTCACCCCCATTCAGGGAGTATAAACTGTTATAGATATATTGCTAGATGTTGTGACCTAGGACAGCGTTCTACCGCCGACACTGCGGCGTAGGCTGGGCGTTGTTACATTCTCGTACCCTCACAGTGGGTGCAGGTCGTGACACAATCAATACACAAGGATCCAACCAGGTTATGTTATGATACTATGTACAGCCCCTGAAGGGTGGTAAGCCTCCGAAAGGTGATAAGCCTCCGAAAGGTGATAAGCCTCCGAAAGGTGATAAGCCCCTGAAGGGTGATACATAGTAGACCTATAAATGGGATAAGGATTCCAGGAAGACTCTGTGATCATAAGAGTATATGTCACAAGTGATCGAAGAATCAACGAAGCATAGTGATAGGCTATGTAAGTGAAACGCACAGAACATAGAGTACCCGATGCTCCCTAAGGATAACATCTCAAGAAGGGATCCATATAGTACCAATCTGTGTGACCAACGTGACAGTACAAGTAAAGTAATCTAATGCAGGAAATAATTCTAAGCAGGATATGAAATGATCAGAGAATGTACTCGCCTGATAACCTAAACAGCTGATAAGTATAGGGGGGTCCAACTGAAGCCACAGAGTCCTATTTAAAGCAACATAGGTTACAAGGTGTTCAAGTTGTAATAAATGAATCTCTATAATCAATCTACATTATCCTAGGTTCTTTTAAGTCAAAACAACTCTAGGTCGACTCCGGTCAATAATCTAGTCAAACTAGGTCAAGTGTTGACTTATAGTTGACTTTGGGTCAACTGGTCAACTCTGGTCAAACAGGGTCAATTCTAGTCTAATATAAATTGTACTTCGTTATTTGTACGTCGAAACTTACGACACGCAAATCGAGATAAGAAGATTATCGGTAAGGTTGATAATCTTATTATAGTGATCCACGTGTCCAACTTGTCAATTTCAGCGATGTGAGATCACTGGAATCGACTGAGCTCAGTTTCGTTGTACTAATCCCGAAATACGAAAATTATAAGAATTAATTATTAATTAATTATAAAAAGGTTAAACTCAGAGAAATTATCAACAAACATTGTCGGACGATGAAATAAACATCGCCAACGTGTCCAGAATGGTCAAATTAGCTAGGATAGCCTACCCAACTGTCCAATTTGGACGCAAGGGCAAAAAGGTAATTTCGGGTCAAAATGGTGTCCATGTCGGAGCCGTTTTGTACCAAAAAATGTGCAAGAAAATAATTCTATAAAATATAACAAATTATATGTCCACGAAACCAGAATGACGATACGAACCCAACGGTATCTCCAGAATTGGATTCCGTTGACCCGATCTCAATTTGGTCCGTTGACCAGAACTTAGAATTCCGGTTTGCACGGAAATGCGTGCCAGGGCCAATGTTCTCAAAACTTAGCAAACTACCTGTCAACAAGTCCAGAATGATGATACGAACTCAATGGTTTCTCCGGAATTGGATTCCGATGAGCCGATCCCAAAATGATCCGTTGACCCGGATATTGGTATCCGACTTGTACCGAAATACGTGCCGGATCCAATGTCCACCAAAACCTAGCAAATTATATGTCAACGAGTCCATAATGACGATACGAACTCAACGGTATATCCAGAATTGGATTCCGATGAGCCGGCGTCAAAAAGTCCCGTTGACCCAGAATGTGGGACCTACTTTACACCGAAAAACGTGCCAGGGCCCACGTTCTCCAAATCTAACAAATTTTATATGAAAACATGCCAGAAAGATGCCACAAGTCTAATGGTGGTGTCAGAAATGAAATCCGGAGTCCCGTGTTCAAAAATAGAAATTTACGAGTTGGAAATTATGAATTCGGACGGCCAACTTTGGCATCGAATTCAACCAATCAAACAAGCTCACAATGAAACGAAACTGGAGGAGTAGTAAGAGGGTTATACCAGCTTCGCACCGAAACAGGTAGCACGCCAAACGGAGCTGCGGTGGAGGAGATACACGCTGACGAAGTTGGCCCTGCAAAACTGTCCAAATTTAATACAATTTAAACGGTCAACTTGGTGGCCGGTTTTGATGTATCAAACGACAAAATTAACGGATGAAAATTGACAGGAATGAAGGTGGATATACCGAGATTGTGACGGAGCGAAGAAATCGCCGATCCAACGGTCGGATTTCCGGGAAAATGCGTGCGAAGTCGCTGTGACGGAACGCTAAAATGAACGCGATCCCGCGCGCGTCACGACGGGACGTCGTGCAAAACGCACGAATCGCCTCGACGGCGCGTCCCGGAGGACGGTTGCCGTCAGGGGACCGAGCGTCGGAGCTCGCCGGAGGGGGGAGGGCACCCACGGCGGCGCGTGGCCGGCCATGGCGGCGGCGGCCAGCGCCTCACCCGCGCGCTCGCGGCCAAGTGCGCTGTGCGCGCGTGGCGGCACTGTGCGGTCGATCGGCGATGCACGGAGGCATGGTCGGCCGGCAAGGTAGGGGCGGTGGCCGAGGTGGTGTTCGGTGGTCGGGTGGATGGAGGAGGAAGGAGGATGGGAGGAGGGGAAAGTGATGATGGTGGAGGTGCTGTCGGCGGTGATGGCCGACGGCGAGGCCGGCCAGGAGGCTGGTGGAGCCAGGGAGGAGGGGAGAGTTTTGGTGTCGGGTTGATGAAGGGGGTGGTCGGGTTGATGACTGCTGTGTTGAAGTTGTTGTGTTGTGTGGAGAGAAAGTGAGAGAGAGAAAGAGAGATAATATTGATAATAAATGAGTGAGAGAGAGAATAGTGCCAACCTAGATTTTAGGGCCGGCCAACCCATAGGGGTTTGTTGGCTGCTATGGGGGGGATCAATGGTTGGGATTTAATGAGGGGAATCAAAGGCTAGGATTTTAAATGGAGAAATAGGTTATTCCAAAAGGGATTTTAATTCAACAGAAATTATATTAAATATAGAAAAAAATGGGTAGAAGAATACTTGATATTTTTGAGCAAGAAATATGAGGGTGTCATGATGGAGGGCAACACAAAGCTGGACTGGACTCGGTGGAGCCGGATTGGATCAAAATCGGACATTGTGCAAAAATCAAATTAAAATTAGACGTTGATGATCATGGGCAAATAAGTAGCACATGGGGATTCCAATAAATGGGACACAAGTGACGGACGGGTAGTAGGCTCAATGTGGACCATGTCCATAGTTGGGGCTGACAGGTTTTGGTCGACAGGGGACCCACAAATCGAGTTGGAAGATAAATGTGACACCGTGGGGTGAAATAAAATCGGGTCACGTGTCGGGAAAGTTGTGCGGAACAAATGGAGCACAAGATGGCGTGTCTGAGTGGGACACTATATACCATCATGAAGATAATCCTGTCCACTCCAAAACTCGTGAAGAAGATTTCCAAAGTTGAACATCACTGACACGCCAAATATCACTGGCACGGGAAAGCACACTTAAGGAAAAATAACAGAATAAATTATTTATTGAAATTAAAATCAATCAGAAAATAAATAAAAATAAAAAACAATCAACCCGAAATTCAGGGTGCTCGCATCCTACCCACCTTATAAAAATTTTGTCCTCAAAATTAAAATGTCTATACTCCCTCTAGGTTAAACCCCCAAAATCAAAGTCCCAGATTAAAACAAATCATGTGATCAAAAGGACGACATACAGGGTCATGGCATACGGTGGTAGTGAAAGTCTCATCTAGGTATACTAGTCGTGCTAATACCAAAACAGTCATAGGGTATCAAACACACAAGCAATCTAGAGTGCTAAACTAGAGAAGTTACAGAAACAACAAACCATCAAAACTGTAAGACAGCCTACCATCCTATGTGAAAACTGGTACTTACCATAAAAATAAAGAAAAGTAACTACCAATTACCTTTAAAGGGTTCAGAAAAATCAAAATCAAAGTTAAAGAATGAAAGCCAATTTCATGAAAAATTCCAATCACAATACATATTAAGAATATTTAGTCTCGATACGATCTAAGTTGATCAAATTGGGGAAATCAAGATTTAGGCAATATGGAGGACAGTTCAACAAAGTCTGAGAACGAACATACAAGGATGGAGATTCAGGTCACAATCAAATTTAATTCAAATAATTATAACCCAAGATATAAATATGATAAGAAAAGATAATCGAAGTCGATTTGGTCGAGATTAAGGAAACTAGGATTCAATGATATTGAAAAAACCTTTCGTGGAAAACAAGAAGATTTCATACGAAGTCAGTAAATCACCTCTCTCTAATACTATCAGTTTATCATTTGCCAAACCATATATATTTTATCTCACAAGTCCCAATATGAAAATCAACCTTCATATGACTATCATCGAAATTTTATAACCTTCAGTCATCTAAATTTTACTATGATCACCATAGACAAAATTCAAACTTCTAAAACATTTCCCACGAAGCATACCCCTCTTAATTAGGTATCAACACTTATTTATTTAATCAAATTTCCAAATTCCTTCACCTTATTCTAAATTAATCCGAAACCTCTAAACCCAGTTTATGAAATCCTTGAATTTGTTTAAATCAAGTCTCGTATTTAATTAACTCCAATACCACTATGTCACACAAATTTTATTCTTATTTATAAATCAACCTTCATATTTTCTTCAACGTTCACCTTCAGATATTATCCTTTTGAATTCTATAATTTTCTCCCAATCATCTAAAATAATTCCTATAACGTAAAATTCTTGTGTTCGCTCTGTCTCTAGTCACCCTCTTAAAATATCTAGTTCAATTTCGCATAATCATTTTATTCAATTAAATTCTCCTTTCCATCTCTAAGTTTCTACATAGCCTTGTAATAGTTCCCAAGAATCAATAACAAAGATTTTTAAGTTCTCAAAACTAGGTTGACTCTGATATCCTCATTAGTTTTTTTTTTGAAAAATATATCCCTGAATTACTCATAACCAAAATTCTGTGATTGTTTCTAAATTGATAACATTTATCCCTCGATTTCATTTTAAACCTTTACCACATCTCCATTTCAAATTTTTTATATTTGACATCCAACATTTTTATTCCTACAAAATTATCATATGATAACCAATTACGTCATTTTCGAACTAGATGATTTACGTCACTTCCTCAACATTTCTCAGGTAAAAGATATGAAGATTAAAGAGTTTTCAAGGTATAGCTGACAGAATTATATACGAGATAGGGAATTGATGTAATCATGACAGTTATATGAGACAAGGAATGATGGAAATAAAACATTGGCAGGAAGAGAAAGATAAAAGAATCTGTTCTGCTTATCTGTTTAAAAGAGAAACCCATTTTGAAATCAGAGCTATAATATCAAATCCAAAATAAGGCCTAGCAAAATCACTGATTTATTGTATTAAGAAGAAATAAATTTATAAGAAGTTACACAAGGTTTATAAAACAGCTAAAGCTACTGCTAAGTAAACAAGGAGAAACAAAATAAAACAAAACAACAATAGTTCTTTTTTTTTTGACTGAACAAAAGTCGCAAAAACATGTTCGAAAATATTTAAGGTACAATCTGATAATCATATGCGTCTATCCAAAAATCATGGTACTCTAAATCCTCGTCATACTAGTAAGCAAGGCTACGATAATCACAGAGTCCTTGACTTATGTACATACCTCTAGAATTATGGTATTTAACATTTTTGCGATGCCGCTAGCTTGGCTGCGAAAACCTTAAATTCACACACCCGAGAAATATATCTAAAGTCAGACTATATATCCTCACCATACTGGCTAATGTGACTATAGAAGACAAGATTTCCATAACTTAGATGACCTAGCCCATATAATTTTATCTTGCCAAAAATTAAATTAAATCAACAATGAATACCTAAAAATCAAATTTATCAACGAACATCAAAATTCAGAAATGAACAAAATCCTTCAAATCATATATCTACAAACTCGGATGCTATAGCTAACATCAAGATTCAAATTTCAACAATCTTCATCAAAATCAATAAATACAAACTCAAATTCAATAATAATCCACCAAAATCAAATTCAATAGCAGAAAGTAAAGATAAATCAAATCAAGGAAAAAGAGTTTTCAAATCGGAATTAAACAAGATTCTCAAGGGTCGTCACAGGAATCTCTCAAGGGTTCCTAACTGTGATTGAGTACCATCAAAATATATCATATTCCTACTACAGGCTGTAGTGGTACTCAAGTTCGAATACCACTACATAAACTCGACCTGCATGGGCCACCACTAAAAACGTGTCACGACCCGCACCCACTGTTAGGGTACGAGAACGTAACGACGCCCAGCCTACGCCGCAGTGTCGGCGGTAGAACGCTGTCCTAGGTCACAACATCTAGCAATATAATGTTAAGCAGTTTATACTCTCCGAATGGGGGTGACATAGCAGATACAGTCTCAATCACATATAAGGTAGAGCATGATAAGGAAGATAGATAAAATATGAAATCCAAAAGAGATACAGGAGATAGAAGTCTAAGTGTCTAAGATACATAAACCCAAAAATACAACTCAGAACTCAAATACAGTAATCCACAAAGTAAATACAACTCCAGACAAATGAAATAACTATCTAAACAACCTCTAAAGTGTCTCCTCTAGGCTAGCAGACAACCTCCAAGCTATCTGTAAAATTCATCAACAGGTCCAGTCAGGACAGGAGCGAGCACATTACATCTCAACAGTTCATAGCAGGTTAGAAAATATAATCATGCAGTAAAGTAAGATACATGTACTAAAAAAATGCTGTATGTAAACAAAGAGAGACAGCTGTAATAGAAATATCTACTATAAATAGAGAACTAACATGTGGCTAGTGAGTCAGAGTACAATATAGACATGTAAATGGCATAGGAGATTCTGATGCTACACTATGGAAGAGATTCTGATACTATACTACTGGTGTATTATTCACATGTCCACTTCTACTCCCCCGTACCCCCAATCAATACACAAGGATCCAACCAGGTTATGTTATGATACTATGTACAGCCCCCGAAGGGTGGTAAGCCTCCGAAAGGTGATAAGCCTCCGAAAGGTGATAAGCCTCCGAAAGGTGATAAGCCCCCGAAGGGTGATACATAGTAGACCCATAAATGGGATAAGGATTCCAGGAAGACTCTGTGATCATAAGAGTATATGTCACAAGTGATCGAAGAATCAACGAAGCATAGTGATATGCTATGTAAGTAAAACGTACAGAACATAGAGTACCCGATGCTCCCTAAGGATAACATCTCAAGAAGGGATCCATATAGTACCAATCCGTGTGACCAACGTGACAGTACAAGTAAAGTAATCTAATGCGGGAAATAATTCTAAGCAGGATATGAAATGATCAGAGAATATACTCGCCTGATAATCTGAACAGCTGATAAGTATAGGAGGTCCAACTGAAGCCATAGAGTCCTATTTAAAGCAACACAGGTTACAAGGTGTTCAAGTTGTAATAAATGAATCTCTATAATCAATCTACATTATCCTAGGTTCTTTTAAGTCAAAAAACTCTAGGTTGACTCCGGTCAATAATCTAGTCAAACTAGGTCAAGTGTTGACTTATAGTTGACTTTGGGTCAACTGGTCAACTCTGGTCAAACAGGGTCAATTCTAGTCTAATATAAAGTGTACTTCGTTATTTGTACGTCGAAACTTACGACACGCAAATCGAGATAAGAAAATTATCGGTAAGGTTGATAATCTCATTATAGTGATCCACGTGTCCAACTTGTCA
The DNA here is from genome assembly GCA_029216955.1 of Iris pallida. NCBI lineage: Eukaryota > Viridiplantae > Streptophyta > Magnoliopsida > Asparagales > Iridaceae > Iris > Iris pallida. The sequence continues at coordinate 22,207,789 of JANAVB010009400.1, forward strand.
ATTTCAGCGATGTGAGATCACTGGAATCGACTGCGCTCAGTTTTGTTGTACTAATCCCGAAATACGAACATTATAAGAATTAACTATTAATTAATTATAAAAAGGTTAAACTCAAAGAAATTATCAACAAACATTGTCGGACGATGAAATAAACATCGCCAACGTGTCCAGAATGGTCAAATTAACTAGGATAGCCTACCCAATGGTCCAATTTGGACACAAGGGCAAAAAGGTAATTTTGGGTCAAAACGGTGTCCGTGTCGGAGCCGTTTTGCACCGAAAAACGTACAAGAAAATAATTCTATAAAATATAACAAATTATATGTCCACGAAACCAGAATGACGATACGAACCCAACGGTATCTCCAGAATTGGATTCCGTTGACCCGATCTCAATTTGGTCCGTTGACCAGAACTTGGAATTCCGGTTTGCACGGAAATGCGTGCCGGAGCCAATGTTCTCAAAACTTAGCAAACTACCTGTCAACGAGTCCAGAATGATGATACGAACTCAACGGTATCTCCGGAATTGGATTTCGATGAGCCGATCCCAAAATGATCCGTTGACCCGGATATTGGTATCCGACTTGTACCGAAATACGTGCCGGATCCAATATCCACCAAAACCTAGCAAATTATATATCAACGAGTCCATAATGACGATACGAACTCAACGGTATATCCAGAATTGGATTCCGATGAGCCGGTGTCAAAAAGTCCTGTTGACCCAGAATGTGGGACCCACTTTGCACCGAAAAACGTGCCAGGGCCCACGTTCTCCAAATCTAACAAATTTTATATGAAAATATGCCAGAATGACGCCACAAGTCTAATGGTGGTGTCAGAAATGAAATTCGGAGTCCCATGTTCAAAAATAGAATTTTACGAGTTGGAAATTACGAATTCGGACGGCCAACTTTGGCGTCAAATTCAACCAATCAAACAAGCTCACAATGAAACGAAATTGGAGGAGTAGTAAGAGGGTTATACCAGCTTCGCACCGAAAATGGTAGCACGCCAAACGGAGCTACGGTGGAGGAGATACAAGCTGACGAAGTTGGCCCCGCGAAACTGTCCAAATTTAATACAATTTAAACGGTCAACTTGGTGGCCGGTTTTGATGTATCAAATGATAAAATTAACGGACAAAAATTGACAGGGATGAAGGTGGATATACCGATATTATGACGGAGCAAAGAAATTGCCGATCCAACGGTCGGATTTCTAGGAAAATGTGCACGAAGTTGCTGCGACAGAACGCCAAAATGAACTCGATCCCGCGCGCGTCACGACGGGACGTCTTGCAAAACGCACGAATCGCTTCGACGGCGCGTCCCGGAGGACGGTGGCCGTCAGATGACTGAGCGTCGGAGCTCGCTGGAGGGGGGGCCACCAACGGCGACGCGTGGCCGGCCATGACGGTGGCGGCCAGCGCCTCACGCGCGCGCGCGGTCAAGTACGCTGCTGCTGTGCGCTGTGCGCGCGCGGCGGCGCTGTACAGTCGGTCGGCGACACGCGGGGGCATGTTCGGCCGACGAGGTAGGGGTGGTGGCCGAGGTGGTGTTCGGTGGTCGGGTGGATGGAGGAGGAAGGAGGATGGGAGGAGAGGGAAGTGATGATTTTGGAGGTGCTGTCGGCGGTGATGGCCGACGACGAGGCCGACCAGGGGGCTGGTGGAGCCAGGGAGGAGGGAAGAGTTTTGGTGTCGGGTTGATGAAGGGGGTGGTTGGGTTGATGACTGCTGTGTTGAAGTTGTTGTGTTGTGTGGAGAGAAAGTGAGAGAGAGAAAGAGAGATAATGTTGATAATAAATGAGTGAGAGAGAGAATAGTGCCAACCTAGATTTTAGGGCCGGCCAACCCATAGGGGTTTGTTGGCTGCTATGGGGGGATCAATAGTTGGGATTTAATGAGGGGAATCAAAGGCTAGGATTTTAAATGGAGAAATAGGTTATTCCAAAAGGGATTTTAATTCAACAGAAATTCTATTAAATATAGAAAAAAATGGGTAGAAGAATACCTGATATTTTTGGGCAAGAAATATGAGGGTGTCATGATGAAGGGCAACACAAAGCTGGACTGGACTCTGTGGAGCCGGATTGGATCAAAATCGGACATTGTGCAAAAATTAAATTAAAATTAGACGTTGATGATCATGGGCAAATAAGTAGCACACGGGGATTCCAATAAAAGGGACACAAGTGGCGGACGGGTAGTAGGCTCAATGTGGACCATGTCCATAGTTGGAGCTGACAGGTTTTGGTCGACTGGGGACCCACAAATCGAGTTAGAAGATAAATGTGACACTGTGGGGTAAAATAAAATCGGGTCACGTGTCGGGAAAGTTGTGCGGAACAAATGGAGCACAAGATGGCGTGTCTGAGTGGGACACTATATACCATCATGAAGGTAATCCTGTCCACTCCAAAACTCGTGAAGAAGATTTCCAAAGTTGAACATCCCTGACACTCCAAATATCAATGGCACGGGAAAGCACACTTAAGGAAAAATAACAGAATAAATTATTTATTAAAATTAAAATCAATCAGAAAATAAATAAAAATAAAAAAATTAACCCAAAATTCAGGGTGCTCACAAACAGCTTCTTGAATGCTGCCCAAGTCTGTCCTGCTGTGCTGACCCACGGGTCGGTCTGGTACCAGGTACGGGCCAGATCCTGCATCATGCTGGCCGCTGCCTCTATCTGGAGCCTCGTCGAGATCTCAGCCAATCTTAAAATCTCCTCCATATGCTTGATCCACTCATCGACATACAAGATCCCCTCTGTCCCTCGGAAGTCTCTAGTGTGCATCTTCTGGAAATCTTAGATGCCCTTCTTCCGTGGCTGGTATGGCTGCGGGGCTGCCGCTGGCTGAGCTACGACTCTCTCCACTGCGGTCACTGCCAGCTCAATGCCTCGAGTGAGCTCTGCTGTGTGCCTCTGCTGCTGGGTCTGCTGACCCTCCATGTACTGCCGGAAGAAGGCCAACAGCTGAACGGCGTCAACTGTCCCCGTAGGTGGCTGCTGCTGGAAGGGCTCCTCTGCGATGACTGGGTCCTGCCTCCGAGCCGGTGGAGGCATACCCCCTGCTGCTGCTGCTGGAGCCTCAATACGAACAAAGGTGGCAAGAGCTGCAGTCTCCTGTCTCTGCTGAACTGGCTGAGAGGTAGCAGATCCCTCTGTAGCATCTCCATGAATGGTATGCTATGACCGAGTCTCTACCATCCTGAAGATAGACCAAACAAGAGTATCAATTTCTGAGAAATAAGCGATATGACAAAGGCGGACAATTAAAATTCAAAAGGATCAGCTGACGATTAGGATTTAGATGGCTATAAAAGAATTTTCCTAATGTGATTGAGTACCTTAAAAAATTAATGTCCTATATCCTACTGAAGGCTGTAGTGATACTCTAGTTCGAATACCACTACACTTCTAGTCTGGACCTGCATGGGCCACCACTAAAAACGTGTCACGACCCGCACCCTAGAGTAAGGGAACGAGACGTGGGTACGTCCAGCCTACGCCATAGTGTCGGCGGTAGAACGCTGTCCTAGGTCACAACATCTAGCAATAATATACTAAGCAGTTTATACTCCCCGAAAGGGGGTGACATGATGAAAGTAAACTCACTCACAACTAAGGAAGAAGAAGCACGATATGATATAGAACTCAAGGAAATACTGATGATAAAATAGCAGATAGATAGATAAATAAAACTGCAGAAATAGAAGGAATCCCAAGTACAAACAGAGAGTCTAAGTGTCTAAGATAAATACATAATTCCAGATCCCAAGTATCAATATGTACAATCATCCAAGAATACTGTAAATGAAAACATCCTAATCTAAGGGTGTGTCATCCACAGCTAGTGGGGCCTGCTGATGGTCCAGGTCCAACATCTCATCTAAGGTAGCACCGTAATAGGTATCCACACCAGCCTCCTCCTCGTCCTCTGTAATATTTTCAACAGGTCCAGTCAGGACAGGAGCGAGCACAATACATCTCAACAGATCATAGTAGGTTAGAAAATATAATCATGCAGTAAATTAAGATACGTGATATGAAAGAAATATAGTATGTAAACAGAGAGAGAGAACTGTAATAGAAATATCTACTATAAGTAGAGAACTAACAGTGGCTAGTGACTCAGAGTACAATATAAACATGTGAATGGCATAGGAGATTCTGGAAACTATACTATGGAGTGATTCTGGAAACTACACTACTTGGATATTATTCACATGTCTAATTCTTCTCTCTCGTACCCCCAATCAATACACAAGGATCCAACCAGGTTATGTTATGATTCCATACAAAGGCCCACAAGGGGTGATACATGGATAGCCCATAAATGGGTAATTCTGGGAATGCCCATAAATAGGTGATTCTGGGAATGCCCATAAATGGGTGATTCTGGAAAGACTCTGTGATCATGAGAGTACATGTCACAAGTGATCGAAGAATCGTGAAGCATAGTGATACACCATGTAAGTGAAACGCATAGAACATGTAGTTTACGATGCTCCCTGAGGGGATAACATCTCAAGAATGGATCCATATAGTACTAATCCGTGTTACCAACGTGACAGCATCAAGTAAAGTAATCTAAAGCAGAAAAATAATTCTAACAGGATATAAAATGATCAGAGAATGTACTCACCTGGTATCTGAGTGTCCAACTGAAAAGTACTGTCCGAGGAGTGGTGTCTGGCTCCTATTTAGAACAGCACAAGTCACAACAAGTCCAGAATGGTAAAATAAAGTAATACAATACATTCTACATGAATCTAGGTCAATCTAGGCCAAAGTCAACTCTTGGTCAACTCTGGTCAATCCTAGAAGTCAAACTAGGTCAACTATGGTCAAACTAGGTCAAACTAGGTCTAACAAGTCTAGCAAGTCTATTCTAGGTCTAGCAAAGCTGTACAAGCCCAATCTAGGCTCACTAGTCAAACAGAGTCACATATATGCCATAGGCTGTATCATGCCTATAGGCCAACCATATTCACATAACACATGTCAAAATATATCTAATATATATTACACCTATTGATATTGTTATAATATAATATAGAATCATACATTAGCTTATAGACTACCTATGATATTTCACCCATACATATATATCTAATATATATAAAAAGTACAACACTTACACATATTATATGATACATGATATATATACATACATAATCTATACATCCATTGCAAGTATCTATCTTAGATACATATATAATACACAAACTTATATTGTATGTATATAAATACACTTTATATTACATATACATACATGTATACACTAGTACCTATATTAGAAAAATAGGGAAATATAGAGAGTGAGTGAGTGAACTGAGTGAACTGTGAGTGAGGGAGGGGCTGTCCCTGTGTGAAGTGAGGCTAGGGTGTGTGTATGTGTGTGTGAATGAGTGTGGAATCCTAGAATCAAATGTGTGTGTGTATCAAGGATGTGAGTGAGAGAGAGGAACCACTTGGTGTCAATTTTCAGAAAAAATAGGAAGCATGTGACTGAAATTTGCAAATAGTGTAGGAAAACATATTTATGAACTGAACATGTGTGTGTTAATGAACTCACAAATGTGTGTGTGGATATGTAGGTCTTGACAGTGCAAAAATGGGAAGGAAATTTAGCTCCTAGGTTCCTCTATAATACCATTCAGTTCATCCCAATTCAGATTTCAATAAAACACAGTTAACAAGAAAAGGGAAATCAATTCATTTAATTCCTACTAAACTCTGGTTTTTATATCAAAACAACTCAGTTAATAGGAAGGGATTTCAGTTCATAAAAAACTACACTATCTCAGGTTTTTGAAACAGTCCACTCATTGACAGTTTTCACATGTCAATTTCGACTTCCAAACCCTACAACCAATACACAAAAATTAGCATATATGTAGATTATATATAGGAGAACAAGTTAGGGATTTAAATATGTGACTTAACAGCACTTAAACTAACCAAAATGTATGGAAAATTTCATAATCGAAAACTGGAAAATAACTGAGAAATAACCCGTATCAGAAAAAATTAGGGAAATAGAAATTAATCATCAAATTAAACTAAAATGCCAAACTAATGGTTGGTAAAGTAAACCCTACTAGTGTTCGTGTCATACCATGTGTTTGTGTCCCTGAAAGAGGACACAAACGTGTCCAACCGAAATAAAAACCAAACAGTGCACACAGGCACTGTGCAGTGTGCACATGCTCGTGCTTGTGTGCACGCGTGTCGTGCACTCGACACGACACGAATGGGTTCGTGTACTCGTGTAGGGTAGTTCGTCTAGGGTCCAGCTAGGTCTGTGTCACCCTGAATCAGGTCCTAGCATGTCGTGTCCTGACATCTAAAGCCGTGTCAGTGGCTCAAAACACACTGTGCGCAGAACAGTGTAATCCCCGTGCACGACGAATATCTCTCTAACCCGACCACGAAACCCAATAAAACTTTGGGAACATGATGTCAGTGCATGCCCCCTCATGTCCACCAAGTTTCATGTCCAACCACGCCGTGTCGTGTCCTGCAGAAGCCCCGAGCAGCAGGGGACTCGCCTGGGCCGCACGTGCGTGTCCAAAAACATGTGCTCGAGTGTCATAGCGACACGACACGAAATCAATTTAACCTCAGAACACTAAAAACATGTAAGCAACACTAAAATATATTTTTCTATTCAAAATGTTTCACAAAAACAGAACGAAATATCCATTAAGGCATTTCATCAAACACCTATAGCTATCACTGATACGTGTCCGATACGGACACGTACATGACATGAAATTCTACAAATCCTATTCCTACAGGGTCAGGATACTTAGGGCTAGGCATCCATGCAACTAAAACCAAATTTTAATGGGTGGATTAGGATTTTACCTATGGTGTTCTCCAATACAAAAACCCTTTGAATGAGGATTCCCAAAAGCCACCAAACTCCTTCAAATTGATAGAAAACTGAGAATAACAAATTCCAACAGAAAGAAAACATCAATTAGAACCTATTGTAATTTGTTTGGATTAAAAAGAAGTTAAAATGGATTTTCTAGGGATTTTTGAAGTTGGGAAAATACCTCTTTCTAAACTTGCTCTTTCCTAAAGAGGCTAGCCCTAAATGGAGGAGAATACTTATAGGGAGGGGTTCCCAATGGGTGTAGTGGCTGGACAATAAAGTTAGGGTTAGGGTTAGGCATTAGTTAATGGGCTTTGGGCCTCTATGGCTAGTTATTGATTTAATGTTTAATCACAAGTCATGGCTTATGACTTAAATGATCTAACTTAAGTCAAATAACCATACCATGGGTCAACTCTAGTCTAACTAGGGTTGCATAACTGTCATGCCCCAGAACCAAAATACTGGGGGCAGACATAGCCAACTACGTATATGAAATGGATTCCATCTCGATATACGGTCACGGCTGTCTAGATACATGAGGGTTTACTACAAGCCAACAGTCTCCTAAGGTCATGAACAAGCCTAGTGTCTCAATCACAAGTAAATAAGTAAATGTTACAAGATGTATGATTATTAAATATACAATAATAAGACGTCCCAAATATTACATATTCAGCTGATCATGAAGCTAGTCGTTACAAAATGTTAGGACTAGCAAGAGTTTAGTCATACATGATCAACCCTAGGATTTGTTAATCATGTTACAGCCCGTAGGCAGACAGTAAGTAAAGTGCAATCGAGCTAAATAGGTGCTCGTCGGCTAAACGCCTCAAAAGAATATTTTTACAATAAAGTGGGAAATCAAAAATAAACCCACTCGTTGCCAGGGTTCCGTCTAGTGGCCACCATCTGGCTGGAAGGTCAGTAGATCCTCTAGAGCTGCTCCGAAATCTGGCTACACAAAACCAGCTGGGTCAGACCCCAGAAAGAGCAAGTGCCACAAAGGAGGCTTCACTTAGGAACTAAAACCAGCAATCAGCACAAGAGTATAAATAAAGTAAGAACTGGAAATAAAGAAAATACATCAGGATGATATACGACGAGATAACCATGGAGCTATTCAGATAACCAGGTTACAACCCGTAAACCAAACAAGGACCGGGGTTGTAACCCTTCGTCTGAACAGAACTTAGAATTCTCACCATTTATCGGTAAAATAAATACAAGCATTCTGGTCATGCAGTAATCTAGAACAGGATCAGGACAAGACTAGACTGGTTAGACTCCATCCAATCATTTTACGGCCAAGCAAGAATTATGGCTTGATACTTTAACTAACTAGGGTTGTCACAAGCCTAATTATTAACAAGATGCAGTGAGATTATTCCACAGCCACAAGCCCTGCAGACCATTCAGGTTACCCGGGTTGAAAGATTATGGTTGAATTCAGGTGGGTACATCGTCCAGGAAACACATATACTCTTAGATAGATTGAAGGGTGCAACACATGACAGTGTGCTGGAAATGTGCCCTACTCGACGGCAGGCTACAGATCCCAAGGCGTGGCTAGGTAACAGGATCGTCTGTAGCTGGAAGATCTCTTTATGACTAGTGTATTAATCTAGTTATTAGCCTTAGTCCATTTCAATGGGTACTCCTGACCGTGGTACTCAGGAGTCCCCTTCTAGATATGATGCAAGACAGGACTGAATTATTTGTACAAGCACAATCGTCCACGGTGTCCAAGTAATTTATACAGGTCATGTCATGTCAGGTAGCCGTCGCAACAGCTGTTCAAGATAAATCATGTCATGTGTACTTGTCAGGAGTGCGCCACGACGGGCCACTATCATTCATGTTAGTCATGTCAGGAGTGCACCACTACGGGTCACTGTCAGGTCATGCTCAATTATCAATTCTAAACATATCAAGTAAATTTGTGATTATCAAGTTCATGACAAAAGGGGTATAGGAGAGCCATGCGGCTAAGGCATATACGGCCAGGAACGATCTCTTGCGGCTGGAAGAGAACAGCCCATGCGGCTGAATAGGGTCAGGCGCATGCGGCTAAAAAGGGAAAGGCTTATGCGGTCAAAGGGGTATCAGTCATATGCGGCTCGGAGATCCAGTCAGTCATGCGGCTGAGAAAGGCAAGACATATGCGGTCAGGAGGATAGAGAACGCATACGGCTGGCGGGGGATGGGTCTATGCGGCTGGCTGACCTATCAGGTACATACGGCTGGGGAGAAGCAACCCATGCGGCTGGGAGACTGCGGTCTATGCAGCTCACGAGCGTTGAGTTCATACGGCTCAGGGTTGCTGGAAATCCATGCGGCCAGGAAGGACTGGGCCTCAGTCATGCGGCTGATAAAGAATACTTGCCGCATGCGATCAAGTCAAGGCAATAGCGCATGCGGTTGGAACTGACTTGCTGCATGAATGTTCATGCGGTCAAGTGCTACCATGCGGCTCGGGACTGTGCTTTTTCTCCAAATTTCCGAGAAGAAGTACACCATAAGCCATGGCTTCCAAGCTGCATAACTCTATCATCCAGAGCCCAAATCCGAACTTTTTTAGGTAAAAATAGGGTAGAATAAAATGCTCTACAACATGGAACCATCAAAATTTGGAAATAACAAGATTAAGTAGATCAAAACCCAAAAAATCCAAAAATAATATAAATATAAATCTACAAGAATCTAGCCATGGAAAGTAAAAATGCTAAGTTCTAACGTAAGTTAGAATGTTGTAAGGAAGAGAATGAAGTAATAAAATTGAAGTTCTTCCATGAAGCAAGTTGTACTTGCCTAGACCTCTCTCTCCCTCTCTCTGGTAGGTGAAGAATTAATGGAGGGAAGAAGGAGAGTAATGAAGAGAGAGAAGGAAGTGGGGTTAATAAATGGTAGTGGTGGTGGTAGGTAGGGGGTTCACCCTTGGTTCATAATGAACCAATAGCAATCCCAAACCGAACCAAGCCACCCGAACCAAGAATAACCAAGTCATGAAGGAAGAGCTAAGCAAGGAACCATGCAATACAAGAATAAATACGTACACGTATTCCAAATACGTAATACAAACAACAGACATTACAACTCTACCCACCTTAAAAGAATTTCGTCCTCAGAATTTAATTAAGAGACTAGAGAGACAAGAACAAGCTACACTAATCACAGGCAAGCTATACTAGGCAATCAATCAATCATGCAAGCAAAGAATCGAAGGCATGAGGCATAAGAAGACATTATACCTCACGAGTCAAATAAGTCAGGATACCGCGATCGGATGTCATCCTCATGCTCCCACGTTGACTCACCCAAAGAGTGATGACCCCAAGCAACTCGGACTAATTTGATAGTCTTATTCTTGAGGATCTTCTCTCTCCGGTCCAATATAGACAAGGGCCGCTCCTCATACGAAAGGTTGGTACCGACAACCAATTCTGAATAATTCAAAACGTGGCTCGGATCTGGGATATACCGTCGTAATTGTGATACATGGAATACGTCATGTACCTCGTTTAGCGATGGCAAAAGAGCGAGACGATAGGATACATCTCCTACTTGCTCCAGAATGTCGAACGGTCCTATATACCTAGGACTAAGCTTTCGTCGGACGCCGAAACGAATGACGCCATGGTTAGGCAAAATCCTCAGGAATACATGATCGCCGGCCGAAAACTCGAGAGGACGCCGATGAGAATCGGCCCAATGACGCTGGCGATCTTGGACAACTCGAAGATGATCTCTGACTCGCCTGACCACTTCAACTGTCTGGACAATTATTTCTGGACCGAGCATCTGCCTCTCTCCAACATCATCCCAGCTAACGGGGATCTGCACTTCCTGCCATACAGTACCTCGAACGGTGCCTTTTGGATACTGGCTTGGAAGCTGTTGTTGTATGAGAACTCTACCAGGTGCAGGTGATCTTCCCACGAACCATCGAAGTCAAGTGTACAGGACCGCAACATGTCTTCAAGAGTCTGGATAGTACGCTCCGATTGATTATCTGTCTGCGGATGATATGCTGAACTGAACTGGAGACGAGTTCCCAAGCTCTCCTGCAGGCTATACCAAAAGTGCAACGTAAATCTGGAATCTCGGTCCAAGGTGATACTGACTGGAACATCGTACAACCTGACAATCTGCCTGAGGTACATCTCTGCTAACTGAGCTGTCGACTGACTAACTCTAAATGGGAGGAAGTGAGCTACCTTCGTGAGCCGATCAACTATAACCCAAATAGCATCTCGACCAGCTGGGGATCTAGGTAATCCAGTCACGAAATCCATGGTCACATGCTCCCACTTTCACTCTGGAATGGGTAAGGGCTGAAGAAGTCCAGCCGGCCTCTGATATTCGGCCTTAACTTGTTGACAAACCAAACACCGAGAGACAAATCAAGCTATCTCCCGCTTCATGCCAATCCACCAAAAGTGTTGACGGATATCACGGTACATCTACGTACTGCCAGGATGGATGGAATACTGCGAACTGTGAGCCTCTTCCATGATCTCTTATTTGATATCTCCACTGGGTACACAAAGATGATTACCATATCGAAGTGTACCATCCTCATGAATGTATAACTCTGTTCTTTGTCCTGCCTCACACTCTGCTCTGAGCCGCTGAAGCTTGGAATCTGTTGACTGCGCCATCCGGATCCTCTCGACTATAGTGGACTGAACTTGCATACTAGCCATCAATGCCATACTGGAAGGGAGAACAACTTCAATACCCATCTTCTGAAGATCTGCTAACAGCTCTGGTTGCGCTGTTAGGAAATAAACCTCGGCTCTCCTGCTCAATGCATCTACTACAACGTTGGCCTTCCCAGGATGATACTGCAGGTTGACATCATAATCCACAAGAAGCTCCAGCCACCTTCTCTGACGCATGTTAAGATCCTTCTGAGTGAAAACATACTTCAGGCTCTTGTGGTCGGTAAAAATCTCTACCCTATCTCCATATAAGTAGTGCCTCCATAACTTAAGTGCAAACACTACTGCCGTTAGCTCCAAGTCATGGGTTGGATAATTTTTCTCATGATCACGAAGTTGTCATGAAGCATAAGCTATTACCTTCCCATGCTGCATCAGAACACACCCTAAGCCTCTGTCTGAAGCATCATAATACACTGAGAATCCTCCGGTTCCATCTGAAAGCGTGAGAATAGGAGCCGTCATCAAGCCTCGCTTCAACTTCTCGAATGAATCCTGATATTCTGCTGTCCAAGCAAACTGCGCATCCTTGCGGGTCAACTGGGTCAATGGCGCTGAAATCCGAGCAAAATCTGAAACGAACCGCCGGTAGTAGCCGGCCAATCCAAGAAAACTGCAAACTTCTGCAATGGTGCTGGGTACTGGCCATGACTCAATAGCCACAATCTTCTGGGGATCCATTTCTACTCCTCCTCTGGTGATGATGTGACCCAAGTACGAAATACGGTCGAGCCAGAACTCGCATTTACTGAACTTGGCATACAACTGGTGCTCCCTAAGAATTTGAAGAACCACACGGAGATGTTGTTCATGCTCCGCTTCACTCTTGCTGTAGACCAGGATGTCATCCAAGAACACAATCACAAACTGATCTAAGTAAGGCATAAAGATACGGTTCATGAGGTCCATGAATACTGCCGGCACATTGGTTGCTCCAAAGGGCATAACAAGGAACTTCCAATGCCCATACCTCGATCTGAAAGCTGTCTTCGGGATGTCCTGCTCTCTGACTCTGATCTGATGATATCGTGAGCGCAAGTCAATCTTCGAGAATACTGCTGCCCCTTTGAGTTGATCAAACAAGTCATCTATCCTCGAGAGAGGATATCTGTTCTTGATTGTCACTGAATTCAAGGTACGATAATCAACACATAACCTGGACGTACCATCCTTCTTTTTCACAAGAAGCATCGGTGCTCCCCAAGGCGATCCACTAGCACGAATGAATCCCTTGGCTCGAAGCTCTTCAATCATCTTGTACAAGATTTTCAATTCTGACGGCGCCATTCTGTAGACTCTCTCTGACACTGGGGCTGTCCCGGGAATCAAGTCTATGGTGAACTCGATCTCTCGCTCCGGAGGCATACCTGGAAGCTCTTCTGGGAAAACATCTGGAAACTCTTCAACTATCCGGGGTAACTGTACTGCTGCTACCGCCATCCACAACACTGGAGGAGAAGGCTCAACTGCGCCTCTAGAAAATAAAAACTCTGGCTCTCCTGGAATGCTAAAAACAACCCTACCAATATGGCAGTCTATTCTAGCATACTGGTTCCTCAACCAATCCATCCCTAAGACCACATCATAATCGGCCATCGGTAATTCTATCAATCTGGCGGGGAACTCTCTACCGCTAACTACGATCCGACACGAGGAAAATACCCTATCGACTCCCACAAGTCCGTTACCAGTAAGTATATTGAGCCTTACTGATAATGATTCGGGCTCCAATCCTATCCGTGTCGCGAATCGTACAGACATAAAAGAATGCGATGCACCAGAATCAAATAAAGCTGAAGCTGGAAATGAGTTGACGAGAATAGTACCTGCCACTACCTCTCCTGGTGCCAATCCTTCCTCTACGGTCATCACCATAGCCTGACCATGCCCTCGGGGTGTTGGTCCCCTCTGCTGAAATCCTCGCTGCTTATTCTGACTCTGGACTTGGGCTTGAGCATACTGCTGGGGGTTCTGCTGCTGGAATACCTGGGACTGAGGTGGCAAGGGCCTCGGCAATGGATACTGCTGCTGCTGGACCGGAGCTGGTCCTCTCACCGAAGAGCTAGAAAGGTTGGACGATGATGAACCACCCCTATTCGGGCAGGTCCCAACCCTATAGTCTGGTGCTCCACAAACCAGGCACAATCATTGTGCCCTACGACATTCTGCCACCACATGTCCTGGCTTCCTATAATGAGAACATCCCATTGCGGAAGACTGCTTCTGCTTCTGCTGCTGCTGCTGAGGGTACGTCGGGGTGGAATGCTGGACCGACGTTACTGAGGCCGCTCGTCTCGGAGCTCCAATAGTCAAGGCCCTGGCTGCTGGGGCTGGGGCTGAAGAGTGATTCATCTGACCGTGGGATCTCTTCCGACTTCCGGCCCTATCCACAATCCTCTGGGAGGTATACTCATGCCTCCTAGATGCTCTCAAGACTGCATAAAAAGTCTGATGCTCAAACTGCTCAACTGCCAATAGAATCTCCAAGTGATGCCCCTGCTGAAATCGCTGGGCTCTATCATACTCGGTTGCCACCAAGGTGGGAGCAAACCGACTGAGTCTGAAAAACTCGGCCGCATATCCATCGACCGTCCTGCCCATCTGCTTCAGATTGGTGAACCTCGTCTGTAGATCGTACCGAGCTACATTATCAAAATACTTGGTCTGGAATCTCTCTCGGAATACTGCCCAAGCAATGGGTGCTACTAATCCAACGGCCTGAGCCGCCCACCAGCTGCGGGCAAGATCTAGCAACTGTAGGTGCACCACGGCCACCTTCTCATTTTCTGGAGTCCTGGCTGCTTCGAGAATCACCTCTGTATCCTGAAGCCATGCATCTGCTGCGATAGCATCTTTACTACCGTCAAAGAAAGAAGGGTTCAAGCGCTTGAAGCTGTTGGCCGCGCTGTTACCCTGATGACCTCCTCTAGTCAAAGCATCCGTCACTGCCTGGTGCAAGGCATCTCCACAACGATCTTGGGAAGCTATCAAGGTCCTGACGAGACCTACCAAAGTGCCATCATCAGGCTCGGCAGGCTGAACTGGCTGGACTGGTGGTTCTCCGTCAGAAGGCACGACTCTGGAGGCTACTCCGGAATGCTGGGCTTGATCTCCTGGTTACTGCTGATCCGCGGAAAGTGCTCCGCCTTGCTGACCGGCAGGTCCAGGAACGATGCCGCTGAAGAAGACGACATGGGGAACAATAAGAAAGGACCAGGATAGACCAACGATACAAGCATATGATCAGGACAAGAATCCAGGGATTCAGAAGATACGAGCAGAAATCAAAGGCAAATACTGATTGAGACATCTATTCGGTAAACCCTCACATATCTTGATTTACAAGACCTGCATGGGCCACCACTTAAACCATGTCACGCCCCAGAACCAGAATACTGGAGAGCGGGGGCAGACATAGCCAGCTACGTATATGAAATGGATTCCATCTCGCTATACGGTCACGGCTGTCTAGATACATGAGGGTTTACTACAAGCCAACAGTCTCCTAAGGTCATGAACAAGCCTAGTGTCTCAATCACAAGTAAATAAGTAAATGCTACAAGATGTATGATTATTAAATATACAATAATAAGGCGTCCCAAATATTACATATTCAGCTGATCATAAAGCTAGTCATTACAAAATGTTAGGACTAGCAAGAATTTAGTCATACATGATCAATCCTAGAAATTGTTAATCATGTTACAGCCCATAGGCAGACAGTAAGTAAAGTACAATTGAGCTAAACAGGTGCTCGTCGGCTAAACGCCTCAAAAGAATATTTTTACAATAAAGTGGGAGATCAAAAATAAACTCACTCGTTGCCAGGGTTCCGTCTAGTGGCCACCATCTGGCTGGAAGGTCGGTAGATCCTCTGGAGCTGCTCCGAAATCTGGCCACACAAAACCAGCTGGGTCAGACCCCAGAAAGAGCAAGTGCCACAAAGGAGGCTTCACTTAGGAACTAAAACCAGCAATCAGCACATGAGTATAAATAAAGTAAGAACTGGAAATAAAGAAAATACATCAGGATGATATACGACAAGATAACCATGGAGCTATTCAGATAACCAGATTACAACCCGTAAACCAAACAAGGACCGGGGTTGTAACCCTTCTTCTGAACAGAACTTGGAATTCTTACCATTTATCGGTAAAATAAATACAAGCATTCTGGTCATGCAGTAATCTAGAACAGGATCAGGACAAGACTAGACTGGTTAGACTCCATCCAATCATTTCACTGCCAAGCAAGAATTACGACTTGATACTTTAACTAACTAGGGTTGTCACAAGCCTAATTACTAACAAGATGCAACGAGATTATTCTACAGCCACGAGCCCTGCAGACCATCCAGGTTACCTGGGTTGAAAGATTAGGGTTGAATTCAGGTGGGTACATCGTCCAGGAAATGCATGTACCCTTAGGTAGCTTGAAGGGTGCAACACATGACAGTGTGCTGGAAATGTGCCCTACTCGACGGCAGGCTACAGATCCCAAGGCGTGGCCAGGTAACGGGATTGTCTGTAGCTGGGAGATCTCTTTATGACTAGTGTATTAATCAAGTTATTAGCCTTAGTCTATTTCAATGGGTACTCCTGACCGTGGTACTCAGGAGTCCCCTCCTAGACATGATGCAAGACAGGACTGAATTATTTGTACAAGCACAATCGCCCATGGTGTCCAGGTAATTTATTCAGGTTATATCATGTCAGGTAGCCATCGCAACAGCTGTTCAAGATAAATTATGTCAGGTGTACTTGTCAGGAGTGCGCCACGACGGGCCACTATCATGTCATGTTAGTCATGTCAGGAGTGCACCACTACGGGTCACTGTTAGGTCATGCTCAATTATCAATTCTAAACATATCAAGTAAATTCGTGATTATCAAGTTCATGATAAAAGGCGTAAGGATATAAAATGGACGTAAAATATCTAATAAAATATCAATACACAGGGCTATTGGAGAGCCATACGGCTGAGGCATATGCGGCCAGGAATGATCTCATACGGCTGGAAGAGAACAGCCCATGCGGCTGAATAGGGTCAGGCGCATACGGCTAAAAAGGAAAAGGCTTATGCGGTCAAAGGGGTATCAGTCATATGCGGCTCGAAGATCCAGTCAGTCATGCGGCTGAGAAAGGCAAGACATATGCGGTCAGGAAGATAGGAAACTCATGCGGCTGGCGGGGGATGGGTCTATGCGGCTGGCTGACCTATCAGGTACATGCGGCCGGGGAGAAGCAACCCATGCGGCTGCGGGGAGCAATGACTATACGGTCAAGGGAAGCAAACCCATGCGGCTGGGAGACTGCGGTCTATGCGGCTCACGAGCGTTGAGTTCATACGGCTCAGGGTTGCTGGAAATCCAGGCGGCCAGGAAGGACTGGGCCTCAGTCATGCGGCTGAGAAAGAATACTTGTCGCATGAACTTGTCATACGGTCAAGTCAAGGCAATAGCACATGCGGTTGGAACTGACTTGCCGCATGAATGTTCATGCGGTCAAGTGCTACCATGCGGCTCGGGACTGTGCTTCTTCTCCAAATTTCCGAGAAGAAGTACACCATAAGTTATGGCTTCCAAGCTGCATAACTCTATCATCCGGAGCCCAAATCCGAACTTTCTTAGGTCAAAATAGGGTAGAATAAAATGCTCTACAACATGGAACCGTCAAAACTTGGAAATAACAAGATTAAGTAGATCAAAACCCAAAAAATCCAAAAATAATGTAAATATAGATCTACAAGAATCTAGCCATGGAAAGTAAAAATGCCAAGTTCTAAAGTAAGTTAGAATGCTATAAGGAAGAGAATGAAGCAATAAAATTGAAGTTCCTCCATGAAGCAAGTTGCACTTGCCTAGACCTCTCTCTCCCTCTCCCTGGTAGGTGAAGAATTAATGGAGAAAAGAAGGAGAGTAATGAAGAAAGAGAAGGAAGTGGGGTTAATAAATGGTAGTGGTGGTGGTAGGTAGGGGGTTCACCCTTGGTTCATAATGAACCAATAGCAATCCCAAATCGAACCAAGCCACCCGAACCAAGAATAACCAAGCCATGAAGGAAGAGCTAAGCAAGGAACCATACAATACAAGAATAAATACGTACACGTATTCCAAATACGTAATACGAACAACAGGCATTAAAATAACCTAACCAAGTCCAAACTCAACTAGGGTTAGCTCCTAGGTTAGTCTACCATGGTCATTACTAGTCAAAGTCAACCTAGTCAACCCTCATTCAAACAATTCCAAAATAAATTCTAAAAATTCCCATAAATTCAAATAAATTATAATAAATTCAAATAATTCCAAAAATGACAAAAATACCCTCAAACTAGGAATATGGTAGTGACTATTTTGCCGAAATAAATATTAAGAAAATAACTTCTAAATCGTATTTTTAGAGGTTAATAATTAAAAAGGAAATTAGATTTTGCAAAACAAATATTTTTTTAGTAATTAGAAATAATTTACCGAAAAACACTTTTTCCTAGAAATACATTTTTAACCCCTTTTTATCATAAAAGGAAAAATAGCTTTTAATTTGCAAATAGTACTTTATGAAAATACAGTTTTTATCAAACTAACGATTTAACTAAATAGCAAAACATTTTTGGTATTCTTACTAAAACCATTTATTTACCGAAATTAATTTAATTTAGCAAATAAACTAAATTATAGAAATAATATATTTTATTATTTATTCTAATTATTGAAAGCTTTTGGTATAAAATATTTTTAGAAAATATATATAAGTTTTCTAGTGACAAATAATAATATTTTTTACGAAATCAATTAATAATAACAGACCATTATTACTAATAATTTCATTTCCATAATTCTTAATAATTTGACAAATTATTATTGAAAAATATATTTTACTATAAACATTAACATGCCAAATTTTACTATAACAGTATTAACTACTTTACTTAAAAGAGCACAACAATCCTACAATTTACCATTACTAACTTAATCTCATGCCTTTGCTGTAATCTACCAGATAATAACTATTAAACCATTTAATTAATTAATCCACATGTCACTACCACATTTCTAGCTTGAGGATATTTTGGTCTTTTGGTCAATTTTTGAATTTTTATTAATTTATTGAATTGGTGAATTCTAGTTTGACTTTGACTTGTTAAGACAAGTAGACTAGCCTAGAACCTAACCCTAGCTATGGTAACCCTAGTCTAACTTGAGTGAACCCATTTTAGTTATTAGAGATTAGTTTTAGAATGAGAGGATTAAGTTTAGTGTAATTAAGTCATGACTTATGGTTTTAGGAAATGACTTATGACTTCATGACTTAAATGATTAGGACTTAAGACCATGGGCCAATACATGAAACCCTAACCCTAATTAGGACACCCATGGTAGCCATAATTAGGGTTTTCCCTTGCCTATAAGTATTCTTGTAGTGTGTTCTTGCCTCTTTTGTTTTTGACCTAGATTTGGAATGAGAGGTAATTTTCCATTCTCCTAAAATCCTATTTAATTCATTTCAACTCCTTTTTAACTCTAGTCTTTTGCATTAGGATTTAATTATTGTTTGTTTACTGATTCTGGAGGGTCACCTCAGTTTGTGTGCCATTTAGAGCTTGGAAGTTGCTATTTGGAATCATTCCATTTGAACCTTTTCTTGAGTATTGACACTCAATAGGTAAACCATTTAAACCTATTGTTTTTCCTGTTTTCTTTACATATAGGGCTAGGTTTAAGGATTCCCTAGCAGTCCCCGAGATTTGGACACAATTCATGTCCATTTTGTGTCCGTATCGGACGCGTATCATAGTAGATACATAGGTGTTTGTAGAAATGCCCCTTAGGGATTTATTTTCGTATTTTTAAAAACTAATTTCATAGATCTGTAGATCTACATGTGTGTATTACTTTTTGTGAAGGATTTTATGGGTTTCGTGTCGGTTTGTGTCGAGTTTTTGGCCTTGGATACGTTGTACGAACCCTACGCCTGTGTCCTGCCTATCGGGGTCCATATCTCGTGACACAGGACACTTCGGGACACAAAATTTCGTAGAGAGTAGGGGAAATGTCTGACATCATGCTCCCAAAATATGGGAGCAGATGGCTGAGCACACACGGAGCAATCGCGCCCGCACTGGCCGTACACTGTCGCACGCAGGCGGCTGAAACACGCACAAACACGCGTACAACATGCGTTCGTGTCCTCTGTAGACACATCATAGACACGTGTCAGACTATCGCACGTATAGTCCTACCCTAGGCAACCACGTGGGTGTGTGCACGTGACACGAAGGGTTGTGTGTCGTGTCCTACACTCGTGTGCATGCGTGCACGACACTGTGTTACACTAGGTGCACCCCATGTGTTTGTAATGATGTGGACACATCTGTGTTGTGCTTTTTGGACACTAAGTGACTCACAAGACACTCTCACATATGAAACACTAATTACCAACTTTTTATTTATAATTTAGGTGATTAAATTAGTTTCAATTCATTATAATTTCCCAAATGCCTGATACCCACTGATACCACTTTGTTGAACTATTTATTCGAGTTTTAAATTGCTTTTTAAGTGATTTTTATGATGTTAAAAGTAATGATTAGTTCACCTACATGTGTAAGGGTTGATAATTATGTTAGTATGTGATTGTGGGGGGGGGGGAATAGGTTTCGAATTGGATTTTTGGATTGCTAACAGCCAAGGGTTTTATTGCACTGTCATTTAGTTTGGAAAATTCTGAGAATACCAATTCCCTGTCACACATTCAATTACACACTGATTTTTCCCTCTTGTGTTGTACACATACATAGGTTTTTGGGTTGGACTGCTAGGCTTTTCATTTAACTATCAGTTGTTGGGACAAATCTAAGACATATCACTTAACCTGAGAGCTAATGTCATTATCTGCACATCTACACACTATTGTTTTCCCTGTTACACACAGGTACACTCATGAACTCACACACACAGTTTTCCCTCACACACAATCACATTCCTGTCATACTATAACATGAACACTATAGCCTACACACATATACACATACTCTATGACACTTAACCACTCTACTGTCCTCTATTACACCATATCACACACAGACATGTTCATATCACACACCCTTTGTATCACACACACTCTCATGTCTCCATACACACACACACACACATGTGACACTATCCTACACTGTTCACACATATGGTACACACATGTCATTACCCTATCACCCTATATATATATATATATATATATATATATATATATATATATATATATATATATATATATATATATATATATTCATTACCCTATCACCCTATATATATATATATATATATATATATATATATATATATTTTTTATCACCCTATATATATATATATATATATATATATATATATATATATATATATATATATATATATATAAGTATATATATATATATATATATATATATATATATATATATATATATATATATATATACTTATATGTGATATATCAATGTAGCCTAAGTGTGTTCCTTATATAAATTAAATATATTATTAATATATGTATATGTATGAAATGTTTGTGAACTATACTAAATTAGACTGATATGTAAAAAATGTGGGAATATGCATAAGTGTGAAATGGACTATATGTGATTAGCCTATGGCCTATAGCCTATGGCACCTAGCCTGTGTATATGGCTTGAATGCCAGTGTAGGAGTGCTGTTGGCTTGTATAGCCTAGATATTGTGTGTGTATGCTAGAATCGGCTGGTTAGGCTTAGTGAGACTTGTTTGGCTTAGGCTTGACCTAGTTGACCTAGTTTGACTAGTATAGTTGACTAGAGTTGACCGAGGGTTGACTTTAGCCTAGATTGACCCCAAACATCATGCAGATGCATTGTAGCAGTCTGTTATATTATTTTAGACTTATAGTGACTTGTACTACTTTATAGGAGATAGAAACCACTCCTCGGACAGTAGATTCTCTTCAGATACTCAGGATACCAGGCGAGTACATTCACTGATAGTTTTTATTGTCTTGATATCTGCTATATCCGATTCAGTTGTAGTGTCTTACTCGATTTCCAGTTACGATAGTTCACGGACTAGTATATGTTGGATCATGACATGGGATGTTGTTTCTAGATTTTCGTGGTATATTGGTACATTTTCTGTCTTATTTTTATGTATTGGTATAGACACCGATTCCTAAGGGAACTTGCTACCCTCTTATGGAATCCCGTGTCATGACGTGTCATGTCCAGATCCATTATACTATTCGGAGATGGGGGAATTATTAGGGGCTATGTGCTCAAATCCCCATGTCACTATATTCATGTGTTTGCGCCACTCTCACCTCACGTAGGGTGTAGCGAGATCTCATTCATGTGCTCGTTATCCAGCTTGGCCGGTATGACCCTTTACAGATTTTTATGTGATTGTCGAGCCAAGTGGATAACCTGTCATGTCACTTACCCAAAGCCGATCACATAACGCTCTAATAATTCAAGTCATATTTTTATATTTATTTATCATAGGAGGAGAAGTTCTATTCTGGAGAAGGGTTACAACCCCGGTCCTTGTTTGGTTTAAGGGTTGTGACTCGGCTTCCGAATAGTTTCCAAGTCATCATATATATATATATATATATATATATATATATATATATATATATATATATATATATATATATATATATATTGTCATCCTTTTCAGTACCTTTTCAGTACTTACATCATGATATATATTTCCTGTTGATTTTGTCTCGTATTTCACATATTCTATATGCTCTTATGCTATACTTTGATTGGAGGCTAGGTTCTGTTCGAAAGAAGGGTTACAACCCATGTCCTTGTTTGGTATACGGGTTGTAGCTCGACTTTCGAATGGCTCCCAAATTTTTCCATATCTTTGTCTTGTATTTTATTATATTATCTCTTATAAAATTTGTCAATTCATATGGAACAGCTATTAGTGTTTGTACTTGCTCATTTTACTGACAGGATACCGTTGATATATTACAGATGATTTTGAGGCAGATTGCCCGACCTATTATGGGGTCGAGTTAGATGGAGTAGACCAGGACCGTGGCTTGATAGTAGAGCCATTAGACTTTGCA
This sequence comes from Iris pallida, assembly GCA_029216955.1. Taxonomy (NCBI): domain Eukaryota; kingdom Viridiplantae; phylum Streptophyta; class Magnoliopsida; order Asparagales; family Iridaceae; genus Iris; species Iris pallida. The sequence continues at coordinate 22,230,513 of JANAVB010009400.1, forward strand.
CTCCCAGAGTAGTTAGTTTAGTTAGGCTTACCTGGACTGCGGTCCAGCTTTTGTTTTAGACTGTAGTAGCTTATATTTATTTCCTATGACTCTGTGATGTTGTGTATATCTCTAGGCTTGTGTGGATCTTGAGCTTATTTTCTATTTTTCATCTATCATTTTTTTTCCATGCTATCTACCTTAGTTTTATTTTGTGATTATGACTGTATTGCTATGTCACCTCCATTCAGAGTGTATATACTGTACATATACCTTTAATTTGTTTAGTCGTAGTATTTACAGACCTTATATACAGCATTCTACCGCCGATTCTGCGGCGTAGGCTGGACGTAACCACGTGCTTGTACCCCTCATCAGAGTGCAGGTCGTGACATGACACCACAAATACACTAAAATAATTATTCTAAACTAACTGTTCCAATTGACAGAGCTTTATTCTGTCAATTGGCCGGAACAGGAATTGGGTTCTGACAGAAAGAAAAGAGAATTTTTGGAATAGAAACTTACCGGAACAGAGACGGAGCACCAAGGCGATGCCTCAGACTCGGAATAGATCGTCAAAAAGTCGACGAAACCGCGGAAATCACAGACACGAGGCCGTGAGCGCACGGGGGCCGCTCGGAGGTGCTGCCGCGATAGGGGGGTCTGCGCGGGCTGGCGCGGGACAGCTGGTGCGTACGGGAGGGGGGCCACACTAGCTGGCGCTGGACGGAGCTGAGGGTGATGCGGGGGCACGGGCGGGGTGCCTTTTTTATTAACGTCATTCTTCTGACATTTTAGCAGACTTGAAGGCGCCTTTTTTATTAACGTCAGTTGTCCAAAAGTAGAAATATGTATACCTTTCTGGAGCTTCGTTTCCGACCACACCCCCCCCCCCCCCCGCTGCCCTTCGAGCCCCATCCATTAACTGGGCAGTGCAAGTCCCTAGTGCAATGCTCTGGAGATATCGTATGTGGTTCAGAAAAATCTTGTTGTATAACGCCGTCTTTGCACAACATATTTTCTTCGTTACTTGTTTATTATTTTTCTGCAAATAAATGTTAGACGAATAATTAAAGCAATATACAGTAGCAAATATGATAACATTTAATACATGTTTGGATAATGCAAAGTTTAAGTATCAATATTATAGTGATTGCATGAATATTGATGATATTATAATATTAAACTTAATCGATTAGCCCCTGCTCGTGTAGAGGTGGCGCTGTAGCCGAAGGGAGGGGGCGGGTCATTGTAACCTTAGAATACGAGTAATTCAATTTGGAATTTTTAAATTATTTTAAATAATTTAAAATGAATTTTTAAAAATCATTAAAAACTTTTTTGTATTTTTTACGAATTATTCATTTCTAAATCCTAAATTCTAATTATTGTCTAATTCGTAAGCCTAGCTAAGAAGTAGTTAGTCAAACTGAGATTAATTAGTAACTGACTAAGCTTCTAAAAAAAGTTTTTAAAATTTTAAATTACTTAAATTAGTAGACATTTTTGAGTAAATGAAATTTGAAATTAGATTAATTTTAATTTTAATTATAAGCTCCAAACTTATTTTCCCTCCAAGGGAAGTTTCCTAGCAAATTTCAAGGGAACTCAAATATTCTTAATAGCCAATTAGAGCCCTATGTCACGGACTTAGTGTTTTTGCTAGCACTTCGTCCCATGTGGCGCAATATCTTCCTTCTCGAAGACTCGTGCAAGCCTTCTCAACACGACTTAGCTAAATATCTAAGGAAAATAAGAAAAGTGGAACAAAATAGGACTCATAAGATTTCTTTATTGACTTGGAGAATGCTTACAAGTTTTAGGTGGTGAGTAACAAATGAGGCCTCCCCCTTATTTATAATGGCTCATAGAGCTTTACATGAAAAGTCCTGCAAGGAATATTCCAAGGATTATTCTTCCTACCATAACTGGAACGGCATATTCCAGGTTTATTCCCTAAGAACATAAAAGAAAACTTTACGGGCCATCCAGAAGGTTCTTGGGCCTCCTAGAAGGATCTTAGGCCTTCCAGAGAAATTCATCGTCTTCCAGACAGTTCCGCCATCTTCTGGAATGTTCTAGAAATTTCTCGCATAATCTTGATCCGTGGAAAGGTTATACAACTTGGCGTCGGAGGGGACGCAACATTTGGGACGTTAAACCTAGATCTAGATTTCGATTCAAAATTAGTTAGAATTTGAGGGAAGATTGAATAGATTTTGAAAATAAAATGAAAACTGCAACTATACAATTTTTTATGCAATTTATCAATTATCCTTCATATTTAACGAGAAAATCAATTCGCCTCTCTCCCGCCCATTTTCCAAATCCCCTATCGGGAACTCCTTGTTGGTGTTTTTTTCCTTTTGGACTAGAAAAGATAGTCCCACATCGGCTGCACTAAATGGTGAGTATCTCAATATAATGCATTGCTTATGTTGAGGTGTGCACATGAGGTGTAGTGGGGCACAAGTTTGTGCCATATGGGAGTATTTTCCTAGAAGGAAAAAGGATTAAATCCAACAAGGATGCAAGTTGATTTTTGTTGTGCGGACTCGGACTCGGACACGGACTCCAGGATGTCTCGTGCATGCACGGAAGTGTTCGGGGGGTAGGCGTGGACTGGCATACTTCTATGCTGATTGTGGGATGATCTAAAATATCAAACTCTATCTTTGAGTATTAGTATTTTAGTCCCACATCGAATAGGAGAAGAGGTAAAGTCTCAACTCCACTCTATAAATAGAGCCCCTTGGCCTCCTTTGAAAGATGCACCAAGAAGAGAGTTAAGGGAGTCTGTAAAGTCCAGAAAGCCCGTTCAAGTCTCAAATTTTAAATTACGAGCGTTCCAGAAGTTCTTCGTGAACTTGCTGGTTCCTGGAAGCAGATCGTAGTGGGGCAAATCTTGCTTTGAGCAACGGTGATCTTAATCACCCCAGCAAGAACCTTTCCTCTTCTTCTTTCTTCTTTCTTCTTTCTTCTTTCTTCTTTCTTCTCCTTCATCTGAGTTGTAACTCAGTTCTGTCCGTCTGCAACTGCGATTGCAAGGAAGAACATGAGATTTACTTTCTGATTATTGTTGCTTTTGTAATCAGATTCATATTATAGAGTTCCTCTTGGATCTCGAGAATAATCAGAAGGTGAACGTTTGTTGAACCTCTGATCTCGACATCGAGTCTATCATCTTTGATCAAGCCCCGGGACTAACAATCTCAAAGCAAGATTCTTGTAGATGGAGAACTCTCGTGCTTCTCTCACCGATACCAGCTTTAACAAGTTGGAGAAATTCGATGGAGAACATTTCCAAATCTGGAAGAGGAAGGTCACCCTTAATCTTCAACTCGTGGACGTAGACCATGTGTTGATTGAGGCTGAACCGACGATTCCAGAAGGAGAAACTGTCGATGCTATTGCTGCTGCACTCGTCAAGCAGAGCAAATGGAAGAGAGAAAACAGCATTTATAAACTGCTGATTCTCAGTTCTATGGAAGACTCTCTGGCAGAGTCGTATTCCAAGAAGGTGAAGGCCAAAGAGATCTGGAATTCTTTGGGTAAGCTATATGAAGACGATAAGAATAAGTCTAAAATCTTCATCGTCGAGAAGTACCACAAGTGGCTCTTCAAAGACGAGATGGCGATGCTACCTCAAGTAAAGGAATTCCTGAAGTTGTGCCAGAAGTTAGATGACGAGAAGATGTCCCTCGTCGACAAGTTTTTCATTAGAGGGATAGTCTCGAAACTTTCTGCTGGTTGGAGCAACTTTTATGCTATAATGCATCGGAAGAAGCTGGACATTAGCTTGGAAGATCTTCTACAAGAGATCCACGTTGAGGATGAAATACGATCTCAACAGAAGATGGAATCTCTGTCCAAACAACTGGCTAAGGCCAACTTGGTGCAGACGAGAGAGTTCAAGGGGAAGCGGGTGGCTTCTCATCACAAGAAGAAGGACTCCACTAATCTAAAAGTGAACAGTCCTTTGTTCAAGCAACAGAAGTCCAAGTCCCACGTGACTTGCTTCAACTGTGACAAGAATGGCCACTACATAAGTGAATGTAAATCCAAGCCCAAACCAAAATAGCAGGTATAGCTAAACTTGGTTATTTTGATTACTTAACTTGGTTGCTAATATTGCACAGGTTGAGTTATCTAGCGTGGAAGCTGACTAGTGGTCTGACACTAGTGCATCAGACCACGTGTGCTCTCAAAGGAGCTGTTCACCAAGGACGAGCCATGTTATGACGAAGGTCTCGATGGCAAACATATATCTAGTAGAAGTTTTAAAGATCGAGACAGTGCTTATTAACCACCGACAAGGACACTGGAATGCGTGTTGCACGTACCAGAGATTTTTTGGCGATCTGATCTCAGAAAGTCTGTTATCTGATACAGACTTGAAAGATGGACATTCGTACTATCCAGATGGTAATTTCTTGGCGAGGAACATGCTTCGAAAAGATGTTCGGTGCTGAAGGAATGTTCGAACTTTTGCTGATGGCGATGAAGTTACTCCATTGAGTGGACTGAGAGTTGTTCTATGACAGAAGCAGACTCAAGCTTTTCTACCGGGACCTTATCTTCAGAATGTGGGGGTAAGAAGGTGGAGGAGTTTAAGGTCTGTACAAATACAAGACTGTTGGGAAACTGCTCAGACGATTGAACTAAAGTACTGATCATCTGGAGTTAGTAGACTCAGATATCTGTGACTTTTATCAATTCTCCACAAAGGCCGGTTTGAAGTGTTTCTCGAAGTGCACGTTCGCATGACTTCTCAAGTAGAAGGATGCAGCATTCGAGTAGTTCAGAGACTTCAGGGCTGAAGCTGAACGTTAAAACGATCTACAACTACTCAGAAGTGATCGAGATATAGAGTATAGGTCTCATGAAATTGCATCATTCTGCAAAGAACATGGAATCATCAATGAGACTACTGCTCCGTATTCTCCTCAATCTAACGGAATAGGAGAGAGAAAGAACAGAACGTTGACAGAAATGATGAACTCAATGTTGCTAACTACGGGTCTTCCTAAATGCTAATGGGGAGAAGCTGCATTGACGACCACTTTTATTCTAAATAGAGTGCCGTATGCAACTTCGAACATAACTCCTCATGAACACTGGTTCAAAGTCAGACCTAACTTGAATGTCATTCGAGTGTTGGGGTCTCTAGCTTATGTGAAGCTCCCAGATCTGAAGATTCAGAAGCTGGGGACTAGGACTACGAAGATGATCTTCTTGGGGTATGCCGAGAAGAGTGATGCTCGGAGATTTCTTGATATTGAGTCAAATCATATCATCGAATCTCGTGAAGACAATTTGCAAGACACAAGAATATTGTTCTTACGGATAAACCGGAGAACAATAAGGGTGCGCAAGAAACTGAAGTTTTTAATAAAAAAGTAGTCCAAGAAGATGTTGTTGTTGAAACAACGGTTGAACCAGAACTCGTTGAGCCGTCGTCGAAGCAAGCGAGGAGGCCGAAGAACTTCGGAGATGACTTCATCATCTATCAAGTGGAAGCAGATCCGCTTACCTATGATGAGGCGATGAAGACCAGAGATGATGTTTTCTGGATGGAGGCGATTGACAATGAAATTGATTCCATCACCTCAAATAACACTTGGGTGTTGGTTGATCTTCCTGAAGGAGCGAAACCCATCAGATGCAAATGGATCTTCAAGAAGAAGATGAAAGCAGATGGAACTATTGACAAGTTCAAGGCCAGGTTGGTGGCCAAGGGGTTTTCTCAGAAGCAGGGGATCGACTACTTTGACATGTATGCTCCAGTAGCCCGGATGACCACCATCAGAATGTTGATTGCTCTCGCAGTGATACATAAGATGGTGATACATCAGATGGATGTGAAAACGATATTCCTGAATGGCAAGCTGACCGAAGAGATCTACATACAACAACCAGAAGGGTTTGTCATCAAAGGCCTTGAAGACAAAGTCTACAAGTTGGTAAAATCTCTGTACGGTTTAAAGCAAGCTCCCAAAATATGGTATGAGAAGTTTGACAAAGTCATAAGGTCAAATGGCTACAGGGTCAGTAAAACAGACAAGTGTGTCTATACGAAGTTTGCTGACGGAAGAGGAGTCATCGTTTGTCTATACGTGGACGACATGCTAATCCTAGGTACAGATATAAGCTGTGTCACGGAGACAAAGAAGTTCCTCTCGACGAAGTTCAGTATGAAGGACTTGGGGGATGCTGATGTTATCTTGGAACTCAAGATCATTCGGACAGACACTGGACTAGCGCTGTCACAGTCTCATTATGATGAGAAGATGATCACTCGTTACGGATATCAGGATCTTCCAGGGATCGATACGCCGTACAAGTGTGATCTGAAATTGAAGCCTAATTCAAGGGAAAGCGTCAGGCAGCTGGAGTATGCAAGCGTAATCGGGAGTTTGATGTATGCTATTTCTGCCACAAGGCCTGACATAGCTTTCGATGTGGGAATGCTGAGTCATTTTACGAGCAACCCAGGTATTGAGCACTAAAAAACTGTAAAACGGGTTATAAGATATCTCAAGAAGACTCAACCATATGTACTGCACTACAACGGAGATCCATCGGTAGCGGAAGGCTTCAGTGATGCCAGTTGGTGCTCAGAAGTGGAGAGCGAGAGGTCCACAGGTGGATACATTTTCACAATGGGTGGAGCTGCTATATCTTGGAAGTCGAAGAAGCAGACTATGCTCTCGCGATCATCTATGAAAACTGAGTTCTTTGTACATAATACCGCAGCAGATGAAACAGAGTGACTTCGGGAGCTCATGTATGATCTTCCAGTAGTTGGGGCACAAATACCGGTATTTTCGATATATTACGACAACCAGGCGACTGCAGCGGTGGCATCGAATGGTCTCTTCAATGGGAAGAAGAGAACTGTGCGGTTGAAGCACAGGGCAGTGAACGATCTCATCAAGAGAGGTGTCATTGCAGTGATTGATGTTCAGAGTCAGGAGAACCTGGCGGATCCATTCACCAAGGGCCTCAAGCGCCAGCTGGTCGATGACACAGCTTGTAAAATGGGCTTGAAGGCATTCTAATATTGTGTTATTACATTCCTACCATAAAGTTTTATGCTATTAGTTCAAAGAGAAATCTACTAGGCATCTAGCTTTTGGTTCAAGGGAGGACTATTAACCAGAAGAATATCAGAAACGGTGGGTTCTTGTCCTCTGTGACATAGAGAGGTTACGGATCTACAACCACTGTTGTCTACTGTTGTTTTTTGCAAAAAATGGATCCTGTGGGAAGGTTGGCTTAAATGCCTTAATGAGTTCTCAGGCAGAGTGAATGCCTGGAGTGCTTTACAGGAAGCACGGTAGCGCAGTACTACAAGGAGTGTAACTCCATGCTACAGTGGGGTGACTGCACCATGAGGTTCCCTGGTAGGGATAATGCCTCGGCTTTGCAAGCCAAGTCACAACGGAGTAGTACCGCAAATAGGCAGGTAGCCTAATGCTGGATGATAATCGTAATAAAGAAAGGTATACAGCGCTACAAAGAGGACGATGTCCTCATGTTACAGTGGCATGACACCACGAAGAGGTACCAGGTAGGGTAAAGCCTGGGCTTTGCGAGCCATGTCATATCGACGTAACACCGCACGGAAGCGCAAGGCTTCATGTTGGGTAGTTTGGCACTACAAAGAGGCCTGTGACCTCATGCTACAGTAGTATGACACTACGATGAGGTACTCAGGTGGGGTAAAGCCTCGGCTTTAAGCCATGTCATAGCGGCGTAGCACCGCAAAGAAGCGCAATGCTTCATGCCATGACTCTTTATAAAGAACTCACCTATAGTGTATGGACAGAGATATCAGGCCGTCTTTTGAGGGTAAACTTGTAGACGCCCAAAATTATACACTGAAATCAGGCTGGCACAAGGCCTTTAATGTGCAGCCAGAAGCACAGTTGATATCATTATGTGAGTAGGAAGAATTACAGTTATGGAGCAGAATTCAAGGCTTAGTCCATTCTTGTATCATGCTATTATTTAACCTATGCGAAAAGATTTAAGTCGTAGCAACATCTCTCCTAATGCATGATGGACAGTCACTGTGGGGAACGCTTAACCCATATATTGAGATATGTGGGGAATTATTGGTGTTTTTGCCTTTGGACTAGAAAAGATAGTCCCACATCGGCTACACCAAATGGTGAGTATCTCAATATAATGCATTGCTTGTGTTGAGGTGTGCACATGAGGTATAGTGGGGCACAAGTTTGTGCCATGTGGGAGTATTTTCCTAGAAGGAAAAAGGATTAAATCCAACAAGGATGCAAGTCAATTTTTGTTGTGCGGACTCGGACTCGGACACGGACTCCAGGATGTCTCGAGCATGCACGGGAGTGTTCGGGGGGTAGGCGTGGACTGGCACACTTCTATGTTGATTGTGGGATGATCTAAAATATGAAACTCTATTTTTGAGTATTAGTATTTTAGTCCCACATCGGATAGGAGAAGAGGTGAAGTCTCAACTCCACTCTATAAATAGAGCCCCTTGGCCTCCTTTGAAAGATGCACCAAGAAGAGAGTTAAGGGAGCCTGTAAAGTCCAGGAAGCCAGTTTAAGTCTCAAATTTTGACTTACGAGCATTCCAGAATTTCTTCGTGAACTTGCTGGTTTCTGGAAGCAGATCGTGGTGGGACGAATCTTGCTTTGAGCAACGGTGATCTTAATCACCCCAGCAAGAACCTTTCCTCTTCTTCTTTCTTCTTTCTTCTTTCTTCTCCTTCATCTGAGTTGTAACTCAGTTCTGTCCGTCTGCAACTGCGAATGCAAGGAAGAACGTGAGATTTACTTTCTGATTATTGTTGCTTTTGTAATCAGATTCATATTATAGAGTTCCTCTTGGATCTCGAAAATAATCAGAAGGTGAACGTTTGTTGAACCTCTGATCTCGACATCGAGTCTACCATCTTTGATCAAGCCCCGGGACTAACACTCCTCCTCCTCCTCAATCCTTACTAGACGTCGACCCCACTCCTTCCTTGGCCACCTCCGGCGATTGACCCGGCCATCTCGCACCGCGTGTCGCCTCCAACCGTTCGAGATTGGGATAGAGAATGACAGCGATCCACGCCGCTGTCGTGATGTCTTCTGCCGCGACCGAGTCGTCGTCGGCATCCTCTAGCCTCCCTGTCAGTTCGCCACCCTCTGGTGACCAATTCCTCGTCGACTCCGCTCACGTAACGCCTCCCATCCAACTGCGCTCGATTAGATCGAGCGTTTCGCTGGCCAACGAATCGAATGAAGCTGTTCAGTCGCTTCGCCGCCTCGCTGACGCATCTCAGGCTTCCCTCACATTCTTCGGCGTGTCCCCAAACTCCTTCGACCCTCCCCGGTGGTTCCCGACAACCAATCGCTTCCAATTCCTATGATCACTTATACTTTTCATCACGACGAAACTAATCGTCACAGTTCTTCCTCCCCTATTTTGAGAAGCGAGATCTCCTTCGTCACTCACCCAAACTCGGATCCGATCGTTCCTTTGCATAGCCATAGCTGGTACTTTCCTCAAACCTCTGATCAAATTGCAATTCAAATAGAATTGTTTTGATAGATAGAATCGGTGATCAAAGTGGACTGATCACACTTGAGTTTCTGAATGTTTGCAGAAACCAGTCAAGTCGGTGCAAAGTTGACTGTTGGCTGAGTATATATTTTATTTCAGATCAAAGTCCGAACTTTTGACATTGATAACTTCGAATCCGTTGGATCTTCAATTTTTATTCACTATTCCATAGCTGGTATATTTAGCTCTAGCACTGTAAACTTCCATTCGTTAAAATTAGCATTTGATGCACCGTTTCAATACCCAAAGTTTGGTGCACGAAACTTGTTAATTTCAGAAATTCTTTCCATATGCAATAGTGACTTTGAGATTTGAACCTCGTATCCGAGATCCGAGAGTATTGAAAGTTCTGTATCAAAATTTTAGCCAATTTTGATATATAATTTGTTAATTGGAATCGTTTTGATGTGTCTCGATTTGCATATCAGTCGGACCCAATACCGTTCTGAGTTGTATCGTGAGATTCAGGACTCGGAATTTATTTCTGCGAGTTTCAATGAGTCCGTAATTCAATTTCCTTCACTTTTGACTATTGTATTCCATAAATTGACGTCGTTTCTAACTTTTGTCTTTGTTGGTCATTCTGTGGGCCCACATACGGAGCCGAATTATCATATTATGACGACTATCGCATATATAGGAACTTATCTTCTGGACTATTTGTGATCTATTGTCATATATTATTATCTTCGGACTTGACAATTATTGAACTATGGAATTGTAGACTTAAGTGGGCTATTAGTATCCTATAGTGTCCGACATGTTCGTGTTGTGAGGGGGAGGGGGTGGATTTGGTCTTAATAAAAGAGCAGGGGTATGGGCTTCGGACTAACTCATATGGAAAAAATGGATGGACCGTAGCCCACCTTAGTCTACAGTATGGTTTCGCCCTTGCATGCAGATCGAAGGTCCATTTTGAAAAAGTCAAAGGTTAATTTTGATAAGGAGCTTGATTAATGCATCTCCCTTTTCTTCTCGCCGTGCACGCCAAAGACATGAATATTGGTTGCTCTCCTACCATGTTCAAATCTTCACTACACCAAAATATTTTAGGTGTGGGCGAAGGACTAGCTAGCGTAATATATTCAATTTATGTTTGTTTTAGCAAGCATGCGTCAAACTATATGCCAATATCAGTTTATTTTACTATGGAACAAGTAAAATGCAGAAAACTTATGAGAAAAAGGACTTCCCTTGCCTCTTGTTGAAGTCCACTGGTTTAATAGCAGCAGCTATAACCTTGACGAGCACCAGGTAGCTCCTTCCCCTCCGGCAACACAACCTCCTCGTCGATCCTCAGCACACTGGAGTCTCTGTATACTCGTCTTAGACCCATGTCTTCATCTTCATGTATTGTTAGGATTGTTTGTATTTGGTGTGTGGAATTGTTTGAATTTGTTTTTGATGTGGAATTTTGGTTGTGGGATTATTTGAATTTGTTTTTGATGCAGAAAATTCTATACCAAAAACAAATTCAAACAATCCCTTTCACACCAAAAACAAATCCAAACAATCCCACTAATGCATTACACCCAAAAAAAAAAAAAATCCAAACAATCCTTTCCATACCAAAAAAAATTCAAGCAATCCCATTGATGCATCACACCAAACCCAAACAATTTCATACACCAAATTCAAACAATCCCACTGATGTATAAAATTCCACACCAAAAACAAATTCAAACAATCCCACAAACCAAATCCAAACAATCCTAGCAATGCAGAAAATTCCACATCAGGTCTTTGTTGGATTGTATCTCGTTTTCGGTAGAGCCCTCAAAAAAGGGTGACAATGGAGTTGGTAATTTAGTCCCTCATCGAGTAGGAGGTGGGATCATGAGGTGTAGATAATTGGAATTGGTTCAGGCCTTACATGAGAATTCTTTTTTAACGCATATGAGCCCAATTCAATATCGCACCTCATGGGCCAACTCCGGTTCGGATCACACCACGTTTCCAACAATTGGCACCAGAGCTTTGGAGGTTCTGACAACCATGTCTAGGGAGCAGATAAACACTCGTATGATCATGTAATGCCTGTTGTTCGTATTACGTATTTTTGGAATACGTGTACGTATTTTATCTTGTATTGTATGATTCCTTGCTTAGCTTTCTTCATGGCTTTGTTTATTCTTGGGTTGGTTCGGCTTGGCTTGGTTTTGCTTTGGTTCATCATGAACCAAGGGTGAACCCCTACCTACCACCACCATTAGTATTTATTACCCATTCTCCTTTCTCTCTCCTCATTACTCTTCTTCTTCTCCACCATAACTTCTTCACCTACCACAGAGAGAAAAAGAGAGTCTAGGCAAGTGCAGCTTGCTTCATGGAGGAACTCTAATTTTATTGTTCCATTCTCTTCTTTACAGCATTCTAACATACTTTAGTAGTTGGCATTTTTACTTTCCATGGTCAGATTCTTGTAGATCTAAGTTTATCTTATTTTCGGATTTTTTGGGTTTTGATCTATTTAATCTTGTTATTTCTAAGTTTTGATGGTTCCATGTTGTAGAGAATTTTGTTCTGCCCCATTTTGACCTATGGAAGTTCGGATTTGGACTCTGGATGAAGGTTTCATGGATCTTGGAAGCATGGGTTCATGGTGTTCTTCTTCTCGGAAATTTTGGAGAAGAAGAACAGTTCTCTGGCCGCATGGCAGTACTTGACCGCATGAACATTCATACGGCAAGTCGCTCAGCCGCATGAGACCCTTGTATTCCAGCCGCATGGACTTGAACCGAGAGCATATACCTGAACTTCTCAGCACCGCATACGACTGAAATTCCCTGGCCGCATAAGTCCTCAGTCCTTTTCAGCCGCATGGGGTCCAACTCGCCCTTAGCCGCATAAGCCTACTTCCTTCTTAGCCGCATAAGCCTACTTCCTTCTTGGCCGCATACAGCCTTTCCCATTGGCCGCATGGAGCTTCGATCCGTGCCAGCCGCATGGACTCGCTTCCCGTCAGCCGCATGTGCACCCATCACATCTAGCCGCATATGCCACCGTCCTCCCCTGGCCGTATGGGACTCGGTCAGTTCAGCCGCATAAGGCTGAGGCTCCTATTCTGCCGCATGCCATCATCCAATTCCCGCCGCATGAGGCCCACTCTTCCGCTGGCCGTATGAGACCCGACTTCTTGGGACCGCATGCACCCCCGTGCCTTCCTAGCCGCATGCCCCTGTCCGTACCAAGTCGTATGCGCTCTCCTTTACTGGTCGTATGGGTTCTAGTGATCTGAGCCGCAGGACTCCTCCTTGTGCCTTGTCCTGCTATTTAAATTGTTATTATTATTATTTGATCTTTACTGATAATTCATGTCTTGTAACCTCAGCATAACTTGGGTCTCCTGATTGAATGCTTGCACTATGATGCCCTGTACATGTACCCTGAACACGATAGTGACCCGTAGGGGTGCACTCCTGACAAGTAAACATGACATGACCTGATAGTGGCCCGTCGTGGCGCACTCCTGACAAGTGAACTTGACATAGTAAACCGGACATGATATATCTTGATAAGTTGTTACGACGGCAACCTGACATGACATGACCTGTATAAGTAACCTGGACAGCGTGGGCGATTGTGCTTGTACAAATAATCCAGTCCTGTCTTGCATCATGTCTAGGAGGGGACTCCTGAGTACCATGGTCAGGAGTACCTATTGAAATGGACTAAGGCTAACAACTAGATTAATACATTAGTCTTAAAGAGATCTCCCAGCTACAGGCAATCCCGTTACCTGGGCGCGCATGGGATCTGTAGCCTGCCGTCGAGTAGGGCACATTTCCAGCACACTGTCATTTGTTGCACCCTTCAAGCTACTTAAGGGTACATGCGTTTCCTGGACAATGTACCCACCTGAATTCAATCCCTAATTTTTGACCTGGGTAACCTGGATGGTCTGTAGGGCTTGTGGCTGTAGAATAATCTCACTACATCTTGCTAGTAACTAGGCCTGTGATAACCCTAGCTAGTTAAAGTATCAGGCCGTACTTATTGCTTGGTCGTGATTGTTGAATGGGGAATAATCAGTCTAGTCTTGCCTTGATCCTGTATAAGATTGTTACATGTTCTGATTTTCTTATATTATCTTGCTGATAAATGGGAGAAACCAAGTTCGGTTCAGACGAAGGGTTACAATCCCGGTCCTTGTTTGGTTTAAGGAATGTAACCTGGTTATCTGAATGGTTCCATGGTTATCTTACCGTATATCCTCGTAATGTTATATTTCTCCAGTTTTACTATATATATTACTATCTTCTATGCTAATTGCTGGTTTTAGTTCCTAAGTGAAGCTTCCTTTGTGGCACTTGCTCTTTCTGGGGTCTGATCCAGCTGGTTTTGTATGGCCAGATTTCGGAGCAGCTCCAGAGGATCTACCGACTTTCCAGCCCGATGGTGGCCACTAGACGTAACCAGGGCAACGAGTGGGTTTATTTTTTATCTTCCACTTTATTTTAAAAATATTCTTTTGAGGCGTTTAGCTGACGAGCACCTGTTTAGCTCGATTGCACTTACTTACTGTCTGCCTACGGGCTGTAACATGATTGACAGATCCTAGGGTTGATCATGTATAACTAAACTATTGCTAGTCCTAATATTTTATAACGACTAGCTTCATGATCAGCTGAATATATAATATTTGGGACGCCTTATTATTGTATATTTAATGATCATACATCTTGTGACTTTTACCTACTTGCTGATGATTGAGACACAGGGCTTGTTTATGACCATAGGAGACTGTTGTCTTATAGTAAACCCTCATGTATCTAGACAGCCGTGACTGTATAGCGAGATGGATTCCATTTCATATACGTAGCTGGCTATGTCTGCCCCCGTTCTCCAGTATTTTGGTTCTGGGGCGTGACATGGTTTAAGTGGTGTCCCATGCCGGTCTTGAAAATCAAGATATGTGAGGGTTTGCCGAATAGATGTCTCAATCAGTATTCGCCTTTGATCTCTGCTCATATCTTCTGAATCCCTGGATTCTTGTCCTGATCATATGCTTGTATCATTGACCTGTCCTGGTCCTTCCTTATTGTTCCCCATGTCATCTTCTTCAGCGGCATCGTTCCTGGACCTGTCGGTCAGCAAGGCGGAGCACTTTTCGTGGACCAGCCGCAACCAGGGGATCAAGCCCAGCATTCCGGAGTAGCCTCCAGAGTCGTGCCTTCTGGCGGAGAGCCACCAGTTCAGCCCGTCCAACCTGTAGAACCTGATGATGGCACTTTGGTAGGTCTCGTCAGGACCTTGATAGCTTCCCAAGATCGTCGAGGAGATGCCTTGTACCAGGCAGTGACGGATGCTCTAACCAGAGGAGGTCATCAGGGTAATAGCACGGCCAACAGCTTCAAGCGCTTGAACCCTTCCTTCTTCGACGGTAGTGAAGATGCTATCGCCGTAGATGCTTGACTTCAGGACACAGAGGTGATTCTAGAAGCAGCTAGGACTCCAGAGAAAGAGAAGGTAGCCGTGGTGCGCTTGCAGTTATTAGATCTTGCCCGCAGCTGGTGGGCGACTCAGGCCGTTGGATTAGCAGCACCCATTGCTTGGGCAGTATTCAGAGAGAGATTTCAGACCAAATATTTTGATACCGTAGCTCGGTATGATCTACAGACGAGATTCACCAATCTGAAGCAGATGGACAGGACGGTCGACGGATATGCGGCCGAGTTTTTAAGGCTCAGTCGGTTTGCTCCCACCTTGGTGGCAACCGAGTATGATAGAGCCCAGCGATTTTAGCAGGGGCTTCACCTGGAGATTTTGTTGGTAGTTGAGCAGTTTGAGCATCAGACTTTTGATGCAGTCTTAAGAGCAGCTAGGAGGCATGAGTATACCTCCCAGAGGATTGTGGATAGGGCCGGAGGTCGGAAGAGATCCTACGGCCAGATGAATCAGTCTTCAACCCCAGCCCCGACAGCCAGGGCTTTGACCATTGGAGCTCCGAGGCGAGCGGCCTCAGTGACGTCGGTTCAGCATTCAATCCCGATATACCCCCAGCAGCAGCAGCAGAAGCAGAAGCAGTCTTCCGTAGTGGGATGTTCTCATTGTGGGAAGCCAGGCCATGTAGTGGCAGAGTGTCGCAGGGCACATGGATTGTGTCTGGCTTGTGGAGCACCAGACCATAGGGTTGGATCCTGCCCGAATAGGGGTGGTTCATCATCGTCCAACCTTTCTAGCTCTTCGGTGAGAGGACCAGCTCCGGTCCAGCAGCAGCATTATCTATTGTCGAGGCCCTTGCCGTCTCAGTCCATGGCATTCCAGCAACAACACCCCCAGCAGCATGCTCAAGCCCAAGCCTTGAGTCAGAATAGGCAGTGAGGATTTCAACAGAGGGGACCAGCACCACGAGGGCATGGTCAAGCTATGGTGATGACCGCAGAGGAAAGATTAGCACCAGGAGAGGTAGTGGCAGGTACTATTCTCGTCAACTCCTTTCCAGCTTCAGCTTTATTTGATTCTGGTGCATCGTATTCTTTTATGTCTGCACGATTTGCGACATGGATAGGATTGGAGCCCGAGTCATTATCAGTAAGGCTTAATATACCTACTGGTAACGGACTTGTGGGAGTCGATAGAGTGTTTTTCTCGTGTCGGATCGTAGTTAGCGATAGAGAATTTTTCGCTAGATTGATAGAGTTTCCGATGGCCGATTATGATGTGGTCTTAGGGATGGATTGGTTGAGAAACCAGTATGCTAGAATAGACTGCCATATTGGTAGGGTTATTTTTAGCATCCCAGGCGAGCCAGAGTTTTTCTTTTCCCGGGGCGAAGTTGAGCCTTCTTCTCCAGTATTACGGATGGCAGTAGTAGCAGTACAGTTGCCTTGGATAGTCGAAGAGTTTTCAGATGTTTTCCCAGAAGAGCTTCCAGGTATGCCGCCAGAACAGAAGATCGAGTAAACCATAGACTTTATTCCTGGGACAGCCCCAGTGTCAGAAAGAGTCTACAGGATGGCGCCGTCAGAATTAGAGATCTTGTACAAGATGATTGAAGAACTTCGAACCAAGGGATTCATTCGTGCTAGTGGATCACCTTGGGAAGCTCCGATGCTTCTTGTGAAAAAGAAGGATGGTGCATCCAGGTTATGTGTTGATTATCGTACATTGAACTCAGTGACAATCAAGAACAGATACCCTCTCCCGAGGATAGATGACTTGTTTGATCAGCTCAAAGGGGCAGCAGTTTTCTCGAAGATTGACTTGCGCTCAGGATATCATCAGATCAGAGTCAGAGAACAGGACATCCCGAAGACAGCTTTCAGGTCTAGATATGGGCATTGGAAGTTCTTAGTGATTCCATTTGGAGCGACCAATGCGCCGGCTGTATTCATGGACCTCATGAATCGCATCTGCATGCCTTATTTGGATCAGTTCGTGATTGTGTTTCTGGATGACATCCTGGTCTATAGCAGGAGTGAAGCGAAGCATGAGCAGCATCTCCATGTGGTTCTTCAGATTCTCAGGGAGCACCAGTTGTATGCCAAGTTCAGTAAATACGAGTTCTGGCTCGATCGTATTTCGTACTTGGGTCACATCATCACTCGAGGAGGAGTAGAAGTGGATCCCCAGAAGATTGTGGCTATTGAGTCATGGCCGGTGCCCAGCACAGTTGCAGAGGTTCGCAGTTTTCTCGGATTGGCCGGTTACTACCGGCGATTTATTTCAGACTTTGTCCGGATCTCGGCGCCATTGACCCAGTTGACCCGCAAGGAGGTGCAGTTTGCTTGGACAGCAGAGTGCTAGGATTCATTTGAGAAATTGAAGCGAGGCTTGATGACGGCTCCCATTCTCACACTTCCAGATGGAAATGGAGGATTCTCGGTATATTGTGATGCTTCAGACAGAGGCTTGGGATGTGTTCTGATACATCATGGAAAGGTAATAGCTTATACGTCACGTCAACTTCGTGATCATGAGAGGAATTACCCAACCCATGACTTGGAGCTGGCAGCAGTAGTGTTTGCACTTAAGTTGTGGAGGCACTACTTGTACGGAGATAGGGTGGAGATTTTTACCGACCACAAGAGCCTGAAGTATGTTGTCACCCAGAAGGATCTTAATATGCGTCAGAGGAGGTGGCTGGAGCTTCTTGTGGATTATGATGTCAACTTGCAGTATCATCCCGGAAAGGCCAACGTCGTTGCAGATGCATTGAGCAGGAGAGCCGGAGTTTATTTCCTAACAGCGCAACCAGAGCTGTTAGCAGATCTTCAGAAGATGGGTATTGAAGTTGTCCTCCCTTCCAGAGTAGCATTGATGGCCAGTATGCAAGTTCAGTCTGCCATAGTTGAGAGGATCCGGATGGCGCAATCAGCAGATTCCAAGCTTCAGCGACTTAGAGCAGAGTGTGAGGCAGGAAGGCGACCAGAGTTGTGCATTCATGAAGACGGTACACTTAGGCATGGTAAGCGTCTTTGTGTACCCAGTGGTGATATCAGACAGGAAATCATGGCAGAGGCTCACAGTTCTCAGTATTCCATTCATCCAGGCTGTACGAAGCTGTACCGGGATATTCGTCAACACTTTTGGTGGAATGGCATGAAGAGGGAGATAGCCCGGTTTGTCTCTCGTTGTTTAGTCTGCCAACAAGTTAAGGCTGAACATCAGAGGCCCGCTGGACTTCTTCAGCCCCTGCCGATTCCAGAATGGAAGTGGGAACATGTGACCATAGATTTTGTGACTGGATTACCTAGGTGCCCAGCTGGTCGAGATGTTATTTGGGTTATAGTTGACAGGCTCACGAAGGTAGCTCACTTTCTCCCATTCCGAGTTGGTCAGTCGACAGCTCAGTTAGCAGAGATGTACCTCAGACAGATTGTCAGATTGCATGGTGTACCAGTCAGCATCACTTCGGACAGAGATTTAAGATTTACGTTGCACTTTTGGCGTAGCATGCAAAAAAGTTTGGGAACTCACCTCCAGTTCAGTTCAGCTTATCACCCGCAGACAGATGGACAGTCGGAGCGTACAATCCAGACTCTTGAAGATATGTTGCGGTCCTGTACACTTGACTTCGGTAGTTCGTGGGAAGATCACCTGCACCTGGTGGAATTTTCGTACAACAATACTTTCCAGGCCAGTATCCAGATGACACCGTTCGAGGCACTGTATGGTAGGAAGTACCGATCCTCGCTAGCCTGGGATGACGTTGGAAAGAGGCAGATGCTTGGCCCAGAAATAATTGCCCAGACAGTTGAAGTGGTCAGAAGAGTCCGGCATCATCTTCGAGTTGCCTAGGATCGCCAGCGCCATTGGACCGATTCTCATCGGCGCCCTATCGAGTTTTCTGTCGACGACCATGTATTTCTGAAGATTTTGCCTAACCGTGGCGTCATTCATTTCGGCGCACGGGGAAAGCTTAGTCCTAGGTATATAGGGCCGTTCGATATTCTGGAGCGAGTAGGAGATGTGTCCTATCGTCTCGCTCTTTCGCCGTCGCTAAGCGAGGTGCATGACGTGTTCCATGTATCCCAATTATGATGGTATATCCCAGACCCGAGCCACATCCTGGATCATTCGGAATTGGTTGTTGGTGCCAACCTTTCGTATGAGGAGAGGCCCGTATTGTCTATATTGGACCGGAGAGAGAAGATACTCAAGAACAAGACTATCAAGTTAGTCCGAGTTGCTTGGGGTCATCACACTTTAGGGGAGTCAACGTGGGAGCATGAGGATGATATCCGATCGTGATATCCCGACTTGTTTGACTCGTGAGGTATAATGTCTTCCTTATGTCTCATGCCTTCGATTCCTTGCTTGAATGAGTGATTGCCTGCCTAGTTATAGCTTGCATGTGATTAATATAGCTTGTCCTCATCTCTCTAGCCTCTTAATTAAATTCCGAGGATAGAATTCTTTTAAGGTGGGTAGAGTTGTAATGCCTGTGGTTCGTATTACATATTTTTGGAATACGTGTAAGTATTTTATCTTGTATTGCATGATTCCTTGCTTAGCTTTCTTCATGGCTTGGTTTATTCTTGGGTTGGTTCGGCTTGGCTTGGTTTTGCTTTGGTTCATCATGAACCAAGGGTGAACCCCTACCTACCACCACCATTAGTATTTATTACCCATTCTCCTTTCTCTCTCCTCATTACTCTTCTTCTTCTCCACCATAACTTCTTCACCTACCAGAAAGAGAGAGAGAGGTCTAGGCAAGTGCAGCTTGCTTCATGGAGGAACTCTAATTTTACTGTTCCATTCTCTTCTTTACAGCATTCTAACATACTTTAGTACTTGACATTTTTACTTTCCATGGCCAGATTCTTGTAGATCTAAGTTTATCTTATTTTCAGATTTCTTGGGTTTTGATCTATTTAATCTTGTTATTTCTAAGTTTTGATGGTTCCATGTTGTAGAGAATTTTGTTCTGCCCCATTTTGACCTATGGAAGTTCGGATTTGGACTCTGGATGAAGGTTTCATGGAGCTTGGAAGCATGGGTTCATGGTGTTCTTCTTCTCGGAAATTTTGGAGAAGAAGAACAGTTCTCTGGCCGCATGGCAGTACTTGACCGCATAAACATTCATGCGGCAAGTCGCTCAGCCGCATGAGACCCTTGTATTCCAGCTGCATGGACTTGAACCGAGCGCATATACCTGAACTTCTCAGCACCGCATACGTCTGGAATTCCCTGGCCGCATAAGTCCTCAGTCCCTTCCAGCCGCATGGGGTCCAACTCGCCCTTAGCCGCATAAGCTTACTTCCTTCTTGGCCGCATACAGCCTTTTCTATTGGCCGTATGGAGCTTCGATCTGTGCCAGCCGTATGGACTCGCTTCTCGTCAGCCGCATGTGCACCCATCACTCCTGGCCGTATATGCCACCGTCCTCTCCTGGCCGCATGGGACTCGGTCAGTTCAGCCGCATAAGGCTGAGGCTCCTATTCTGCCGTATGCGCTCATCCAATTCCCGTCGTATGAGGCCCACTCTTCTGCTGGCCGCATGAGACCCGACTTCTTGGGACCGCATGTGCCCCCTTGCCTTCCTAGCTGCATGCCCCTGTCCTTACCAAGTCGTATGCGCTCTCCTTTACTGGCCGCATGCGTTCTAGTGATCCTGAGCCGCAGGGCTCCTCCCTGTGCCTTGCCCTGCTATTTAAATTATTATTATTATTATTTGATCTTTACTGATAATTCATATCTTGTAACCTCAGCATAACTTGGGTCTCCTGATTGAATGCTTGCACTATGATGCCCTGTACATGTACCCTGAACACGATAGTGACCCGTAGGGGTGCACTCCTGACAAGTAAACATGACATGACCTGATAGTGGCCCGTCGTGGCGCACTCCTGACAAGTGAACTTGACATAGTAAACCGGACATGATATATCTTGATAAGCTGTTGCGACGGCTACCTGACATGACATGACCTGTATAAGTAACCTGGACACCGTGGGCGATTGTGCTTGTACAAATAATCCAGTCCGATCTTGCATCATGTCTAGGAGGGGACTCCTGTGTACCACGGTCAGGAGTACCTATTGAAATGGACCAAGGCTAACAACTAGATTAATACATTAGTCATAAAGAGATCTTCCAGCTACAGGCAATCCTGTTACCTGGGCGCGCTTGGGATCTGTAGCCTGCCGTCGAGTAGGGCACATTTCCAGCACACTGTCATGTGTTGCACCATTCAAGCTACTTAAGGGTACATGCGTTTCCTGGACGATGTACCCACCTGAATTCAACCCCTAATTTTCGACCTGGGTAACCTGGATGGTCTGCAGGGCTTATGGCTGTGGAATAATCTCACTGCATCTTGTTAGTAACTAGGCCTGTGATAACCCTAGCTAGTTAAAGTATCAAGCCGTACTTATTGCTTGGCCGTGATTGTTGAATGGGAAATAATCAGTCTAGTCTTGCCTTGATCCTGTATAAGATTGTTACATGTTCTGATTTTTTTATATTATCTTGCTGATAAATGGGAGAAACCAAGTTTGGTTTAGACGAAGGGTTACAATCCCGGTCCTTGTTTGGTTTAAGGATTGTAACCTGGTTATCTGAATGGTTCCATGGTTATCTTACCGTATATCCTCGTAATGTTATATTTCTCCAGTTTTACTATATATATTACTATCTTCTGTGCTAATTGCTGGTTTTAGTTCCTAAGTGAAGCTTCCTTTGTGGCACTTGCTCTTTCTGGGGTCTGACCCAGCTGGTTTTGTTTGGCCAGATTTCGGAGCAGCTCCAGAGGATCTACCGACTTTACAGCCCGATGGTGGCCACTAGACGTAACCAGGGCAACGAGTGGGTTTATTTTTGATCTCCCACTTTATTGTAAAAATATTCTTTTGAGGCATTTAGCCGACGAGCACCTGTTTAGCTCGATTGCACTTACTTAATGTCTGCCTACGGGCTGTAACATGATTGACTAAACTCTTGCTAGTCCTAACATTTTGTAACGACTAGCTTCATGATCAGCTGAATATGTAATATTTGGGACGCCTTATTATTGTATATTTAATGATCATACATCTTGTGACTTTTACCTACTTGCTGATGATTGAGACAATAGGCTTGTTCATGACCATAGAAGACTGTTGGCTTGTAGTAAACCTTCATGTATCTAGACAGCCGTGACCGTATAGCGAGATGGATTCCATTTCATATACGTAGCTGGCTATGCCTGTCTCCGCTCTCCAGTATTCTGGTTCTGGGGCGTGACAGATCACCCTCACAGGAGAAAACTGGACGATTTGGAAGCCAATGATGGAGGATCTACTCTGGTTCAAGAACTTACATGGTCCGTTGGAGGGCAACAACGCAAAGCAATCGGACAAAGCTGCTGAAGACTGGAAATGACTGGATTGGAAGGCCGTTGGATTCATCCGCCAATGGTGGACGACTCGGTGTTTCACCACCTGTCCATGGAGAGTTTAGCAAAAGCATTACGGGAGAAGCTGTATTTACTGTACACAAGGAATTCGACTGGCAACAAGACGTTTCTTATCACCAACTCGTCAACTCGAAGTACACGGAGGGTTCCTCGGTGGCACAATATTTGAACGAGGTTTAAGGTATCATCAATCAACTGTCTGCGATGAAGATGGTGATTGATGATTAGCTTCAAGCCCTACTAGTTTTGAGTTTTCTGTCGGAAAGCTGGGAGACATCGGTGGTATCGGCGAGCAACTCTGCACCGGATGGAGTTGTCATGATGGAGGTAGTCAAAAGTAGCTTGTTAAATGAGGAGGTCCGACACAAGCAAGTGGAATCATCGTAGGAGTCCGTTCTGGTGTCTTCCTATGGGAAGGGAAGACCCAAGTCACAAACGAGGACAGGAAGAGTTTTTGGGATCTTACGATTGTGGACTGTAAGGAGGACTATTATCACTATGGCAAAAGGGGTCATATCAAGAGGAACTGCATGAATCTCAAAGCTGAGAAGGCCAAAGACAAAAACGATCAGGAGGATCTCACTACATTTGGAGATCATCATCACAGCAACCGACACAAAGGAACCTTGTGGCATGTGTCAAGATGGCGACTGCATGGACACGGGAGTGTCATATCACACCATTCTACGTAGGAGAATTTTCATGTCATACAACGGCAGCATGTTTGGACGTGTGAAGATGGGCGACAAGGGGACGGCTGCAGTTGTAGGCATCGGTGATATACAATTGACGATGGAGTTTGGTGAGAAGCTCGTCCTTGGGGGTGTGCGACATATACCGAGTTTGTGGTACAACTTGGTTTTGGTAGGAAGGCTAGCAGACGATGGTTTTTACAGTCTGTTTGGGACAAAGATTGGATGCTTGCGAAGGATTCCCAACAGTTGGCTCGGAGAGATTTGTGTTGTGGCATGTACAGGAACAAGCCGCTGAGCTGTACAGGCAGGCCACAAACATCGGATAGTGGCTCGAGTGGTGTTCGATAGGAGGTGGATCGTCGAGAACTTGTTGGAGGGCTTCTAGATGCTTTAAGGGATACAGAGGATTCGGTTCGTCGAGACAAAACGATGTATGGTGATGAGTCAAAGATTGAGGGTCAGTCTGCCGGCCCCATGACAGCTGATCAGTCTCCAGGTGAGGGTTGCTCTACGATCCCATTTTGTGATAGGTGGTTTGCCAAAGTTTCACGGAGCAACATCGATTTCAGCAGTCCGAAACCAGAAATGAGGTCAAGATTTGCAGCAAACTCAATCAGAGACAGGAGCATCATCATTCACACAGTTCAGGGGGAGCTAGAAGTGGGTCATAGACAACATGCATAGTGCATGATATTCTGCTCGAGGACGCATGTGTATGGGAAAGCTTCAAGTCAAACCCGAAGGTGGGCAGGTTCAGGAGTTCGAATCTCAGAGAACTGCACCGTCCGTTTGGTTAGACCAACCAAAGGTGAACAAGCTTGTCGGAACATTAATACTTTTCGGTAGAAGATGGAAGTCGGGGACAGGCAATCGAGACTTAGGGTGAGGCTAATCATCAGGGACTTCGGTCTTGGACGTGTCATTGATATCGGTAGGATCCCAGTGGTACAGGAAGTGCTATGCAAGGCAGCTAGCATCAACGTGACAGTCAAGGAGCTGAAGACAAAGGAAGATGCAAAGCAGCTCAGGAGATCGGAGATCAATGGCATGGGGGAGTAGGAACTCTGTCGCGGGATGACAGACATGGAGTCCAGTTTATGAGTCATGGGGTCAACACCCTCTTATCATACTGGAAGGGGAGATTGATGGAGTCCAGTCTGGATTTGGTAAGAGCAAATTTTAGAGCCCAAATATGGTAAAAAATTTAATTTGATATGATTTAGAAATCTACATTAAATATCTTATTTAATTAGATTTATAAATTTGTATTAAATAGTTAATTTGACCATATTTGGGCGTCCATAATTGGTGATGGGATATAATCTATACCTTTGTTTGTTTGTGGACGGCCAGATTTGATGGTGGACTACTTTTAGGATTTTCTAACCCTAAAATAGGTTTCTCATCCTATAAAATAGGAGGGTGGAGGCACAAAAAGGAGGCACAAAGTAGAGATTCGGGGTGCTCGTCCACAAGAAAATTTAAGAAAAATTTTGTACTTTGCTCTTAGGACTTCTCCGTCCAAGATATAAGAAAGAAGAAGATCTAATCGAGGAGTCATCAACTTCGGTTATGGAAATTGCTACGGGTTGGTGAGTGATCACAATTGTAATATTCTCTTTTCTTCTTAAGAGTGGTGAGGGGGTTGAACAGATCGAGATAACAATATGTTGGATCTCTTGGGTCATTGGCTGGCAGAAATGAATAAAGGTAGTAGGAGTGTTAAGGTTGTTCGGCTGGCAGGAACGAACAAAAGGTAGGAGGGGTGCTAAGGTTGTTCGGCTAGCGGGAACAGACAGATGTAGCAGGAGTGCTAAGGTTATTCGGCTAGCAAAAATAAGCTAAGATGGAGATTGTTGGATTGTATCTCGTTTTCGGTAGAGCCCTTAAAAAGGGGGTAACAATGGAGTTGGTAATTTAGTCCCACATCGGCTAGGAGGTGGGATCATGAGGTGTAGATAATTAGAATTGGTTCATGTCTTACAATAGAATTCTCTTTTAAGGCATATGGGCACAATTCAATATGGCACCTCATGGGCTAACTTCGGTTCGGGTCACACCGCGTGCCCAACAGTCTTTCTTCGTGAGTGGATCATCGAAATACTTTCTGAAAAAACTCTTATATGCTCTCAGATTTGGCTTAGACACAACCCATGCTATGTGGGAAGCTATCAAAAGCAATACCAAACAAAATAAAGAACATAAAAGAAGGTAGATGAACTTGTTGTTCTCCCTCAAACATGCCCAAGATGTCACTACCATATTTCCAGACAGGGGTATTTTTATCAATTTACATTATTAATATATTGTGTGTATTTATTTAATTAATTAAATATGGTGGTTGTATTTATTAATAGACTAGCGTATTTTTTGGACCCTTGGTTAGTGAACCTATTTGGATTTGTCATGGCACTTGGATCTACATTTTAGATTAGACACAATTAGATTCATTTAAGTCATAATAGACTATGAATAGGGTTAGAACCAATCAACTACTTAGGCTAAAATTTTTTTATAGGTTAACCAAACCTTCATGACAACTTAAGAGGGCATTTTGGACATTTCAAATAGGTGAATTAGGGATTATATGACCGACCACTATAGGGAGAGAGGTTTCATTATTCACTTCTTCATTTTGGAGCTCAAAACCCTAGTTTTGGTGCTCTTCCAAAATTCCATCCATTCTTCCACCAAAATCACTCCAAATCACCCTCAAACTATTCATATTCTTCATCCAAGGAGTCAAGGAGCTTGGGAGCCAAGGAGCACAAGAAGAGAAGTTCATTAGCTTGAGGGTTGTGTCCAAACTCCTTCTTTGTGTCCACTTATGGTACTATATTGGGAATCTATCTCCTAATAGGTATACTACTTATCTTTTCTCCTAGTTTAGATACTATTCCATGCATGGCATCATTAAAAAACTCACCCATAACTAGGGATACCCATAAGAGGAAGAACATGGCTCTAATGACCTTGTTGGTAGAAGTTACATAGGTTTTTTTTGCCATTTTTGGGAAAATTGGAGAATGGTACACCAAGTATTTATCATATGGTTGATAGACTAAATGGACATGTGAATGATAAGTGTGGCTAGAAATATGTCCACAAATACATACTAATAGGTTGTGTCATGTTACATAGGACACAGAGTCAATTTGGGGATTTACTACTCCTATACTTGTCACAATATGTCATATTTCATATGATACATTACACTAGCTAGAGAACACTCTAGTTAGCTTCTAATTGCCATTTTAGGCATGCTCATGTATTTTGGTAGGATTCGAGCAAGGTTTGGTAGAGTATCTTGAGCGTATCGCAAGTTTGTGCACCAAGTGTTCGACATGTGTCTTCAAAAAAAATTTGTATCCCTTTTGAGTTAAGATTTGATGTATGTGTCCTAAATAGGATATGTGACGTTGTGTCATGGTATCTCATGATACGCACGGTTAGATTTGGGTCTTGGCTTGGTATAGGAAATATTGGGTATGTGAATCATATGATATGCATGGATATTCACGAATAGGGCCATGGTGTATATATTATATATGGGATACATATACAATATGCATGTGTGTTGGTGTGGGGGGGTGTGGGGGGGGGGGTGTGTGTGTCTATATATATATATATATATATATATATATATATATATATATATATGAATAGTGAATGTATAAATATATATATAAAGGATTTGGGACTGTTAAGTGTGTGCAGGTGTAGTTATATGGCCTTGGGATATGGTATTAGACATATAAGGGGTATTAGTTGGGGGAAATTAGGAAAATGTGGATATGTATATATATAGATAGAGGATATGTATATTGATGGATGGGTGTGCATCAATATATACACTAGATATAGAAATGCATGGTATATATGTATCTATATACATAGAGGAGTGTGTGTATGTGTGCTTAGATACATGAATAGATAGGTAGTGTGTGTGCCTATACCTAGGGACATAAATGTGTATATATACATATAGTTTGTGATATGTGTGTGTGTGTGTGTGTGTGTGTGTGTGTGTGTGTGTGTGTGTGTGTGTGTGTGTTTTATGTAATGTTGTGAGTTATGTGCACATGTGGATAGATGGATGTGTATCAATGGCATTAAGGGGGGATTAGCACACTGCCTATGTGCTGCTATCTTGGCAGTAGTTGTGTGTTTACAGGCAGGGAGAAAGAGAGCCATGTTTTTGAAGAGTAGGATGATGTGGAGAGAGGGGAGAGGTTCAATAGGACAGAGAAGAGTGTGTCAACAGTGGAGGACTGCTGTTAGGCAGCATAGGAAGAGGAGAAGTATAGAGTTCATCCTCAGTCAAGTGCACCTGTACACAGTAGTACACGGACTAGGGAAAACAATAACAACGGCAGGGGTTGCTTCCCTGTGCAGCAGCAGGCATTGACCAAGTGGCCCCGCACACAGGTGAGCCTTAGCTCCCTGTACAGCAGACTGCAAGGGAAAAATAGGGACAGTTATGTGCGGTATGGAGTGTAAATATGAGAGTGTATTAGAGAGGGGAGTGAAAATACATGTGTGAGGGTTCGAGAATGTGTGTCCTAGGTATCTAATAGTGTGTGGTCTATGATGGAGGAGCTCTATGCAGCAGTAGCAGCAACCATGTTACTTGTTGTTTGCACAGACTGTAAGAGGTAAACCCCATATGTAGTGCACCAGTGACTTATAGGGTGGTGCACCTGTACACCTGTCACGATCCGCACCCTGTTTAGGGGTACGAGCACGTGGATACGTCCAGCCTACACCGCAGTGTCGGCGGTAGAACGCTGTATAGGTCGTCTATAAAATCTAAATCAACAATATATATATGTGTACCTGTCATATATATATATATATATATATATATATATATATATATATATATATATATATATATATATATATCACATAAATCTAAGAAAGATACTCACGAAAGATAAAGATATGATGGAAATAGAAAAGTTAGAAATAGATGCAAGTCACAACGTCCAACCAGAGAAAGAGAGTATATCACAATGTACATATCCCAAAATAATAATATACTACAAGCCAAAATGATAAGCTGGAACATAGTCCAGTCAAACCTACTAGTCCAGATCCCTACCGGTGGTGCATCCTCTAAAGGCACCGGCTCCACTAAATCCAAGTGGAAAATTGCGTCTACGCCAAACCCGTAGAAGGTCGGGCAGTTTGTATCTGAATCCTCTGAAAAATACAACGAAGTTATCCTGTCAGGATATGAGCAAGTACAAACGCTAACAACAGTTCCATTTGAATTGACAAATTCTATAAGAGATAGTTATAATAAAATACAAGATAAAATATCAAGACTGGAATATAAACAGAATATGTAAATCGGGATATCATGTCAGGGTATGAAATATTGGAATGTAGAACAGTGCTGAAATATCTGATGTATAATGTAAACATAAACGGTGCTTTGAGATATTAGAGAGTTATGTGATCGACTTGGGTCAAGATCAGGCTCTTCCATTTGACCGGCTATGGAGCAAGAACAAGCGCAAGTAAACCTGGAGATCAGGCCGGCCAAAATGGAAAGCTATGGTGCAAGTAGTATCTTGTCAGGCTTTACCGTACGTGTGGCGAGGGTAAAGCTATGATGCAAGTAGTAACCAGTGGGGTATGATCACATAACCTCTAATAACTCCCCATCCCCGAGTAATATAATGGATCCAACCATGACACGTCATGACATGGGATTTAAAGAGCAGGGGGCCAGCCCACTCCCAAATTGGTGTCTATACAAGTACAAGAAACAAGATCGAACAATGTACTCATATATCAGGTAAACCAGGAATAATATCTCATGATGAGATCCAACGTATACTAGTTTGTGTACCATCGTGTCAAAAATCAAGTAAAACACTATAACTGAATCGGATATAGCAGATATCAAGACAATAAAAACTATCAGAGAATGTACTCGCCTGTGGTCCTGAGCAGTCAATAGAAATCGAGGCTCAGAGGATACTCACTGACCGAAATATGAGATATACAAGAGTTAATTTAGGATTTAACAGTATATGGCATGGTATCCTAGTGTATGCTATGCAATCTAGGTCAAACTCAGTCAAACTATGTCAAACTAGGTTACACAAAGTCAAACTAAGTCAAACAAGGTCAAAGGAAGTCAAACTAGGTCAAAGAAAGTCAAACCATTTCAAACTAGGTCAAAGGTTGACTTACAGTTGACTTTTAGTCAACTTGTCAACTCCTACTCCAATCTAGGTCAACTCAGACTAATAGTTGCCTCGCAGTTGACTTTTGGTCAACTGGTCAACTCTGGTCAAGTTCTAGTCAATTCTAGGTCCAATGTTGACTTTTAGTCGACTTTGAGTCAAAATAGTCAACTATGGTCAAATGGGGTCAACTCTAGCCTAGGTATCATATTTCTAGCATTTACCTACCAAGATACTATATATCTTAGTCATATTGGTATCCCAATACCAATACAAATACCTTGGTTTAGTACTATTACCTAGCCTATGGTAACCCTTACCTTAGCTAGGTAAACCATTACCTAGGTATTACCTTAATACCTTAAGGTAAACCCGCTACCTATACCATGGTATCCCAATACCATACTCTTGTATCTTGATACTTTAGCTTGGTATCTCAATACCTTATCTTGAAGGTATCATAAATACCTTACCTTAACCATTACCAAGGTAATTCACATTACCATGTCCATAGCAAGGTAAATCACATTTACCTTGAGATACCACTCTTGGTATCCTAAGATACCAAGACACTAACCTATCTAACCATTACCTACCACTATCTAACTCTAAACTAACCTCTAATATATCCTTCTAACATTACCTTAACTTCTAACAGCCCACCTACCAATATCCTAACATATAGGATACTAACACTCAACTATCATACAACATCCTATTTAACCTCTCATAAAACCTCTCTTATAGACACACACACACACACACACACACACACACACACACATATATATATATATATATATATATATATATATATATATATATCCACAAACATACTCACAATATACATAAACACAAACAAAAATATACATAAACACCCCCCCCACACACACACTAATATATACATACTTACATACATACATACATACATCATTCTCCTCCTCTCTTCACACTCTCTAACATCCACAGACAACACATACTCCTCACAACACAATCACACACACACACACACACGCACACACACACACAAATATATATATATATATATATATATATATATATATATATATATATATATATATTTATATATACCCAAAATATACACACATACACTAACACTAATATTTATATATACCCAAAATATCCAGAAACCTATCCGAATACCCAAATTCTCGCAATTCTACCCTCTAGGGCTTAGACACGTACCCCACACAAGCAATCTAACTCTCGCACGCGAGCGAAAACGAGAAACGAGACCCGAATGGCCATTCTGGCGACTCTGGGGTGTCCGATTCGCGATATCGCACGATACGAGCACCAAATCTATCCGGATTCGGCCCAAACTCTACCCACGGGTTCTAAATAATGATTAGAACCTATTCTAAGTGCTAACTTGCCGATTCTAGTGTCGGTGCAAAAAGGTACCCGTGTGTTGGAACCCGAAAATCTCGAAAAAGCCTATTTTTGTGATTTCTCGCGAAACAACCCACGTATCCAAATATGGAGATGTACCTTGCCTCATCTCACCCAAACTAACCTAATTAGGTCTAATTAGGCTAGGGGCAACACCCAAACATGTCAATTTAGGATTTTCCCCAAATTTGGCACTAAACCTAGGCCAAAAGACCCAAATTGAGTTCAATAGGTTCCAAACCTCTTCTAATGGGTTATCCCACACCTCGGGCATCCTCTAATATGAAAATGACACTAATATTAAGTAGTTACAAAGGTTAAAGTGAGGTTTTATCTCTTAGGAGTTGGAATCCCATGGAAAAGTCCCAAAATCACTTCTTTTTAGGTCAAAGCACAAAATCTATGCTTCCACCACCACCAAGCTAGATCTACCTAGATCAAAACCACAAATGAGAGATAAACAAGGGTTAGTACCAAGATTAGAGAGATCTAAAGAATTGGAAGAGATTTGACTTACTTGGAGCTTGAAATCAAAGAGGGGAAAAGAGGATTTTTTGTGAAATGAGAGAAAAGAAGGAGAGAGAGTGTGTTCTTGCAAATGAGAACATGGGGGGTGTGCTGCTGGCTGGCCACATTTTGGAGGGTTGGCGGCATTTGACAATTTACCAAAATGCCCTCCAAGTCAAAGAAAAGAGTGGTTTTGAGTTGGGGTCAAAATGGTAAATTGAAAACTCCTAATTCCAAGTTCTAAA
Source organism: Iris pallida (assembly GCA_029216955.1). Taxonomy (NCBI): domain Eukaryota; kingdom Viridiplantae; phylum Streptophyta; class Magnoliopsida; order Asparagales; family Iridaceae; genus Iris; species Iris pallida. The sequence goes on from JANAVB010009400.1 coordinate 22,261,991, forward strand.
TCTAATTCTAATCCCTAATTCCACTAAAATTAAATATGATTAGTCAAAAATAAATATCTAGATTTGGTCATGACAAGTTGGTCGGGTCCAGTTCGGTCCAAAAGTGACCCGGGTCACTAACACAAGTCGAAATGAGACAAAACTCAAACTCGATCAAATAAAACCCCAAAACATGATATTAATAAATTAAATATTCACAAAAACATTAGAATATTTAAAATGACAAATTTGCCCTCAATTTTGAAAATTGGAGGTGACAAATCTATCCTCCAAAAAATTTTGTCCTCGAAATTAGAGAAAGCTAGTACAAGAAAGACAAGCAAGAAACAAACAAAACAATACCTCAAGGCTCGAAGAGATAAGGTTAACGCTTCCGCATGTCATCCTCCCTCTCCCAGGTAGACTCACCTGGAGAGTTGTGCCTCTATGCAACACGGATCAAGGATATAACTTGGTTCTGGAGCACCTTCTCCCGACGATCCAGAATCTCCACAGGTTGTTCCGGATAGTTGAGAGTAGGCCCCACCTCGATCGCGGAATGATCAAATACATGGCTAGGATCTGTCACGTACTGCCCCAGTTGTGACACATGGAACACGTTGTGCACTCCCTCAAGCATAGACGGCAGGTCTAGTCGATAGGCTACTGCACCAACCCTCCCAAGGATAGTGAAAGGCCCGATGTAGCGTGGGCTAAGCTTCCTGCCCCGACCAAAGTGAAGCGCACCCCGTGTCCGAAAAATCCTCAAGAACACCATATCGCCAACCTAGACACAAAGCAAGACTCAATACCAATCACAAGCAAACAATCACAAGCAAGTACAAACTGAAACTAAAACTAACCTCGAACTCTAACGATCTTCAGTGGCTATCGGCCCAATGTTGCTGCCTATCCTGAGCCACCCGAAGTCTATCTCTGATCAGTCTAACCTTCTCCGCTGAATCTACCACCATCTCCGGGCCAAGCAACACCCACTCGTGAATATCGTCCCATGATAAAGGAGTGCGATATCTTCGTCTGTATAGAGCCTCAAATGGCGACATCTCTATACTGGCCTGGTAGCTGTTGTTGTAAGAAAACTCTACCAGGTAAAGATGATCCTCCCAAGAACCCTCAAAGTCTAGCACCCACGTACGAAGCATATCTTCAAGAGTCTGGATGGTCCTTTCTGACTGTCCGTCTGTCTGGGGATGATAAGCGGTACTGAATTTGAGCTGGATGCCCAAACTAGTATACAAACTCCTCAAAAAATGGGAAGTAAAACGACTATCCTGATCCGAGACTATGCTCATCGAAACTCTGTGCAATTTGACTATCTGACACATGTACAGCTCTGCCAGCTTCTCCGTAGATAAACCCACTTTGAAAGGCAAGAAGTGGGCTAATTTGGTCAATCTATCAACGATGACCCATATCACGTCTTTCCCTCCAGGAGATGGCAGAAATTCGGACACAAAGTCCATGGTGATATGCTCCCACTTCCACTCTAGAATGGGTAATGGCTGTAGAAATCCGCCTGGCCTCTATCTCTCGGCTTTCACCTGCTGAAATACCAAGCAGCGAGATACAAACTGAGCTACCTCTTGCATCATCCCATACCACCATACGTGCTCTCTCAGGTCTTTATACATCTTGTTGGCTCCAGGATGCATAGAGTACTGAGAGCGATGCGCTTCCTGAAGAACCTCCTCCAGAAGCTCTCCACTCGGAACGCACAGTCTAGCACCGTGCCTCAGCGACCCATCTTCGGCTATAGAGAAATCGTCGAGCAAACCTGCCCGCACCTGCTCCCTAATGCTCCTCAGGGCAACATCATCATACTGCGCTGATCTGACTCTGTCCATCAACTCAGACTGAATCTGTAAGCCCCACAAATGAATCTCCATGCCCAGAACAATTACCTCGATTCCCAAACTATCCAGATCGGCCAAAAGATGACGATCTGCCGTAAAATACATAGCGACTGGATACCTACTCAAGGCATCTGTAACTACGTTGGCCTTGCCTGGATGGTACTGCAACGAGATATCAAAGTCCTTTATCAGCTCGAGCCACCGTCTCTGCCGTATGTTCAACTCCTTCTGGGTGAACACGTACTTCAAGCTCTTGTGATCCGTGAAGATCTCAACTCTCTCTCCGTACAAGTAATGCTTCCACAACTTCAAGGCAAAGATAATAGCTACCAACTCTAGATCGTGGATAGGATAGTTCTTCTCATGAGAACGTAACTGCCTAGATGCATAGGCAATCACCTTCCCGTGCTGCTGAAGAACACAACCCAAGTCCTTCCCAGAAGCATCACTGTAGAACGTGAAACCACCAGTCCCAAAAGGCAACATCAAGATAGGAGTTGAGGTCAACCTCTTCTTCAGCTCATCGAAGGCAGCTTGACACTCCTCAGTCCAGACGAACTCCACGTCCTTCCTGGTAAGTCTAGTCATCAGCTCTGCAATCCGAAAAAAGTCATAGACGAACTTCCAGTAATAGCCTGCTAGACCCAGAAAGATCCGAATCTCAGCGAAAGAACTGGGTGTAGACCAAGACTCCACTGCTGAAATCATCTTCTGGTCTACTGAGATCCTGTGCTCGGTCATAACATGACCCAAAAACTCTACCTGCTCCAGGAAGAACTCATACTTCGATAGCTTCCCGTAGAGTTTCTCCTTCCTGAGGGTCTCTAACATAATTCGCAAGTGCTTCTCATGCTCCTCTGGCATCTTTGAGTAGACCAAGATGTCATCTATGAAGACCACCACGAACCTGTCAAGGTATTGATGGAATACCATGTTTATCAAGTTCATGAACACTGCTGGGGCATTGGTCAACCCAAATGGCATAACAGTGAACTCGTACTGGCCGTACCGAGTCCAAAAAGCTATCTTCGGAATGTTCTCCTGTTTCACTTTCAGCTGATGGCAACCGGACCTCAAGTCTATCTTCAAAAACACCTTTGCGCCGCTCAACTGATCGAATAAGTCGTCAATCCTCGGCAATGGGTACTTGTTCTTGATAGTAAGGTTGTTGAGTGCTCTGTAATCGATACACATGCATACCGTACCATCCTTCTTTGGTACAAATAGAACAGGTGTGCCCCAAGGTAAAAAAATGGATCTGATGAAACCCTTGTCCTACAGCTCATCGACCTGCTTCTTTAGCTCTGCCAACTCGCTGTTGTTGACCCTATAGACGTGCTGTGAGATAGACTCAGTGCCCGGCACCAAGTCTATAGAGAACTCAACATCTCTGTCGGGCGGCATCCCAGGCAACTCTTCGGGGAAAACATCTAAGAACTCTGTTATCAATAGATGTGGCAAATCCTGCCCTGCCAACAAGGCTCCACGGAAACCATCTCCCGGCTCAGCTGTTCCCCTGGAAAACTCAAACTCTGGCTCTTCGGGCGGTCTAAACAAAACCCTGCCTCCTCTGCAATCTATACTAGCATGGTGTCTGCTCAACCAATCCATACCGAGTACTATATCGTAGCTCGAAAGTAGCATTACGAGCAAACACACACTCAATTTTCGGCCTCGCTGTGTAACACTCCGTCCCTTGCAAACATTATTGACTAGGATAATACCTCCTCCAGTCATAATCTTGCAAGTCCTACCCAAGGATTCAGCAATAATATTGTGCCTAAGAGCAAAAGATACAGACACAAAACTGTACGTAGCACCGGAGTCAAATAAGGCTAATGCAGGAAACAAATCGAGACGAATAGAACCTGCCACGACATCTGCTACGGGCTCAGCCTCCTCTGCTGCCAGTATGAACGCTCTGCCCTGGGGTGCTCCCCTCTGATGTTGGGCAAAATGCTACTGTTGCGTCTGAAGTGGCGGGCCTCTTGGCTGAACTGCAGGTCCAGCTAGAGCTCTAGCAGGTGGTGCTCTGTCCTGACCTCCCTTGGCTGCACGAACAGGGCAATTCTTTAGCTGATGGTCGAAAGCTCCGCAGAATAGGCAAACACCCAACCTCCTTCGACAGGCCTCTTGGGTGTGCCCCGGCTTCCCACAGTAAGCACACTGAGGAACCTGCCTCTGTCCCTGCTGCTGATGGGCACGTGCTGGTGCCTGATACTGCTGAAACTGATGCTGCTGGAATGGACTCTACTGAATGTGGGGACGCTTAGCCTGTCCCACACTAGAACCAGCTCCCAAAGCATTACTGCTCCTCTTGGGCCTAAGACCGTAGTCCTCCTCCGCTATCTGAGCATCCATCAGAATCTGCTCAAAAGTAACCTCGCGACGCCTAGATGTACGAGAACGAACAGCATGGATTAGGCCCCTCCTTAACTTGCGAGCCTTCTCTCCCTCGTCCTGAACCATCCCTGGGGTAAATCGGCTCAGGCGAAAGAACTCCGCCGCATACTCGTCCAACGACGAGTTCCCCTGAACCAACCCTGCAAACTGGCCCTCCAATGCGCTGAGAGCTACATCAGGATATAACTTCTCCTTAAATAGCCTCCAAAAGTTCTCTTAAGTCTGCCCTCTAACAGATGCACATGGGTCTGTGCAGTACCAGGTCAATGCAATGTCGAAGAACTGGCTTGCCGTTGCTGATACCCACAGCCTCTTCGGGATCTCTGCCAGCTCCAGGCTCCTCTCCACGTCCTCTAGCCAATCATCAGCGTAAAGGATGCCCTCGGCTTACTTGAACTCTCGAGGGACCATCTTCTTGAAGTCCAGCACTGTACCAGGCCTCGACTACTGCTGATGCAGCTCCTAGACTGGAGCGCCCTGAACCGGAGCCGCAGCCACCTTCTCGACTGCTGCCATAGCCAACTGATGAACATTCTCCATGCTCTGCCTCAAAGCCTATGTCTGACGCTGCGGCGCCTCAGCCTATGCTCGCTGTGCCTCCATCATCTGCTGGAGAAGCGTGAACATCTGTGTAGCGTCTACAGGCAATGCAGGTGGAGACGGAAGAGTCTCAGGCACAACGACACTAGGCCCCTGAACCTGCTGCGGAAGACCTCCAGGTGCTGCTGCCTCTGCCACCTAGATGGTAGAAATAGTAGGGGCAGCCTCCTAGACTGCCACTCCCTCAACCGGAGAAACATGTCACGAAGGATCGAACCTCTCTGGTGTTGCACCAGATCCAGTGGCCTGAGCTCGAGTCATTGTCATCCTGGAGACAGATTCGAGCAAAAGATCAATATGGCACAAGATAAGATATTTTCAAAGAAGAACAATAAAATTGAAATGCAAAAAAAGTTGTCTTGATAATCAAAAGATCAGAAATTTTTCTAAAATATGACTGAGGAACTCCTATCATAACCTAGAACCTATATCCTAACTGTAGGCTTGTAATTAGTACTCTAAGTCGAGTACCATTACGAGATCGCACTAGTTGCGACATAGACCTGCATGGGCCACCACAAAAATGTGTCACGACCAGCATCCTATTTTGGGGCACGAGCACGTGGGTACGTCCAGCCTACGCCGCAGTGTCGGTAGTAGAACGCTGTATAGGTCGTCTATAAAATCTAAATCAACAATATATATATGTACCTGTCATCTCCGTACAGAGAAATATATATATATATATATATATATATATATATATATATATATATATATATATTTTCACATGAATCTAAGGAAGATACGCACGAAAGATAAAGATATGATGGAAATAGGAAAGCTGGAAATAGATGCAAGTCACAACGTTCAACCAGAGATAGAGAGTATATCACAATGTACATATCCCAAAATAATAATATAATACAAGCTAAAATGATAAGCTGGAACGCAGTCCAGTCAAACCTACTAGTCTAGATCCCTACCGGTGGTGCATCCTCTAAAGGCACCGGCTCCACTAAATCTAAGTAGAAATCTACGTCTACGCCAAACCCGTAGAAGGTCGGACAGTCTGTATCTGAATCATCTAAAAAATACAATGAAGTTATCCTGTCAGGATATGAGTAAGTACAAACGCTAACAGCAGTTCCATGTGAATTGACAAATTCTATAAGAGACAGTTATAATGAAATACAAGATAAAATATCCAGACTTGAATATAAACAGAATATGTAAATCTGGATATCATGCCAGGGTATGAAATACTGGAATATAGAACAGTGCTGAAATATCTGATGTATAATGTAAACATAAATGGTGCCTTGAGATATTAGAGCATTATGTGATCGGCTTGGGTCAAGATCAGGCTCTTCCATTTGACCGGCTATGGTACAAGAACAAGCGCAGGTAAACCTGGAGATCAGGACGGCCAAAATGGAAAGCTATGGTGCAAGTAGTATCAGGTTAGGCTTTACCCTACATGAGGTGAGGGTAAAGCTATGATGCAAGTAGTAACCAGTGGGGTATGATCACATAACCTCTAATAACTTTCCATCTCCGAGTAGTATAATAGATCCAACCATGACACGTCATGACACGGGATTTAAAGAGCAGGGGGCCAGCCCAATCCCAAATTGGTGTCTATACAAGTACAGAAACAAGATCGAACAATGTACTCATATACCAGGTAAACCAGAAATAACATCTCATGATGAGATCCAACGTATACTAGTCCGTGTACCATCGTGTCGAGAATCAAGTAAAATACTACAATTGAATCGGATATAGCAGATATCAAGACAATAAAAACTATCAGAGAATGTACTCGCCTGCGGTCCTGAGCAGTCAATAGGAATCGAGGCTCAGAGAATAGTCACAGACCTAAATATGAGATATACAAGAGTTAATTTAGGGTTTAACAGTATATGGCATGATATCCTAGTGTATGCTATACAATCTAGGTCAAACTCAGTAAGACTAAGTCAAACTAGGTCACACAAAGTCAAACTAGGTCAAACTAAGTCAAACAATGTCAAAGGAAGTCAAACCAAGTCAAACTTGGTCAAAAGAAGTCAAACCAAGTTAAACTAGGTCAAAAGTTGACTTGGTGTTGACATTTAGTCAACTGGTCAACTCCTAGTCCACTCTAGGTCAACTCAGGCTAATGGTTGACTCACAATTGACTTTTGGTCAACTGGTCAACTCTGGTCAAGTTCTAGTCAATTGTAGGTCCAATGTTGACTTTGAGTCAAAACAGTCAACTATGGTCAAACGGGGTCAACTCTAGCCTAGGTATCATATTTCTAGCATTTACCTACCAAGATACCATATATCTTAGTCATATTGGTATCCCAAACCAATACCTTGGTTTAGTACTATTACCTAGCCTAAGGTAACCCTTACCTTAGCTAGGTAAACCATTACCTAGGTATTACCTCAATACCTTAAGGTAAACCCTCTACCTATACCATGGTATCCCAATACCATACCCTCGTATCTTGATACTTTAACTTAGTATCTCAATACCTTATCTTGAAGGTATCACAAATACCTTACCTTACCCATTACCAAGGTAATTCACATTACCTTGTCCATACCAAGGTAAATCACATTTACCTTGAGATACCACTCTTGGTATCCTAAGATACCAAGACACTAACCTATCTAACCATTACCTACCACTATCTAACTCTAAACTAACCTCTAACATATCCTTCTAATATTACCTTAACTTCTAATAACTCACCTACCAATATCCTAACATATAGGATACTAACACTCAACTAACATACAACATCCTATTTAACCTCTCATAAAACTTCTCATCTAACCTCTCCTATAGACACTCTCACACACATATACATATATATATACATATCTATCTATCTATCTATCCATCCACAAACATACTCACAACCTCTAACACACACAAACAAAAATATACATAAACACCCACACACACACAAAAATATGTACAAACTTACATACATACATACATACGTACATACATACATACATACATACATACATACATACATACATACATACATACATACATACATACATCCTTCTCCTCCTCACTTCAGACTCTCTAACATCTACACACAACACATACTCCTCACAACACATACACACACACACACACACACACACACACACACACACACACATACACACACACACACACACACACACATACACACACACACATACTAACATATATATATATATATATATATATATATATATATATATTTTTTTTTTTTTACTAACATATATATATATATATATATATATATATATATATATATATATATATATGCACACACACACACATACACTAACACTAATATTTATATATACCCAAAATATCCCGAAACCTATCCGAATACCCAAATTCTCGCAATTCTACCCTCTAGGGCTTAGACACGTACCCCACAAAAGCAATCTGACTCGCGCACACGAGTGAAAACGAGAAATGAGGCCCAAATGGCCATTCTAGCGACTCTGGGGTACCCGATTTGCGATACCGCACAATACGGGCACCAAACCTATCCGGATTCGACCCAAACTCTACCCACGAGTTCTAAATAGTGATTAGAACCTATTCTAAATGCTAATTTGCCGATTCAAGTGTCGGTACAAAAGTCACCCATGTGTTGGAACCCAAAAACTCCGAAAAAGCCTATTTTTGTGATTTCTCGCGAAACGATCTCACGTATATGAATATGGACACGTACCTAGCCTCATCTCACATAAACTAATCTAATTAGATCTAATTAGGCTAGGGGCAACATCAAAATGTGCAATTTAGGTTTTTCCCCAAATTTGGCACTAAACCTAGGCCAAAAGTCTCAAATTGAGCCAAATAGATTCCAAACCTCTTCTAATGGAATATCCTACACCTAGGACATCCTCTAATATGCAAATGATACTAATTTGAAGTAATTACAAAGGATAGAGTGAGGGTTTACCTCTTGGGAGTTGGAATCCCAAGGAAAAGTTCCAAAATCACTTCTTTTTAGGTCAAAGCACAAAATCTATGCTTCTACCACCACCAAGCTAGATCTACCTAGGTCAAAACCACAAATGAGACATAAACAAGGGTTAGCACCAAGATTAGAGAGATCTAGAGAATTGGAAGAGATTTTAGTTACTTGGGGCTTGAAATCAAAGAGGGAAAAAAGAGGATTTTTATGAAATGAGAGAAAAGAAGGAAAGAGAGTGTGTTCTTGCAAATGAGAGCATGGAGGGGTGCTGCTGGCCGGCCACATTTTGGAGGGTTGAGAGTATTTTAAAATTTACCAAAATGCCCTCCAAGTCAAAGAAAAGAGTGTTTTGAGTTGGGGTCAAAATGGTAAATTGGAAACTCCTAATTCCAAGTTCTAAATCTAATTCTATTCCCTAATTCCACTCAAATCAAATAGGATTAGTCAAAAATAAATATCTGGATTTGGTCATGACAAGTTGGTCGGGTCCAGTTGGGTCCAAAACTGACCCGGGTCACGAACACAAGTCGAAATGAGACAAAACTCAAACCCGATAAAATAAATCCCAAAACATAATATTAATAAATAAATAAATATTCAAAAAAATATTAGAATATTGAAAATGACAAATTTGCCCTCAATTTTGAAAACTGGAGGTAAAAATACCTACTGATAGAACTGAGGATTCTCAGGACCACGGATTAGGGTGCGTATTGATCGATAGAAAGTTAACAGATCTAAAACGTGTTCTAATCCTTTATAGGCGATAACTAGGGTTCACGAATTATACTTGCGATGAGAAGAAGATGACAGTTTCTAGCAACTTCGAGCAGTCAGCAACCCCAAGACCTTCTGCATGTATTTCTTCTTCGGGTTGGACGTCGTATAGGCGACGATCTTCCAACCTTTTCTCCCTTGGCTTTCCTTCCTTTCTCTTCTCTCGTGATGAATGAATTAAAGAAAGTTACCCTTCTTAGGATGTATATGACGGCCAAAAAATAGAGGGTATATATATAGGCTACGGCAGGGACCATGAGGAGAAATTAGGTTTAGGTCTCCTAACGGATCTAGGTATCACGTATTCAGTCCGAACACACAACCAAGGCCTGTTAACAATAGCTCGGTCCACTAGATTAAAGATCTACTGTTGCACTACCTTTCTAATCCCAAATTATGTTTATGGGCTCCTTCTTATTATGCTTGTTTGTCTCTCCATGTTAAGATATCGAATGTCTATCAATCAAAATAAGTTACTGACAACTATATTGATCGACATCTTTTATCCTTAAGTAGTATCACTCAACTTTATTTGTCATGTCGGATATAATTCACCTGCAGAGTTTATATGACAATCCTTATGAGTTTCTTAAGGGGACATCATCAACCCGATACAACAGGACATGGATTCCTTTTATAATCAATAACCCATCATACACATAATGCCATTATCTAATTTATAGAGGTTATTGACTCATTATAAATCTCGCTCTTTTATGAATTAAAGTAATGTACACTACACATACATGTCAGTTATTATATCCGAATTAAGAGTACAAACATCCATAATAACAGAGGTAGTTGTTCTCTTATGTAGTCAGTACAAAAAGAACAATCTCATGTGGTCCTGTTCAATACACACAAAGTGCACTAGTATGAACCTATAGTCAAGATAGACTAATACCAGATTACACTATAACTTTACCAATGGTTTGTCCAAATCTATCTAGGTTGTGAACCATTTATATATTCTTCAAAAGATTGATAATTTGATTTGATGTGTGTCACCACACACCATATTATCTACAGTATAGAATATTAGACATTTGTATTAACATATAACCAATATAAAATGTCAATATTTATCCATATGATTCTCATTCAAAAATAATAGAAAAATATAGTTAATAAAAAGTGATACTTTTAGTATATAACCCTAACAATCTCCCACTACTCAAAGCATTGCTTTTTAGTATATTGTTACAAATCTTCCACTTATACTTAAAGCCATGTGTCCATGCATCTAACTCTCATTCTCTCAACATGAGTATCAAAAGCATTAGCCGGTAAGCTCTTTGTAAAGGGATCGACTAGGATGTCTGCTGATGATATCTTGGTCATAGCAACATCTCATCTTTTAATGATATCTCGTATCAGGTGACACTTATGCTCAATGTGTTTACCTGTCTTATGGGCTCGCGGTTCCTTCGAGTTTGCAACTGTACCACTATTATCATAATAAAGTACGTATAATAGTCTTAGGCAAACTAGGTACCACATCAAAGTCCAATAGGAAGTTTCTAAGCCAAACCGCTTCTTTGGCTGCCTCAGAGGCTGCCACATACTCGACTTCCATGGTGGACTTAGTAATACATTTTTGCTTGATGCTCCTCCATACTATGGCTCCACCTCCCAAGGTAAATACATAATATGATGTAGATTTTGTGGCATCTCTATCTGGCTAAAAATTTGAGTCTGTATACCCTAAGGGCACTAAACTATCTACCTGGTAAACCAGTATATAATCTTTAGTCCTTTTCAAGTACTTCAGAATATGCTTTACCGTAGTCCAGTGATCTTGTCCTGGATTAGACTGATCTCTGCTAACCATGTCTACGGCAAAGCAGACATCTAGTCTCGTACATAGTATTGCATACATTAAGCTTTTTACTGCCAAAGCATAAGGAACCGCTTTCATGTACTCTATCTCTTTATGTGTCCTCGGACACCATTCCTTTGATAGAGCTATTGCATGCCCAAAAGGTATACAACCTTTCTTGAAATTTTGCATGCTAAAACGAGTTAATACAGTATCAATATAGGCAGATTGAGATAAGCCTAACATCATTTTCTTGCGATCTCATAAAACTTTGATTCCAAGGATGGGACATGTTTCTCCTAAATCCTTCATATCAAACTGTTTGGATAAGTATACCCTTACATTAGATAATACCTTTATATTGTTTCCAATGAGTAATATGTCATCCACATAAAGTACTAGGAATACTACCACGTTTCTGTCATACTTTTTGTACACACAAGATTCATCCGGACATTGATCAAATCCATAGGATTTTATTACCTAATCAAAACAGATGTTTCAAGATCTGGAAGCTTGCTTAGTCCATAAATGGACTTCTTGAGCTTAGAAACAAGTTACTCTTGGCCTTTTTTAATGAACCCGTCTGGTTGGTTCATATAGATGTTTTCCTCAAGACTTCTATTAAGGAAAGCTTTCTTGACATCCATTTGTCAAATCTCATAATCAAAAAGAGCTGTAATAGATGAAAGTATTCGGATAGACTTAAGCATGGCTATTGGCGAAAAGGTTTCATCATAATCAATACCCTCCTTCTGAGTAAAACTTTTTGCAACAAGCCGTGCTTTAAAGGTTTCAACCTTACCGTCTGCTCCTCTTTTTTCTCTTATAGACCCACTTGCATCCAATGGCTTTTATACCAGTGGGTGGTTCTATAAGTTTCCAGACATTATTAGAATCGATTAGTTCTATTTCCGATTTCATTACCTTTTGCCAAGATTCAGCATTTTTATCTTGTAGTGTTTCATTATAGGTGCAGGGATCATAGTCTTGTTCCTCAAGGACAAAGTCTGAGGACTCTCCCAAAAACATAAACTGTCTGGTTGTATAACAACCCTACTACTATGACGAGGCACTATGGATTGTGGTGTAACATTTGTGTCACGTTGTACAGTTACTTATGGTTCCTCCTCTTGTACTATTGGTATTGAAGTATTAAGTGTCTTTCCTATCAACTCTTCTAGAACAACTCTACTCAGGGATTTATGGCTCATCACATAGTCTTCCTCTAAGAATTGGGCATTGGTGCTAACGATGACCTTCTGATCCTTAAGACTACAAAATAGTCCGCCCTTCATTTCTCTTGGATAGCCTACAAACAAGCTTACTTTTGTATGAGATTCCAATTTATCTGCTTTGCCATTCAGCACATGTGCTGGACTACCCAAATCCGAACATGTTTTAGGCTAGGCTTTAAAAGGTACCAAGTTCGGAAGATAAGCTGCAATCTTGTAACTCCACCTTCCTATTTTTTAGAAATATTTTAGGTTACTAAATAATAATAAGTTTGACTTAAACCATTCTGAATAATAGTTCTTGATTAAATATTTTTTAATAAATATATCATGATTACTTTTGGAGGGAGATTTGAATTTTTGGCAAATAACTATTTTTTCAAATCTATTTGGAGTGGTCCCCACTCCCTAACAACTTGTAACCACCTCTCTAACAGAATTTGGGATTGTTTGTATAATTACTGAAAAGGGGGAGGGCTGGATTACAAATAACCATTTAGTAGAGGGGCTTAGTTGCTTAACTGTCGTTCTATTTAGGCTAAGTTGGAGAGAGAAATGAGCAGAGAGCTCATTTCATTTCACTCCTCAGCTTAGTCCCCAATTCCGACCTAGCCCTAGCCTCCGGCGAGCATGGCGGCAATGAAGACGACGACCGCGGTGGAAAGCCTTGTCTCTACCGACGACTGAGCGGACTTCACTGTACGGCGTTCTCCTCGAGCAGTCAGCAGAGGCGGAGCTCCTCCAGCTCCTCCGCACGATCGGCAGCGTCTCAACGACGATAGTAAGGTCCTCTGGATCGTTTCTCTTTCCTAGTTAGATCAGGTCCGATTTGGACTGTCGATCTTCTCTGTGATCTCGTCGGGGTTTGTGAGACTGGAAGACAGTGGGAAGGGTGAACTCGACCGTCCCCGATGAGTCGTTTCGATCGGCAACTCCTTCGAGCATTAGTTCTTGCGGCAACGTTCCTGATCCGACGTTGAGTCACCGAGAGGGTGCGTTGAGATCGAGTATTCTTTCGGATCATCTTCTTTTAATTGATTCCAGTAATTTATTGTTTTCGATCAAATTGTGTAGATCGACCGATTGATCCAGTCAGTTGATCGAAACCAGATTGCTTCCAATTATTTGAGCTATGGGATCGGTAAATATTGTTGGCATAGATTTTACTTTCTGAGTTATTTAATTTTCAATTAGTGAACAGTTTTAATTTATCTCAGAGTATTCGAGTGAATTTTGATTTGATCCGGGAATTCTGGACCTGTTGATTCTTGAGTGTGAAATCGGATTCTAAGTCTCTTCAAGTTGAAGACGAGTGTTCTCTCAATCTTTCTTTTCCAGGTAATTTTCTCCAATAGTACTCCGTTATCGTTTAGTTCGGTTTTTGGGGTAATATCGGTTGTGTTATCTGTGTCCAGCGTTCGTGTCGTATTGGTTCAGCATTGCGTTCGTGTCTACCATGGTTGCTGTGGGTTCGTGTTCGATACGGAGTGTTGGGTGTTTGAACCAATTGAACACAGGGGTGTTGCAGTCAGTATCAGGTTGCATGTGGGGATTCTGCTGAGTTCAGAGCAAATTGTTTATGTTGATTAACTTAGTTTCTATTTTTACTCTTGGTTGGGACTGTATATTTATTGATAATTTAATTTGTATATATTAATCCTATTTAGATTCCTTAGTTGATTTGTATAAATTTGTCTTACTGTTATTTTGATTTCATTCTTGAGTTAAATTATGGGTTAGCTATGCTGGTACAAGTATGGGAAACCAATGTCAGGAGAAATTCTCATATGAGCTTAGACAAGAGTATTTTGGTTTGGTTGGATTTACTTAAATACTGTGTTTTATGTAAACAACAAATTCTGGAAATGGAGAGTATTGTTGAGTTGTGTATATATTCTTATTCTTTGATATTTATTTTTGAGTTTAAATCTTGCAGCACATTGTTGGGTGCGATGTTGTGTTGAAGGGAATCTAGGCATGTGTGTATTTTCTTATTAGTATTGCTTGCTAGCCAAGCCATACAGCAGGTTAGGGTGAGATGTGATTGGAAGAATAAGGGTTAGCTAATAATTACTTAGACACTAGCCTTGGATTACTTCTTAGTCATATTTAATAAGTGATTAATTAGTCTGGTAGTAATGGAAGAATTATTGTTAGCCAAATGGTAATTGGTTAGAACTTAACCAACTTATAATCATATAACAGGAGGACATCCAGCTCCATCTAGTACATTTGATTTCCCGGAGCAAGGTAAGTACTTTTCTATAGTTTTTGTGCATTTACATATCTTGTACTTTTTTTGTAACACGTCATGACACGATATCTTGTACCCTTGTACTTTCTTGTTCTTGTACTTACTTATGTTGGGTGGAAAAATACACTAGCTATGTGACCAAACCCCGGTTACAATATTTATGTAGATAGCTTAGGCCTCGCATCGTGTACGCGGGTCCTAAGCCGTACCGATATTCATGTACTCCTGTACATGTTCCTGTACTCACCCCAGCCGTTCACATAGGCAAGTTGTATTTCAAATATTGTGCACTTGTCATGTCTTGTACTTCATGTTCATGGTTACATTCATGTACTTTATTTCCTGTACTTACATTCCTGTACTTTCATGTTCATTTTCTGTATCTCATATTTCATGATCTCTTGTACTCATTTCCATATCATGATGTTCTTGTTCAATACCTAGAACTGTACTTTGCTCCGCTCTTGACTAGGATATGTTGCAGGTGAGATGGAGGCATTGTGTGACACCTACTATGGCCGTGAGCCTATAGATGCAGTAGAGCCAGCTGGAGTTGCTCTGGACATAGAGGCTGAGGAAGCCTAGTATCTTACCCTTAGTAGTTTATATTCTATTGTACTTGAGACTATCAGACTTTACTTTCCTTTTAGTTGGATTAATGTAATAACTCTTAGACATGTACTTTGATTTTGGGATTCGGTTATAGATGCTGTGATTTGTACTTATTCATGTTTATCTGGTTAGATTTCTCTAGATTGGTACAACTTACTTCATCGTATCTAACGATAAAGGCTGGGCGTGTCCGATTCGTGTTCGATTATTGGGGAACGGGACGTGATATATTTTTAGTGGTGGTCCATGCAGGTATCTATCCTAATAGTACCTAGGTATTAAAGTACAATTGGGGGACCTGATTAAACTAGGGAAACTTGATCACATCATAGGAAATCGAGTACATCGGGTACATCGGGTATATATGGATATTATATAAACATTTACATTTACTTGTAGGGTAGGTTTTTATCAATCACGAAGTTTTCTTTTGATGGTCACTACGAGGAAGACCGCGGATCAGTTTGGAGTTGCAGGCAGTTCAGGACAGTCTGCACCAGACGTTCCAGTGGAGCAGCTTCCACCACCGCCTCTTATCTTTCCTCCGTTACCCCCGACGATGACGTTCGATGGCGCCCAGGTGATGGCTATGTTCCAGCAGTTCATGGAGGCTCAGAACCACTAGGTCGCACAGTTTCGAGCGACAGTCGTGGATGCACTCTGGACTCGAGAGCCGGCAGCACCAGCATCGGTAGCACCTCCAGCACCAGCAGCACCGAGACTAGGGACTGCCAGAAATTACCATAACCTCTGTCCAATGGATTTCTGGGGTCACGAGGCCATCGTATATCCGGACGAGTGGCTGGAAAATACGGAGCGGACACTGAAGATGACAAGGATCCCGGATGACCTGAAGGTGGAAGTTGCGAGCATGCGACTTTTTGATCTTGCCAGAGCTTGGTACCAGGAGGATCCCCAGTTAGCTGTGCCCCAGGTTCTTTGGACAGATTTCAAAACTCTGTTCAAGGAGAAGTTTTTCTCCGACGTGGAGCGAGATGAGCTTCGGATGCAGTTCGAGGTGTTGCAGCAGGGGATACGTCGCTAAATAATAAAAATACGTTGCTAATAGGAATTAACGACGACTTTAGCGACGAAACATGAAGGTCGCGGAAAAGCTAGTCGCAGATGATAATTTCTTTGCCATTCGTCGTTGTTTGCGATGTCACAGCCAATGTCGCTAGGACGTCACAAAATTAGCGACATATAGCACCGTAACAGTACGTCGCCAAAGCAGCGACGTAGTGCGACCACTTAGCGACGTCATTTCTTTTTATGGCATGCCTGCCACGTCAGCAGTGAAGCGACGTACAACGACCAAATTAGCGATGTCATCTCTCTGTCACATCATCTACTGAGCGACGAATAGCGACGTAACGGTGCTAGTTAGCGACGTCAGGATATGTCGCTATACGTCGCAGATCGTCGCTATACGTCGCAGATATTATGAAAAAAATTTAAAAAAATATGTTTGGTATTTTTGTTATGCTGTTTGTTTGTATTTACAGTATGTGTGAAGTACAGTGTTCGAACCATCGACAGTTTCGCTTACTGTTCTATGTTTTATCTTGGATAGAAAGAGCAACAGTTCATGGTGCACTTCTCAGAGCTTCCTCTTCACGTCCTTCACCTTCTCGGGATCCTTTACGACATCCCGAAAAAGTGAAGGATGTGAAAATGAAGCTCTCAGAAGTACACCCTAAACTGTTCCTCTTTCTGTCCAAGATAAAACATACAACAGTAATCGAAACTATCGATGGTTTCGAATACTGCATTTCACATACACTGTAAACACAGACACACATCATCACAAAAATACACATTATATTTTTTAAAAATTTGGGCAGCACCTCCTTTGTATATCAGATCATCGCTTATAACTCAGTGTAGGTATATTTGTCATCCCCGTCGCAGATATCATCATAATTAACAGTCTTCCATCATAACAGTCTACAACGAATAGATGAATAACAGTCTCCTATTATAACAGTCTACAAAGTAAATATCACAAACATACATGTCCAAGTAAATATCATACATGTACTCAATAAAAATACCAACAAAGTAAATATCATAAACATACATGTCCAACAAACATATATGTCCAACAGAGTCAAATAAGAATGAAAATCAGTGTTCCAATGATCAATAGGCCCATAGGGCCAATACATACAAAGATGATAAAAAAAATCTACTGGATCACTGAGGATCCCTGATACGCATCTGAGATAACATAAACTCATACTGCTCTTATGTAAGCTGCACCACAGGGGCAGGAGGAGGCAGTGCAACGTTTGGAGTCGACACCGTTGATGGACCGGGAGGACGTATCTACTCCAGCTCTTGCAGTCGGTCACCATGCGCGGCAAAGGTACTCACCATCCTCTGAGTACTCTCCTCAAGAGAAGTATGTAGCTAGGTGAGTGAGGCAGCCACGGTCCTCTGCGATCCCTCCAGCTCGATCTGTCTACGCTTTGTGTGCTCCGTAGACTCGGTGAGCGTGTGCAAGCTGGCAGCTGTAGCCTGCTGCAGACTCATCAGCTCATGTATACTGTGCTCGACCGCATCAAATCGTCCGGTGATCATCGGATCGTCGGATCGTCGCTCTGCGGTATGGTGATCAGAAATCTGCTGCTGCAACTCGTGATGTCGCTCGTCGATCTGACGACCAATATCCTGAGCTCATGATGACGCCTGCGAAGCTGGAGACTGTGCACTGACAGAGGGGGCCCGGGATGACTCTGAAGCCAAATAGGCACCGTAGGATCCCGTACCGTAGTACGTACCCTTCTGAAGACCACCAACGGCGGTCATCCAGAGGTCGTCTGGCGATGGAGCTGTAGGCAGCTGGGAAGAAGTACCAGCCCCTCCCTCTGCTGGCACACTAGCAGCAGCAGCCGCCTCCTCTTGTAGCCGAAGAAACTCGGCCTAGAACATTGTTTGCTAACGTCTAAGTGTTTGCTAAAGTCTATATTGATATATTTTTCCTGTTTTCTAAATTATACTAAATTAATATAAAGAATAGAACGTACATATGCCTGCGTCGCCCTCTCGTCAATAAACTCCCCAGTCCTCCGATGGATGACCAGGAAGACGGTCACCATGTTGGGGTCCTCACCCTTTTTTACCTGTTAAAATATATTATCTATTATTAGTATTAAACATTCTATCCAACTATATATAAAATAATGTCCGATAAAGAAAATATACCAGACGACAAAAATGCTCCGTCATAGGAATGGAGCCACCACACCACTTACTGGCGTTCGACCGCGCCACCTTGGCCTTGTCAGACCGCTCCTGATACCTGGCCTCGCCGAATCTAGCCTTCATCGCAGTCCACTGCTCTGGCGTGATCCAACCATGGATCGGCTTTTCGGAGCGATCCCGAGACTTCTAGTCGTAGATCGCATCACGGATGAGCTTGCCTGCGACGGCAGAAAATTGGGCCTCGATCTTCGCCGCCCGGTGTGGTAGATAGAAATAGGTCCTCTATAAGAAGTAAAATAGAAAGAGTTGTATAATATACACAAATGATTATTAAAATTTAAAAATAAACAAATTTTTTACCTTGAAGTGGGCCAACCAAAATGCATTCCTATCTGTGGGAGCATCTGAGTAGTTAATCCAAGGCCCACCATAGTTCTGCCTCAGAAATAACCCCAACTGTCTATGTACTACAGTAGGCCGATATCTATGCAATAATAAATTTCATGAATATATATGTATATATAATCATTTAAGAAATATATATTAACTAATTAACTTACTTCGTAGGCCCGTCCGTCCAAATCTCCATACGCGTCTCGTCCGAGGGAGTGGATGGAGGGTCACTCTCACTTCCTGCCTGACCAGGATCAGTCTGATCTCCGTCCTCCATATGCTCGGCGTCGGCTCTCCCCATGGAGCCGTTGGCAGGAGGAATGCTGGACACGGGAGGAATGCTGGACGCGGAAGGAATGTTGGACGACGAGGGAGGAGTCGCCAACCTGCAGGAACTGCCCTGTCCCGATAATGGACCGGGAACAAAATGGTACACTGGCGTACTCAAAGATGATGACGAGGGTACGGAATCTGCCTCCCTATAATGAGCCCGTAGGGGATATGGCCAGGAATGTCACTTAACCGCAGGAAACTTTAGAACTTCACCAGACGGAAGGCAGAGGTGGGACTTCTAGCTCACTCCCGGCTACTAGCAGTCTTCAAAATGGTTAATTAGGAGTGGAAAGGCTAGCAGCTGGTGACAAGCTGATAGAAGTACCTTCAGTAGTGGCTGCAGCCACCGGAAAGGATGAAAAGAGATAAGATGCTGGTGGTTAGCCTGCCCCGGACTCGTAATTGATAGTTTCTGATGAATGGATATGGCTTCGAGCCTTCACTGAACGATGGGAATCCCAATCGAGACTAGGAGAGGTGGCCTCATATCCTGTCCCTGGTTTCTGCTCTTCGGAAGAGTTCGCTTAATCAGAATCAGATGGAGCATCAGAATCGGCATAAGCTCGGGTTGTTGGATCGGGTCTCAGGGAAGCAAGAGAGCACAGCTAAGTAAGCAAAGAAGCAAGACCGCGAAGAGACCAGTTCGTACACCTTTCATCCTGATGGGACAGGGCGCTTCCCTATTTGTATGGCCGACATCGCAATCTAACATCGATGCAAGTCCCGTTAGGAAGGCTGACCAAGAATACCTTTTTCCCAGCTGACCTTTTCTATGTTCAACCATTCTGAAATTCTGATATCATGGTACGAAGGAAGTATAGTTCTCTTTGATCAGGTTTCTCCACTCCTTTCAATATTCATCTCCGGAAACAAAAATAAAATAGGAGCCCACGTAGCGGTCGGGATTACCAACCCTCGGTGGAACGGCCATGTCGTCTCAGAACAACTGACGCACACGGGACTGCCTAACATAATATCCTTCGCGTAGTCCTCCTGGTCTAGTCATACCTGATAATAACATATGAAAATAAAATAAATATACATATTTATATGATAGATATCACAGATTTTTAAAAAATATCATAGTCACAAAAGTGTCACTAAAGTGTCAAATATGATGATAAAACAAACGTACTGATTTAATCCTCTTCTAAAAATTCATCTTGTTCGTTTAGCTCTTCTTCTTCTTCTTCTTCTTCTTCTTCTTCTTCTTCTTCTTCTTCTTTTTCTACATCTTCACTTTCATCTGCATCTTTCTCTTCAGATAATTCTACTTCTTCTACAAAATTAGATATGTAATGAGGAACTTCCGTCGTGTCCACTTCTATAATATTTGTTACAAGAGGTAGTTCATCCTCTTGATAAGCTATATCATCAACCTCAAAGGTATTTCTAGCTTTGGTCTTGCATACTTCCTACCAGTCTGACGTTGTTGTTCTCCGTTTAGGATAACTTATGAAGTACACGAGCTGAGCCTGACTTGATAGGACAAATGGTTCATAGGCTTGATATCGACGCTGATAGTTTATATCCACAAGATCGTGCTTGTCTACTTTCCAACCTTGACCTTCAATTGGATCGAACCAATCACACCTGAATAACACAATCTTAGCAGGCTCTATTCCATAACTATATGTCAGCTCCACAATCTCCCATAGGACGCCATAGAAATCGTTGCCCGTATCAACATCTTTGTAGTTCAAAGATCTGATACACAAACAACTATTTTTGGTGGAATCGAGATCCACAAAGTTGTCTCTGATCGGGCAAGTTGTTGACTTGAACCTAAGCTCATTCACACAGTAGCTTAGCCAAATTTTTGCAGCATAAATTGGTCCCTTGGCTAGCGTTCTAATAAACTCATTCTCAAGTCTTGCGTATGGACGATCGACCTAAATACCACAAAAAAAGAAATTAAGCTCATTCTCAAGTACATATACAGAAAGAAAATTACAGAGTTCTCAAGTCTTACATATGCACTCAACCATGATGGGAAATAACGCCTTATTTCTTGTTCTTGTTCTTCTTCTGTTATGTGTGGCCTACCTGATCTCACATCATCATTAAATATGCTGAAAACAACATCGTTCAATTAATGTAATAGTATAGTAATCAACACTATTAAAATAATATAGACGTATTAATTACTTACCCCTCCAGCTTCTCTACTTCATCTTCGTCGCAGTTAAGTAATACATACACCTGAGCAGCCCTTAGCTCATCATCGTTCAGATATCTCTTCTTCATTTTACCCGATGGCTTTCCTGGAGCATTGAATACCTTCAGTATTATATCATTACATTAATGATCTTTGTCGTCGTTTCTGGAAGCTCTCGTTCTATTAGTTGCAACATGAGGCTTGAAATACATCGAACAAAAGTTTGTAATCTCCTCGAGAACATAGTCTTCACAAATAGAACCCTCGACCCGTGCCTTATTTTTTACCTTTCTTTTTAGGTGATTCAAATGTCGCTCGAATGGGTACATCCATCGATATTCGATGGGTCCACCAATACGTGCCTCATAGGAAAGATGAATCGGCAAATGCTCCATAGAGTCGAAGAATCCAGGAGGAAATACCCTCTCTAGCTTGCACAGTGTTACCGCAAGGTCCTTCTCTTGCATTTTTAGACGATCAACGAGCAATTTCTTAGAACAAAGATCCCTGAAGAATATGCTAAGCTCCGTCAATGGATCCCAAACTGCCTGCGGTAAGAATTCCCGAAATACAATCGAAATTAACCTCTCCATGAATACGTGACAATCGTGGCTCTTCATACCCGTCAATTTGTTTTCCTTCGGATCGACACATCTTCTCAGATTTGACACATATCCGTTTAGAAATTTTAGGCCCTGGATCTACCGATAAAGTCTCACTTTATCCGCCTTGTCCAGTGAAAAAATTGACTTCCGCAGGAACTGTTTTCCATTCTCCTCTATCAAATGCAACGCAGGACGTTTGTATATTTCTTCTAAGTCCAACCTGGCCTTAGGATTGTCTTTCGTTTTTTCCTTTACGTCCATTACAGTATTAATTATGTTATCAAACACATTCTTCTCAATATGTATGACATCAAGATTTTGTCTGATCAGATTGGTACTCCAATATGGCAAATGCCAGAATATGCTCCTCTTTGTCCAGTTATGATCACTACCAAATCCATCGCACTTGTATCCAGTTGTAGGATCTTTGATAGCACTTGGAAAATCTCTAACCTTCTTCCATATCATGGCTCCGCACCACCTTAGCGGTGGATCACCCTTCTCTACAATGCCGACACGGAATGTATTCTTGTTCCTTCTGAACGAATGATCTTTTGGCAGAAATTGTCGATGACAATTAAAGAAGCACGGTTTTCCTCTGTGTTTCAAGCGGAAAGCCTTAGTATGGTCCATGCAATACGGACATGAGAGACGGCCATGAGTGCTCCATCCAGATAACATTTTATATGCCGAAAAATCGTTGATGGTCCACATAAGGGTTGCCTTCATCTAAAAATTTTGCTTCCTGGAAACATCGTACGTGTTAGCGCCTACTTCCCATAACTGATTCAACTCATCTATCAAAGGCTGTAAGTACACATCAATGTTCCTCTTGGGATTGTTCAGACCAGGAATTATAATGGTTAGAAATATGTACTGAGTCTTCATGCACATCCAAGGCGGTAGGTTATACGGAGTGACAATCACAGGCCAGCACGAATACTGGGATCCCGAAAGACCAAAAGGAGTAAAACCGTCAGAAGATAGCTCCAACCTGATATTACGCAGATCTGAAACAAAATTAGGATACAATCGATCAAAGTACTTCCACAATTCTCCATTGGATGGGTGATCCAACACTCCTTCAATCTGTTCTCGCGTGTGCCAACTCATATTTTCAGCCGCCTCTTTCACCATAAATAATATTTGCAACCGCGGCATTAAAGACAAGTAGTACATTGAATCGGTCGATCTTCTTGCACCGGTAGACCTTTTTGTACTAGTTGTCTTATAGCGATCAACACCACAAAATCTGTACACATCTGCGTCCTTGTAGTCTTTGTAGTACATTATGCACCCATTGCGACAAGAATCGATTTTCTCGTATCCCATCCAGAGCGATGTCATCATTCTCTTAGACCGGTAGAAGTCTTTAGGTAACTTAGCACCCGCCGGCAAGATCTCTATAATCAACTCCAACACTCGGTTGTAGCATTCTTACGACATGTTAAAATCTGACTTAATGCTCAACAGTCTTGTAACTACCTCCAACGGTGAATGATCCTCACAACCAGGATACAATGGAGTCCTTGCATTCTCCAGCAACTCCATAAACTTTACAGCATCGACATTGGGTGCCTCCTCAGCTGCATCATGAACGAAACTAGGCCCCGCAGCGTCGAAAACCATGTTCACGCACCCGTCATCGTATACATGATTATTTGAAACAAAATTAGGTCCCGCATGCATATACGGCTCGACATAAGGCTCCGGCTCTGATGCTAAAGACACAAGTTCTCCATGTACGGTAAACTAATAGTAATTAGGCATAAAATCCCTCGAGTACAAATGATGTCACTTCCACTTCTGGATAATATTTTACGTTATGACATTTCACACGGACACTTAATTTTGGTACCGTCCATGTACTGAGGGAACGCCTTGGCAAACTGCATGAACTGCTCTACTTCTGCTATGTATTCATCCCGCACACCGCACATATCATCAGGACGATGATTGTACATCCATGAACGACACCGCAAGTAGTAATTCATATCCATTTGGAAATACTTCTGCAGATATGGACACACAATTATCCAATAGGCACAAATTCGTATCATAAATACCTACACTAGTATTATAACTTGATATCTAAGTTCCAAAATCCTACCATACTTGCATTAAGAAATCACCACTTAACCTATTATCTATATATCCTCGTATCCTTGTCTACCTTGTATCTCACTTAATAATATGCGTGTGTGTGTGTGTGTGTGTGTTTTACACTCTAAGTATTTATTATAATGAGTAGTGTATCTTCATAATTTGAGTAATGAATTCTGTTGGATAACCTGAACAATGAAATTGTATCTCATATATATTGCTACATGGGGGTTTGTAACCCATAGGTAGCTTGACACTTACCTAATATCCAATCCTTAGACTAAGGTAATAACCCATACCTTAGCTACTAGTAGGTAATACTCACTCTATTATTACCTTATCATATACTATCTATTATAGTATCTTATACTCATCAATAACTTAACTAACACTAATACCTTAACTACTTAATTTTCCAATAATATACTTTACCTATTACCTTACACTATCCATCAACACAACCTATTACCTATGATACCAAGTATCAACTCCCTATTTCCTGGCATGCTGTCCCATGCACAGACCTTGCACACACACTTGTGCTCTCTACTGAACAAGGCCTGAAAATAGAAGTGATACCTTGTGTATCCATCCCTCTCCTATTCTCAGGAAAATCCCATATTGTTGTCAAGACCCTTACCCAAGATTGATACACACACAAGACACATTATGTTCAGTTTCTCCTCTCCTATGCCTAGCTTGAGCACAAGTCCCCTCTACCTCTACACACACACACATTATTGTGCACAAGTCCCCTCTACCTCTACCTCTACCTCTACACACACAACCCAAGCTCTTCCTACTTCCCATACTGTAACCTAGGGCTAGCTAGGGCAAGTCCCATCTACCTCTACCTCTACACACATACACACACTATTGTGCACAAGTCCCATCTACCTCTATCTCTACCTCTATACACACAACCCGAGCTCTCCCTAGTTCCCATACTGTAACCTAGGGCTAGGTCAAGTCTCCTCTACCTCTACACACACACACACATTATTGTGCACAAGTCCCCTCTACCTCTACCTCTACACACACAACACGAGCTCTCCCTACTTCCCATACCGCAACCTTGGGCTAGGGCTAGGGTTAGGGTTCTCGTGTCTGTGTCTGTGCCCCCATTTGTGTCCGTGTTTGTGTCTAGATAGCTAGGTCTAGGGTTTACCTGAAGAGGGCGGCTCGGTCGGAGGAGGGAGGCGGCGAGGAGGGGGGCTTTGTCGTCGGAGGAGGCTGCTATCGTCGGAGGAAAGTTTTTGGGAGAGAGAGAAGGAGAAAATGAAAGTTTCGAACGGGATATATAAAAATATTAGTGACGTCTGCTTTTGACGTCGCTGAACGTTGCTATATAGCGACATAACTTAAGTTACGTCGCTGAACGTCGCTATTCAGCGGCGTACTTTATCTTATGTCGCGGAACGTCGCTATTCAGCGATGTTTTGCGATGTCTATCAAAATGAGTCGCTATATTCAATATTTAGCGACGTTATTTTATTCCGTCGCTAAATTACATTGCTAATAGAGCAGATTTTGGTAGTGCACAGTTCCGAGCGACAGTCGTGGATGCACTCAGGACTCGAGAGCCGGCTGCACCAACATCGGTAGCACCTCCACCAGCAGCAGCACCGAGACCAGGGACTGCCAGAGATTACCATAACCTCTGTCCAATAGATTTTTGGGGTCACGAGGGGATCGTATATGCGGATGAGTGGCTGGAAAATGTCGAGCGAACACTGAAGATGGCGAGGATCCCGGATGACCTGAAGGTGGAAGTTGCGAGCATACGACTTTTTGATCTTGCCAGAGCTTGGTACCGGGAGGAGTCCCAGTTAGCTGCGCCCCAAGTTCTTTGGACAGATTACAAAACTCTGTTCAAGGAGAAGTTTTTCCCCAACGTGGAGCAAAATGAGCTTTGGATGCAGTTCGAGGCGTTGCAGCAAGGGAATATGACAGTGGCGGAGTACACCTCAGAGTTCACCCGACTCAGCAGGTTCGTGGAGAGCTTAGTCAGTATACCAGAGGATAGGGCTTGGAGGTTCAAGAAGGGCCTTACCAGATAGTTGCGGTATGCAGTAGAGATCATCCAGGCAACGACTTATGCGAGCATCCTCAAGATTGCTCAGGCTATAGAGAAAGATGCAGATCCGAAACTAAAGAGGGACCGGGACATCGACAGTAGTAGCTTCCAAACACCGACGAAGAGGACTCAGATTCAGGCGAGGCAATGGCAGCCGGCACAACAACATCACCGTCCAGCCAGAGTTCCTACACATCAGCCACAGAGACAGTCGCAGGCAGTTACTTGTGCTTTCTGTTACCGGCCAGGACACCGATTTGACAAATGTTGTAAGAGGCTCGGGCTCTACTTATTTTGTGGATCAGACGCACATTAGATGAGGGACTGCCCACAGGCTGCAGCTCGACTAATAGGAGGACCTCGAGGAGCTGGAGGACCACCACCTGCACCATCCAGAGCACTACCAGCTGCACCACAGAGGGTTCAGGATTTACCTACTCAGCAGCAGCGTTTCGTACAACATCAGCGGAGGAGACCACCATAGCAGGGACGTACTTACGTCATGGCCACAGTTGAGAAGGATAAGGCAATTCCAGATATAATTACAGGTTTTATCCTTTTATATTAATTTTTTGCCATTGTATTGTTTGATTCTGGAGCCGCACATAGCTTTGTATCATATGAGTTTCTGCATAGACACGACTTCACACCTAAGCCTACTAGAAGGGATTGTCGGATTATGACAGGAGGAGAGGTAGTGCCAGTTAGTGAGATGGTGGATTGTCCTATCACTATAGCTGGAAGGGAGCTTAGGGCTCGACTTTTAGTGATGCCATTGCCCGAATTTGATATCAGCCTCAGCATAGACTGGATGAGTGAGTAGTTTGCCATAATAGACTGCTATGAAGGGAAAGTGATTTTCAGTCCGCTTGGAGTTCCACCGTTCGGTCAGCAGACGGATTACAGAGAGGTCAGAGGGAATCTACTTCGAAGCAGTTGCAGAAGACCAGGAGTTGCCATACCCGTTGATTGCAGAGTTTCTTGACATCTTCCCCGAGGAGTTGCCAAGATTGCCGCCAGATCGAGATTTGGAGTTCAGTATCGTCTTAGTGCCCGGATTAGCGTCGAAGTCCCAGCATTGCTACAAGATCAACCCAAAGGAAGCTGCAGAGTTGAAGGCTCAGATTGATGAGTTAGAAGGCAAGGGTTTTATTTGGTCCAGTGCTTCACCTTGGGGAGCACCGGTACTCTTCGTGCCGAAGAAGGATGGGACTGTTAGGATGTGTATCGATTACCGTGTACTCAATAACATCACCATCAAGAATAAATACTCGTTGTCGCGGATAGATGAGCTATTTGATCAGCTTAGTGGAGCTAAGGTCTTTTCCAAGATTGACCTTCAGTCGGGGTATCATCAGATGAAGGTCCGGGAGCAAGATATTCCGAAAACATCTTTCAATACTCATTACGGCCAGCATGAATTCTTGGTGATGCCGTTCGGACTCACCAATGCCCCAGCAATGTTCATGAACTTGATAAATAAAGTTTTTCACAAGTATTTGGACAAGTTTGTCGTAGTCTTCATTGACGACATTCTGATCTATTTGAAGATGAGGAGGAGCATGTGGAGCACCTGCAAATTATTTTAGAGATTTTGCGGAAGGAGAGGCTGTTCGAAAAACTCTTGAAGTATGAGTTTTTCTTGGACAGAGTGGAGTTCTTGGGGCATGTGGTGACTGGAGAGGGGATTTCTGTAGATCTCAAGAAGATTGAAGCTGTAGAAGCATAGGCACCTCCCAAGTCAGTAGTAGAGATTCGTAGTTTCCTGGGGCTAGCAGGTTACTACCGAAAGTTTGTAAAGGATTTTGCCAAGATAGCAGAGCCGATGACCAAGCTTACGCAGAAGGACGAGGAGTTCATCTGGAGCGCCTGCCAGTCAGTATTTGAAGAATTGAAGAGAAGACTCACTATAGCGCCAGTTTTAGCTTTGCCATCAGGATCTGGAGGATTCGTCATCTACAACGAGCATCAGGAAGGCTTAAGATGTGTGCTTGAGCAGAACAAGAGGGTCATTGCTTATGCTTCTAGACAGTTGAGGCCTCATGAGAAGAATTATCCCACACATGACTTGGAGCTTGCAGCAGTTATTTTTTCTTTGAAACTCTGGAAATACTACTTGTATAGAGAGAGAGTGGACATCTTCACGGACCACAAAAGCCTGAAGTTTGTTTTCACTCAGAAGGAACTGAACATGAGGCAGCGAAGGTGGCTGGAACTCATGAAGGATTTGACATCAATCTACAGTACCATCCTGGGAAGACGAATATGGTGGCATATGCTCTTAGTAGATATCCTGTTGCTATGTTTCTCACTATAGATCGACATCTTCTAGAGGATCTCGAGAGTCTGGGGATCGAGATTATTCTTTCGGAAGTTGGAGGGCAGCTAATGCACATGCAGATACAGTCAGGACTGATAGAGAAGATCAAGGAGGCTCAATTTCTTGATGAGAGACTCCGATGTCTCAAAGGCCAGGCAGAGGCAGGATTGCTTGACGACTTCAATGTTGCAGATGATGGATCCCTGAGACACAGGAACCAGTTGTGTGTGCCCAAGGATTTGCGGAAGGAGGTTATGCAGGAGGCCCATCAGTCGTAGTATTCTATTCATCCTGGATCTACCAAGATGTATATAGATCTGCGGGGGTATGCTTGGTGGTATGGGATGAAATGAGAAGTTACCAGATTCGTTTCTAGAAGCCTTGTGTGCCAGCAAGTCAAGGCAGAGCGCCAGAGACCAGCGGGATTACTCCAGCCTTTACCTATTCCAGAGTGAAAGTGGAAACACATAACCATGGACTTCGTCGCTGGGTTACCGCGTATGCCCGGTGGCAAAGATGCTATTTGGGTTATCGTGGACAGATTAACGAAATCCGCTCACTTTATTCGTTCAAGATAGGGCTGTCGACTGAGAAGCTTGCAGACCTCTACATGCGTCAGATCGTGCGGATTTACGGAGTACCAGTGAGTATCATTTCAGACAGGGACAGCCACTTCACATCACACTTCTGGAGGATTCTACAGCTGAGCTTGGGTTCACAGTTGAAGTTTAGTACCGCCTATCATCCACAGACGGACGGACAGTCCGAGAGGACCATTCAGACACTGGAGGACATGCTGCGAGTTTGTGTACTTTACTTCGACGGTTATGGAAGGATCACTTGCATCTTGTAGAGTTTGCCTATAACAATAGTTATCAGGCTAGCATCGAGATGACCCCGTTCGAGACACTATATGGACGGAGATGTCGTACACCTTTATCTTGGGACGACATTGGCGAGAGGACTTTGCTTGGGCCAGAGATGATGGTAGACTCACCTGAGAAGATCAGATTGATCAGGGAGCATCTCAGAGTTGCACAGGATCGGCAAAAGCACTGGGCGGACAGCAACAGACGACCACTGGAGTTCCAGTTGGGGATAGAGTGTTCCTGAAGATCTCGTCGACCAGGGGCATCATTCATTTTGGCAGAGACGGGAAGCTCAGCCCCAAATATATCGGGCCCTTCGACGTGACAGTACGGATTGGCGAGGTACCGTATCGACTAGCACTTCCTGCTATCTTGAAGGAAGTGCACGACGTCTTTCACGTGTCTCAGCTTCGATGCTACATTCCAGATCCGAGCCATGTGGTGGACTACTCAGAGCTAGAGGTGGGTCCGAGCTTGACCTACAAGGAGCAGCCAGTGGAGATCCTTGATGTCACGACCCGCACCCTGAAGAGGGGCACGAGCATGTGGTTACATCCAGCCTACGCCGCAGTATCGGGTAGAACGATGTATATAGGGTCTGTAAATACTACGACTAAAACAGATAAATGTACCTGTACAGTATATACTCTCCGAATGGAGGTGACATAGCAATACAGTCTCAATCACATATATCAAACTAAGGTAGATAGCACGAAAAAAAATATAATAGATGAAAGCAGGAAATAGTCCAAGATCCACACAAATCAGAGCTATACACAAACATCCAGAGTCACAGAAAATATATGTAAGATACTACAAACAGAAAGAGCTAGCTGGCTCGCAGGCCAGGCAAACCTAACTAACTATACTACTCAGGGTGAGCGAAGTCTAGTGGCTCTACCAACAAGCTACGCCTAAGTCTACTCCATCAGACTCGACCCCATAGTAGGTCGGCAATCAGTCTCAGAATCATCTATAATGTCAACGGTATCCTGTCAGGAAAATGAGCAAGTACAAACACCAACAGCAGTTCCATATGAATGACAAATACTATAAGAGACAGTATAATAATACAAGACAAGATATAGGCGACTTGGAAACCATTTGAAAGCCGAGTTACAACCCTTGAACCAAACAAGGACCGGGGTTATAACCCTTCTTCAAACGAACTTAGTCTCAAATCATGGTACTGTATAAAAGCAGGTAGAGCAGTGAGTAATAGAATCACAGCATGGTAAGAAGTACAGAAAGTAAAGCTGACTGAATATAAGATATGACAATAAATATAAAATATGATTTGAATTATTAGAGCGATATGTGATCGGCTAGGGAGTCATGGTGGGTTATCCACTTGCCCGGCAATCCACGGTAACCTCAACGGGAGTCATGCCGACCAACCTGGATAACCTGGCATGGGATATCTGCTACACCCTACGTGAGGTGAGGGTGGCGCTAGCAAAATATGACAGGAAGGCTTTGATCACATAACCCCTAATAATTTCCCCATTCCCGAATAGTATTATGATCCGCATGGCACATTAGACACGGATTCGAAAGCAGGTGATCAGCCCACTCCCAAATCGATGTCTTATAAGTACATGAACATGGATATCACATACCAACATACCAAGGAAAATCTAGGAATAATCTCATGACAGGATCAAACGTATACTAGTCCGTGAACCGTCGTGTCGAGAATCATGTAAGACACTACAACTGAATCGGATATAGTAGATATCAAGACAATGAAAACTATCAGTGAATGTACTCGCCTTTAGTCCTGAGCTGATAAGGTGAACAGACGCTCAGAGTA
>JANAVB010009400.1:22298350-22304217 GCA_029216955.1 Iris pallida
TCTGGCACCTCTCTCCACTGCTGCCAACGCTAGCTGATGCGAGTTCTCCAAAGTCTGTCGCAGCACCTCTGCCTGATGGTGCTGTGTCTCTGCCTATGCTTTCTGTGTCTGCAGTACTGCTGCAGAAGGGCTATCATCCCCTGAGTATCTGTCGGTAGCTGAGGCGGCGGTGGAAGAATGTCAGGGATGACCATGGACGGTCTCGCTGCGGAGGTGGAAGACCTCCTGAAATCGTCCCTGCGCTCCCGCCTGAAGGGCAGGGACTGAGGTAGAAGCTCCCAAACTGCAGCTCCCTCTGCTGAAGGTGGAAGACCTCCGGGAACTGCCGCTGCTACTCCTGCCTGAAGGGTAGGAACTGAGGCTACTGCTCTCTCGAATGCTACTTCCGTAGCCGGAGGTGGAAGACCTCCCGGATCTGACCTCTCTGGAACTGTACTGGGCCCTGCTGCCTGAGAACGAGTTACCGTCATCCTGAAGATAAATTGAACCCAAGAGATCAATGGCACATGATAAAATATTATCAAAGAAGGACAATTGAATTCAAATGCAAGAAGAGTTGTCATGGTAATCAAAAGATCAGAAATTTTCTAAAATGTGATTGAGTAACTCCTATCATACACTAGATCCTACGTCCTAGTCGCAGGCTCGTAATTAGCACTCTAAGTTGAGCACCATTACGAGATCGCACTAATTGCGACTCTGACCTGCATAGGCCACCACAAAAATGGTCACGTCCTGCACCCTGAAGAGGGGCACGAGCACGTGGTTACGTCTAGCCTATGCCGCGGTATCGGTGGTAGAACGCTGTATATAGGGTCTGTAAATACTACGACAAAACAGATAAATGTACCTGTACAGTATATACTCTCGAATGGAGGTGACATAGCAATACAGTCTCAATCACATATATCAAACTAAGGTAGATAGCATAGAAAGGAAATATAATAGATGAAAGCAGGAAATAGTCCAAGATCCACACAAATCAGAGCTATACACAAACATCCAGAGTCACAGAAAATATATGTAAGATACTACAACAGAAAGAGCTAGCTGGCTCGCAGACCAGGCAAACCTAACTAACTATATACTCAGGGTGAGCGAAGTCTAGTGGCTCTACCAACAAGCCACGGTCTAAGTCTACTCCGTCAGACTAGACCCCATAGTAGGTCGGGCAATCAGTCTCAGAATCATCTGTAATATGTCAACGGTATCCTGTCAGAAAAATGAGCAAGTACAAACACCAACAGCAGTTCCAATGAATTGACAAATACTATAAGAGACAGTATAATGAAATACAAGACAAAGATAT
The DNA here is from genome assembly GCA_029216955.1 of Iris pallida. NCBI lineage: Eukaryota > Viridiplantae > Streptophyta > Magnoliopsida > Asparagales > Iridaceae > Iris > Iris pallida. Next base: position 22,299,660 of record JANAVB010009400.1, read on the forward strand.
AGGCGACTTGGGAACCATTTGAAAGCCGAGTTACAACCCTTGAACCAAACAAGGACCGGGGTTGTAACCCTTCTTTCAAATAGAACTTAGTCTCAAATCATGGTACTGTATAAAAGCAGGTAGAGCATGTGAGTAATAGAATCATAGCATGGTGAGAAGTACAGAAAGTAAAGCTGAACTGGAATATAAGATACGACAATTAAAATGTGATTTGAATTATTAGAGCGATATGTGATCGGCTAGGGAGTCATGGTGGGGTTATCCACTTGGCCCGACAATCCACGGTAACCTCAACGGAGAGTCATGCCGGCCAACCTGGATAACCTGGCATAGGGTATCTGCTACACCATACGTGAGGTGAGGGTGGAGCTAGCAAAATAGTGACAGGAAGGCTTGATCACATAATCCCTAATAATTCCCCATCCCTGAATAGTATCATGGATCCGGACATGGCACATCATGACACGAATTCGAAAGCAGGTGATCAACCCTCCCAAATCGATGTCTATAAGTACATGAACATGGATATCACATACCAACATACCAAGGAAAATCCGGGAATAACATCTCATGACAGGATCCAACGTATACTAGTCCGTGAACCGTCGTGTCGGAAATCATAAGACACTACAAACTGAATCGGATATAGTAGATATCAAGACAACGAAAAACTATCAGTGAATGTACTCGCCTGTGGTCCTGAGCTGATAAAGTGAACAGACGCTCAGAGTAATCACAGACCTAAAATAAGATACTATGAGACAAAAAGGGCTTTATACTGAAAAAAAAAACAAATTAAGTCATGAATGCAAGTCTAAGTCAAAATTAGGCCAATCTAGGTCAAACTGAGTCACACTAGGTCATATTGGTTCATACTAGGTTATACCAGGTTATGGAAGTCAATCCAATCAAACTATGTCGAACGGGGTCAAAGGTTGACTTACAGTTGACTTTTGGTCAAAAAGTCAACTCTGGTCAACACTGAGTCAACCCTGGGTCAACCTAGGTCAAATAAATCTAATGTTGACCAACTGTCGACTTTCAGTCAACTGATCAACTCTTGTTTGGTTTCGGTCAAATCTAGTCGCTTAAAGACTAAGTTTGACTCTCGGTTGACTTTTGTTGACTTTTGGTCAAGATGGTCAACCGACGTCAAAACTAGTCTAGGAGCACTATATTTGATCATTACCAACCAAGGGAACCAAGTTCTAACCCTATCTTAGACTCTAGACTCCAATACCTATTTCTAGGTAAATCCACATTACCTTACCAAGGTAAATACCTATACCTTGCACAATACCAAGAAAACCCCGCTAATGCCCAAGATACTAGCCTAGGCTCCTTAGGGTATCTAGATACTATCCTATCTAAGGCTTACCTACCAAGAAATGGATATCCTAGGTATCTAACCTATTTTAGGACATGTATTGGTTTTACCCTCATTACCCTACCAATATCATATATCCTCATCACTCTATCACTCACCCATACCACTCACTCACATACAACACTCACAATATTTCTCACATATACCACACTCATAGGCTCTCCTATAGGTTTTTCTACTAGTTTACACATAGGCTAACCTATAGGCTACTAGCTACACTCATTTAGGCTCACACACACACAATACAACCTCATAACACACACACACACATGCTGATTTATGGACTGAGTTAAGACAGAAAAAGGGGCTAGAAATGGGGCAAATGTGGACTGAATTTGGGGCTGTCACTGATGGTTTTGGACTGGTTGTTAGGAGCAAGGGACAGCCATATAAGTGTTTGTTAGGACTGAAATTGAGTGGTATATAGGACTGAATTGTGGGCAAATAGGACAGCCAAGTGCTACTGTTATAGCTGTGGTTAGGAGCTGTTAGTTGGCTGCTAACATGTGATTTGGGGGCTGCCATGTAAGGCTGTGTGGGACTCATCTATAGGCTGAAATGTGGCCAAAGGGACAGCCAAGTATAGGCTAAAACTGGGCTATTTTGGGACTGAAGTTAGGACAAGAAATGGACAACCATGTGGGGTGTGTTTTGGACTATTTCTAGGCAAAAAATGGGAGAGCAAACTGGACTGATTTGTGGGGCTAATAGAGGTCTGTCCATGGGTGTTCAAAGGGTGATTTATGGCTGTGCATAGGACTGAATTTGGACAGGTTTAGGATGGCTTATTTGGGCTGTTATGGATGGCTATATGGGACTGATATGGGGGTTTAAATGTGGACTGTACATGGGGCTATTGGGGGCTGTCCTAGGGCTGAACAAGGGGCTGTTATTGAGTCTAGATGGGGGCCAAATTGGGGACAGCATGTGGGGGTGGTAAAGGACTAAATAAAGGGTGCAATGACAGCCATCTAAGGGTCTGATACACACTGCACAGTAGTGTGTCTACTGTCCCTACCTGCTGTCAATCCCTATAATTCTCCTCTCTAACTCTATACAAACCACACTAAAATCAATTCTACCACCACTCTCAATCTCTAACTCTCTCCCTCAATCACTCTCTACTCTCAATCTCTCAAACACCTTCCTGCACCAACACACACACTAAACTCTCCCACTTGGCCGAACCCCTTGTGCCCATACCAACCAAATTCACACATCCTACCATAGTATATATCCATATATATAAGCCACCATTTTTTTTTTATATATATAGGCCACCATATATAAGCCACCATATATATATATATATATATATATATATATAATATATATATATATATATATATTAATATATATATAATTATATATATATATAATATATATATTATATATATATAATATATATTAAATATATTATATATTATATAAAATATATATATATATATATATATTTTTTTTTTTATATATATCTATATATAAATATATATATATCTATATATATATATATATATATATATTTTTTTTTTCTATATATATATATATATATATATATATATATATATATTTTATATATATATAATTATAATATATATATATATATATATATATATATATAGATATAGATAATATGATACATTATGATACTATGGAATTCCTAACACATGAAAATCTGGAATAAATATTAGAATAACATCAAAACAATATAAATGAATCCACATGTGTCCAAATAGGGGTTTCCCACTAGGACACGATCCTACTCACAAGGACACTCCTACAAGTGTCCAATGGACATGAAATGGACTCAAATAGACACAAAACCAAGGGGGTCATTCCTACAGGTTCAAAATAATCCTATATGCATGTTGGGGGGTTTAGAGGAGAGATATACCTTCCGGGAGAGATTCAAAGGAAAAAGCCTTTCGACTCGACACCGACACGTAGAGATTCCAAAAGGACACGAACGAGCTCCGAATCCTTCCAAACTTGGCTAGCTCCTTCCTTTCATGGAGTAGAGAAGAAATGGAGAAGATTTGGTGGAAGAAGGAGTTGATTTAGAGATGAAATGATAGGGATTTGCTCTCTAGAAATTTGGAAAAGAACAAGAGAGAAAGTAGAGTAAAAAATATCAAAGAGGCACAACCCCTCCTCCTAGCTAGGGCCGGCCATATGGGCTGTTTTCCCATATTTCACAAAGTCTAAAATACCCCACTAGCCTATTTAATTAATTATTGGGAAAGGTTTAAGCCGGGGCAGTTTAGTCTAGTTTTAAGTCTCTAATCTAACCAAACCTTATCCATATAATAGACTAACCACTAACTAGAATAAATATCATGTGGGCCATGGCTAACTAATGGGTGGGTCTACTAGAGTCAAAACTACCCCGGGTCCCAGTTTCAAGTCGGATTGAGCGAAATTCGACGACTCAAATAACCCCAAATAATATTAAATAAATAAATAATTTCAAAATATTCTAAAATGAAAAATGATAAAAATACTCCTGTTTCTGAAACTGGTGTGACACTTGATAGGAAGGAAAGCAACTGCAGAATCAGACTATACCGCTTGTCCGAGTCATGTGGAAACACCACTCTCCGGAGGGTCCACATGGGAGCGCAAGGACAAGATGCGGGAGCGCTATCCTAGTTTGTTTGTTTGATTGTATTCTGGTTTTTAAAAATTTTAAATTCAATAAATGACTTGTGTTAGAAAAATTAATTATGATTTTGCTTTGTTGTCTCTCGAATTTCGAGGACAAAATTATATTAAGGGAAAAGATTTGTAACTCCCCTTCCTATTTTGAGAAATATTTTAGGTTACTAAATAATAATAAGTTTGACTTAAACCATTTCGGATATAATTCTTGATTAAATATTTTTAAATAAATATCATGATTACTTTTGGAGGGAGATTTGAATTTTTGGTAAATAACTATTTTTCAAATCTATTTGGAGTGGTCCCCCACTCCCTAACAACTTAACCACCTCTCTAACAAAATTTGGGATAGTTTATGTAATATTGAAAAGGGGGGAGGGCTGGATTGTAAATAATTTAGTGGAGGGGCTTAGTTCCTTACTGTCGTTTCTATTTAGGCTACGTTGGAGAGAGAAATGCAGAGAGCTCATTCATTTCACTCCTCAGCTTAGTCCCCAATTCCAACCTAGCCCTAGC
>JANAVB010009400.1:22304230-22311730 GCA_029216955.1 Iris pallida
ATGTCACTTCACTTGGATAATATTTTACGTTATGACATTTCACACGGACACTTAATTTTGGTACCGTCCATGTACTGAGGGAACGCCTTGGCAAACTGCATGAACTGCTCTACTTCTGCTATGTATTCATCCCGCACACCGCACATATCATCAGGACGATGATTGTACATCCATGAACGACACCGCAAGTAGTAATTCATATCCATTTGGAAATACTTCTGCAGATATGGACACACAATTATCCAATAGGCACAAATTCGTATCATAAATACCTACACTAGTATTATAACTTGATATCTAAGTTCCAAAATCCTACCATACTTGCATTAAGAAATCACCACTTAACCTATTATCTATATATCCTCGTATCCTTGTCTACCTTGTATCTCACTTAATAATATGCGTGTGTGTGTGTGTGTGTGTTTTACACTCTAAGTATTATAATGAGTAGTGTATCTTCATAATTTGAGTAATGAATTCTGTTGGATAACCTGAACAATGAAATTGTATCTCATATATATTGCTACATGGGGGTTTGTAACCCATAGTAGCTTGACACTTACCTAATATCCAATCCTTAGACTAAGGTAATAACCCATACCTTAGCTACTAGTAGGTAATACTCACTCTATTATTACCTTATCAATACTATCTATTATAGTATCTTATACTCATCAATAACTTAACTAACACTAATACCTTAACTACTTAATTTTCCAATAATATACTTTACCTACCTTACACTATCCATCAACACAACCTATTACCTATGATACCAAGTATCAACTCCCTATTTCCTGGCATGCTGTCCCATGCACAGACCTTGCACACACACTTGTGCTCTCTACTGAACAAGGCCTGAAAATAGAAGTGATACCTTGTGTATCCATCCCTCTCCTATTCTCAGGAAAATCCCATATTGTTGTCAAGACCCTTACCCAAGATTGATACACACACAAGACACATTATGTTCAGTTTCTCCTCTCCTATGCCTAGCTTGAGCACAAGTCCCCTCTACCTCTACACACACACATTATTGTGCACAAGTCCCCTCTACCTCTACCTCTACCTCTACACAACCCAAGCTCTTCCTACTTCCCATACTGTAACCTAGGGCTAGCTAGGGCAAGTCCCATCTACCTCTACCTCTACACACATACACACACTATTGTGCACAAGTCCCATCTACCTCTATCTCTATATACACACAACCCGAGCTCTCCCTAGTTCCCATACTGTAACCTAGGGCTAGGTCAAGTCTCCTCTACCTCTACACACACACACACATTATTGTGCACAAGTCCCCTCTACCTCTACCTCTACACACAACACGAGCTCTCCCTACTTCCCATACCGCAACCTTGGGCTAGGGCTAGGGTTAGGGTTCTCGTGCTGTGTCTGTGCCCCCATTTGTGTCCGTGTTTGTGTCTAGATAGCTAGGTCTAGGGTTTACCTGAAGAGGGCGGCTCGGTCGGAGGAGGGAGGCGGCGAGGAGGGGGGCTTTGTCGTCGGAGGAGGCTGCTATCGTCGGAGGAAAGTTTTTGGGAGAGAGAGAAGGAGAAATGAAAGTTTCGAACGGGATATATAAAAATATTAGTGACGTCTGCTTTTGACGTCGCTGAACGTTGCTATATAGCGACATAACTTAAGTTACGTCGCTGAACGTCGCTATTCGGCGTACTTTATCTTATGTCGCGGAACGTCGCTATTCAGCGATGTTTTGCGATGTCTATCAAAATGAGTCGCTATATTCAATATTTAGCGACGTTATTTTATTCCGTCGCTAAATTACATTGCTAATAGAGCAGATTTTGGTAGTGCACAGTTCCGAGCGACAGTCGTGGATGCACTCAGGACTCGAGAGCCGGCTGCACCAACATCGGTAGCACCTCCACCAGCAGCACCGAGACCAGGGACTGCCAGAGATTACCATAACCTCTGTCCAATAGATTTTTGGGGTCACGAGGGGATCGTATATGCGGATGAGTGGCTGGAAAATGTCGAGCGAACACTGAAGATGGCGAGGATCCCGGATGACCTGAAGGTGGAAGTTGCGAGCATACGACTTTTTGATCTTGCCAGAGCTTGGTACCGGAGGAGTCCCAGTTAGCTGCGCCCCAAGTTCTTTGGACAGATTACAAAACTGTTCAAGGAGAAGTTTTTCCCCAACGTGGAGCAAATGAGCTTTGGATGCAGTTCGAGGCGTTGCAGCAAGGGAATATGACAGTGGCGGAGTACACCTCAGAGTTCACCCGACTCAGCAGGTTCGTGGAGAGCTTAGTCAGTATACCAGAGGATAGGGCTTGGAGGTTCAAGAAGGGCCTTACCAGATAGTTGCGGTATGCAGTAGTAGAGATCATCCAGGCAACGACTTATGCGAGCATCCTCAAGATTGCTCAGGCTATAGAGAAAGATGCAGATCCGAAACTAAAGAGGGACCGGGACATCGACAGTAGTAGCTTCCAAACACGACGAAGAGGACTCAGATTCAGGCGAGGCAATGGCAGCCGGCACAACAATCACCGTCCAGCCAGAGTTCCTACACATCAGCCACAGAGACAGTCGCAGGCAGTTACTTGTGCTTTCTGTTACCGGCCAGGACACCGATTTGACAAATGTTGTAAGAGGCTCGGGCTCTACTTATTTTGTGGATCAGACGCACATTAGATGAGGGACTGCCCACAGGCTGCAGCTCGACTAATAGGAGGACCTCGAGGAGCTGGAGGACCACCACCTGCACCATCCAGAGCACTACCAGCTGCACCACAGAGGGTTCAGGATTTACCTACTCAGCAGCAGCGTTTCGTACAACATCAGCGGAGGAGACCACCATAGCAGGGACGTACTTACGTCATGGCCACAGTTGAGAAGGATAAGGCAATTCCAGATATAATTACAGGTTTTATTTTATATTAATTTTTTGCCATTGTATTGTTTGATTCTGGAGCCGCACATAGCTTTGTATCATATGAGTTTCTGCATAGACACGACTTCACACCTAAGCCTACTAGAAGGGATTGTCGGATTATGACAGGAGGAGAGGTAGTGCCAGTTAGTGAGATGGTGGATTGTCCTATCACTATAGCTGGAAGGGAGCTTAGGGCTCGACTTTTAGTGATGCCATTGCCCGAATTTGATATCAGCCTCAGCATAGACTGGATGAGTGAGTAGTTTGCCATAATAGACTGCTATGAAGGGAAAGTGATTTTCAGTCCGCTGGAGTTCCACCGTTCGGTCAGCAGACGGATTACAGAGAGGTCAGAGGGAATCTACTTCGAAGCAGTTGCAGAAGACCAGGAGTTGCCATACCCGTTGATTGCAGAGTTTCTTGACATCTTCCCCGAGGAGTTGCCAAGATTGCCGCCAGATCGAGATTTGGAGTTCAGTATCGTCTTAGTGCCCGGATTAGCGTCGAAGTCCCAGCATTGCTACAAGATCAACCCAAAGGAAGCTGCAGAGTTGAAGGCTCAGATTGATGAGTTAGAAGGCAAGGGTTTTATTTGGTCCAGTGCTTCACCTTGGGGAGCACCGGTACTCTTCGTGCCGAAGAAGGATGGGACTGTTAGGATGTGTATCGATTACCGTGTACTCAATAACATCACCATCAAGAATAAATACTCGTTGTCGCGGATAGATGAGCTATTTGATCAGCTTAGTGGAGCTAAGGTCTTTTCCAAGATTGACCTTCAGTCGGGGTATCATCAGATGAAGGTCCGGGAGCAAGATATTCCGAAAACATCTTTCAATACTCATTACGGCCAGCATGAATTCTTGGTGATGCCGTTCGGACTCACCAATGCCCCAGCAATGTTCATGAACTTGATAAATAAAGTTTTTCACAAGTATTTGGACAAGTTTGTCGTAGTCTTCATTGACGACATTCTGATCTATTTGAAGATTGAGGAGGAGCATGTGGAGCACCTGCAAATTATTTTAGAGATTTTGCGGAAGGAGAGGCTGTTCGAAAAACTCTTGAAGTATGAGTTTTTCTTGGACAGAGTGGAGTTCTTGGGGCATGTGGTGACTGGAGAGGGGATTTCTGTAGATCTCAAGAAGATTGAAGCTGTAGAAGCATAGGCACCTCCCAAGTCAGTAGTAGAGATTCGTAGTTTCCTGGGGCTAGCAGGTTACTACCGAAAGTTTGTAAAGGATTTTGCCAAGATAGCAGAGCCGATGACCAAGCTTACGCAGAAGGACGAGGAGTTCATCTGAGCGCCTGCCAGTCAGTATTTGAAGAATTGAAGAGAAGACTCACTATAGCGCCAGTTTTAGCTTTGCCATCAGGATCTGGAGGATTCGTCATCTACAACGATGCATCAGGCAAGGCTTAAGATGTGTGCTTGAGCAGAACAAGAGGGTCATTGCTTATGCTTCTAGACAGTTGAGGCCTCATGAGAAGAATTATCCCACACATGACTTGGAGCTTGCAGCAGTTATTTTTCTTTGAAACTCTGGAAATACTACTTGTATAGAGAGAGAGTGGACATCTTCACGGACCACAAAAGCCTGAAGTTTGTTTTCACTCAGAAGGAACTGAACATGAGGCAGCGAAGGTGGCTGGAACTCATGAAGGATTTGACATCAATCTACAGTACCATCCTGGGAAGACGAATATGGTGGCATATGCTCTTAGTAGATATCCTGTTGCTATGTTTCTCACTATAGATCGACATCTTCTAGAGGATCTCGAGAGTCTGGGGATCGAGATTATTCTTTCGGAAGTTGGAGGGCAGCTAATGCACATGCAGATACAGTCAGGACTGATAGAGAAGATCAAGGAGGCTCAATTTCTTGATGAGAGACTCCGATGTCTCAAGGCCAGGCAGAGGCAGGATTGCTTGACGACTTCAATGTTGCAGATGATGGATCCCTGAGACACAGGAACCAGTTGTGTGTGCCCAAGGATTTGCGGAGGAGGTTATGCAGGAGGCCCATCAGTCGTAGTATTCTATTCATCCTGGATCTACCAAGATGTATATAGATCTGCGGGGGTATGCTTGGTGGTATGGGATGAAATGAGAAGTTACCAGATTCGTTTCTAGAAGCCTTGTGTGCCAGCAAGTCAAGGCAGAGCGCCAGAGACCAGCGGGATTACTCCAGCCTTTACCTATTCCAGAGTGAAAGTGGAAACACATAACCATGGACTTCGTCGCTGGGTTACCGCGTATGCCCGGTGGCAAAGATGCTATTTGGGTTATCGTGGACAGATTAACGAAATCCGCTCACTTTATTCGTTCAAGATAGGGCTGTCGACTGAGAAGCTTGCAGACCTCTACATGCGTCAGATCGTGCGGATTTACGGAGTACCAGTGAGTATCATTTCAGACAGGGACAGCCACTTCACATCACACTTCTGGAGGATTCTACAGCTGAGCTTGGGTTCACAGTTGAAGTTTAGTACCGCCTATCATCCACAGACGGACGGACAGTCCGAGAGGACCATTCAGACACTGGAGGACATGCTGCGAGTTTGTGTACTTTACTTCGACGGTTATGGAAGGATCACTTGCATCTTGTAGAGTTTGCCTATAACAATAGTTATCAGGCTAGCATCGAGATGACCCCGTTCGAGACACTATATGGACGGAGATGTCGTACACCTTTATCTTGGGACGACATTGGCGAGAGGACTTTGCTTGGGCCAGAGATGATGGTAGACTCACCTGAGAAGATCAGATTGATCAGGGAGCATCTCAGAGTTGCACAGGATCGGCAAAAGCACTGGGCGGACAGCAACAGACGACCACTGGAGTTCCAGTTGGGGATAGAGTGTTCCTGAAGATCTCGTCGACCAGGGGCATCATTCATTTTGGCAGAGACGGGAAGCTCAGCCCCAAATATATCGGGCCCTTCGACGTGACAGCACGGATTGGCGAGGTACCGTATCGACTAGCACTTCCTGCTATCTTGAAGGAAGTGCACGACGTCTTTCACGTGTCTCAGCTTCGATGCTACATTCCAGATCCGAGCCATATGGTGGACTACTCAGAGCTAGAGGTGGGTCCGAGCTTGACCTACAAGGAGCAGCCAGTGGAGATCCTTGATGTCACGACCCGCACCCTGAAGAGGGGCACGAGCATGTGGTTACATCCAGCCTACGCCGCAGTATCGCGGTAGAACGATGTATATAGGGTCTGTAAATACTACGACTAAAACAGATAAATGTACCTGTACAGTATATACTCTCCGAATGGAGGTGACATAGCAATACAGTCTCAATCACATATATCAAACTAAGGTAGATAGCACGAAAAAAAAATATAATAGATGAAAGCAGGAAATAGTCCAAGATCCACACAAATCAGAGCTATACACAAACATCCAGAGTCACAGAAAATATATGTAAGATACTACAAACAGAAAGAGCTAGCTGGCTCGCAGGCCAGGCAAACCTAACTAACTATACTACTCAGGGTGAGCGAAGTCTAGTGGCTCTACCAACAAGCCACAGCCTAAGTCTACTCCATCAGACTCGACCCCATAGTAGGTCGGGCAATCAGTCTCAGAATCATCTATAATATGTCAACGGTATCCTGTCAGGAAAATGAGCAAGTACAAACACCAACAGCAGTTCCATATGAATTGACAAATACTATAAGAGACAGTATAATGAAATACAAGACAAAGATATAGGCGACTTGGAAACCATTTGAAAGCCGAGTTACAACCCTTGAACCAAACAAGGACCGGGGTTATAACCCTTCTTTCAAACAGAACTTAGTCTCAAATCATGGTACTGTATAAAAGCAGGTAGAGCATGTGAGTAATAGAATCACAGCATGGTAAGAAGTACAGAAAGTAAAGCTGAACTGGAATATAAGATATGACAATAAATATAAATATGATTTGAATTATTAGAGCGATATGTGATCGGCTAGGGAGTCATGGTGGGGTTATCCACTTGGCCCGGCAATCCACGGTAACCTCAACGGAGAGTCATGCCGACCAACCTGGATAACCTGGCATGGGATATCTGCTACACCCTACGTGAGGTGAGGGTGGCGCTAGCAAAATAGTGACAGGAAGGCTTTGATCACATAACCCCTAATAATTCCCCATTCCCGAATAGTATTATGGATCCGGACATGGCACTTATGACACGGATTCGAAAGCAGGTGATCAGCCCACTCCCAAATCGATGTCTATATAAGTACATGAACATGGATATCACATACCAACATACCAAGGAAATCTAGGAATAATATCTCATGACAGGATCAACGTATACTAGTCCGTGAACCGTCGTGTCGAGAATCATGTAAGACACTACAACTGAATCGGATATAGTAGATATCAAGACAAAAAACTATCAGTGAATGTACTCGCCTTTAGTCCTGAGCTGATAAGGTGAACAGACGCTCAGAGTAATCACAGAACTAAAATGAGTACAATGAGTCAAACAGGGCTTTATACTAAAAAAAGAACAAATATAAGTCATGAATGCAAGTCTAAGTCAAAACTAGGTCAATCTAGGTCAAACTGAGTCACACTAGGTCATAT
>JANAVB010009400.1:22316730-22334230 GCA_029216955.1 Iris pallida
CTTTCTGTGTCTGCAGTATCTGCTGCAGAAGGGCTATCATCCCTGAGTATCTGTCGGTAGCGGGGCGGCGGTGGAAGAATGTCAGGGATGACCATGGACGGTCTCGCTGCTGGAGGTGGAAGACCTCCTGAAATCGTCCCTGCTGCTCCCGCCTGAAGGGCAGGGACTGAGGTAGAAGCTCCTAAACTGCAGCTCCCTCTGCTGAAGGTGGAAGACCTCCGGGAACTGCCGCTGCTACTCCTGCCTGAAGGGTAGGAACTGAGGCTACTGCTCTCTCGAATGCTACTTCCGTAGCCGGAGGTGGAAGACCTCCCGGATCTGACCTCTTGGAACTGTACTGGGCCCTGCTGCCTGAGAACGAGTTACCGTCATCCTGAAGATAAATTGAACCCAAGAGATCAATATGGCCATGATAAAATATTATCAAAGAAGGACAATTGAATTCAAATGCAAGAAGAGTTGTCATGGTAATCAAAAGATCAGAAATTTTCTAAAATGTGATTGAGTAACTCCTATCTACACTAGATCCTACGTCCTAGTCGCAGGCTCGTAATTAGCACTCTAAGTTGAGCACCATTACGAGATCGCACTAATTGCGACTCTGACCTGCATAGGCCACCACAAAAATGTGTCACGTCCTGCACCCTGAAGAGGGGCACGAGCACGTGGTTACGTCTAGCCTATGCCGCGGTATCGGTGGTAGAACGCTGTATATAGGGTCTGTAAAATACGACCTAAAACAGATAAATGTACCTGTACAGTATATACTCTCCGAATGGAGGTGACATAGCAATACAGTCTCAATCACATATATCAAACTAAGGTAGATAGCATAGAAAGGAAATAATAATAGATGAAAGCAGGAATAGTCCAAGATCCACACAAATCAGAGCTATACACAAACACCAGAGTCACAGAAATATAGTAAGATACTACAAACAGAAAGAGCTAGCTGGCTCGCAGACCAGGCAACCTAACTATACTATACTCTCAGGGTGAGCGAAGTCTAGTGGCTCTACCAACAAGCCACGGTCTAAGTCTACTCCGTCAGACTAGACCCCATAGTAGGTCGGGCATCAGTCTCAGAATCATCTGTAATATGTCAACGGTATCCTGTCAGAAAAATGAGCAAGTACAAACACCAACAGCAGTTCCATATGAATTGACAATACTATAAGAGACAGTATAATGAATACAAGAAAGATATAGGCGACTTGGGAACCATTTGAAAGCCGAGTTACAACCCTTGAACCAAACAAGGACCGGGGTTGAACCCTTCTTTCAAATAGAACTTAGTCTCAAATCATGGTACTGTATAAAAGCAGGTAGAGCATGTGAGTAATAGAATCATAGCATGGTGAGAAGTACAGAAAGTAAAGCTGAACTGGAATATAAGATACGACAATAAATATAAAATGTGATTTGAATTATTAGAGCGATATGTGATCGGCTAGGGAGTCATGGTGGGGTTATCCACTTGGCCCGACAATCCACGGTAACCTCAACGGAGAGTCATGCCGGCCAACCTGGATAACCTGGCATAGGGTACTGCTACACCATACGTGAGGTGAGGGTGGAGCTAGCAAAATAGTGACAGGAAGGCTTGATCACATAATCCCTAATAATTCCCCCATCCCTGAATAGTATCATGGATCCGGACATGGCACATCATGACACGAATTCGAAAGCAGGTGATCAACCCACTCCCAAATCGATGTCTATATAAGTACATGAACATGGATATCACATACCAACATACCAAGGAAAATCCGGGAATAACATCTCATGACAGGATCCAACGTATACTAGTCGTGAACCGTCGTGTCGGAAATCATGTAAGACACTACAAACTGAATCGGATATAGTAGATATCAAGACAACGAAAAACTATCAGTGAATGTACTCGCCTGTGGTCCTGAGCTGATAAAGTGAACAGACGCTCAGAGTAATCACAGACCTAAATAAGATACTATGAGACAAAAAGGGCTTTATACTGAAAAAAAAGAACAAATATAAGTCATGAATGCAAGTCTAAGTCAAAATTAGGCCAATCTAGGTCAAACTGAGTCACACTAGGTCATATTGGTTCATACTAGGTTATACCAGGTTATGGAAGTCAATCCAAGTCAAACTATGTCGAACGGGGTCAAAGGTTGACTTACAGTTGACTTTTGGTCAAAAAGTCAACTCTGGTCAACACTGAGTCAACCTGGGTCAACCCTAGGTCAAATAAATCTAATGTTGACCAACTGTCGACTTTCAGTCAACTGATCAACTCTTGTTTGGTTTCGGTCAAATCTAGTCGCTTAAAGACTAAGTTTGACTCTCGGTTGACTTTTGTTGACTTTTGGTCAGATGGTCAACCGACGTCAAAACTCTATAGGAGCACTATATTTGATCATTACCAACCAAGGGAACCAAGTTCTAACCCTATCTTAGACTCTAGACTCCAATACCCTATTTCTAGGTAAATCCACATTACCTTACCAAGGTAAATACCTATACCTTGCACAATACCAAGAAAACCCCGCTAATGCCCAAGATACTAGCCTAGGCTCCTTAGGGTATCTAGATACTATCCTATCTAAGGCTTACCTACCAAGAAATATGGATACTAGGTATCTAACCTATTTTAGGACATGTATTGGTTTTACCCTCATTACCCCTACCAATATCATATATCCTCACATCACTCTATCACTCACCCATACCACTCACTCACATACAACACTCACATATATTTCTCACATATACCACACTCATAGGCTCTCCTATAGGTTTTTTTACTAGTTTACACATAGGCTAACCTATAGGCTACTAGCTACACTCATTTAGGCTCACACACACATACAACCTCATAACACACACACACACATGATGATTTATGGACTGAGTTAAGACAGAAAAAGGGGCTGAAATGGGGCAAATGTGGACTGAATTTGGGGGCTGTCACTGATGGTTTTGGACTGGTTGTTTAGGAGCAAGGGACAGCCATATAAGTGTTGTTAGGACTGAAATTGGTGGTATATAGGACTGAATTGTGGGCAAATAGGACAGCCAAGTGCTACTGTTATAGCTGTGGTTAGGAGTTAGTTGGCTGCTAACATGTGATTTGGGGGCTGCCATGTAAGGCTGTGTGGGACTCATCTATAGGCTGAAATGTGGCCAAAGGGACAGCCAAGTATAGGCTAAAACTGGGCTATTTTGGGACTGAAGTTAGGACAAGAAATGGACAACCATGGGGGTGTGTTTTGGACTATTTCTAGGCAAAAAATGGGAGAGCAAACTGGACTGATTTGTGGGGCTAATAGAGGTCTGTCCATGGGTGTTCAAAGGGTGATTTATGGCTGTGCATAGGACTGAATTTGGACAGTTAGGATGGCTTATTTGGGCTGTTATGGATGGCTATATGGGACTGATATGGGGGTTTAAATGTGGACTGTACATGGGGCTATTGGGGGCTGTCCTAGGGCTGAACAAGGGGCTGTTATTGAGTCTAGATGGGGGCCAAATTGGGGACAGCATGTGGGGGTGGTAAAGGACTAAATAAAGGGTGCAATGACAGCCATCTAAGGGTCTGATACACACTGCACAGTAGTGTGTCTACTGTCCCTACCTGCTGTTTCAATCCCTATAATTCTCCTCTCTAACTCTATCAACAAACACACACTAAAATCAATTCTACCACCACTCTCAATCTCTAACTCTCTCCCTCAATCACTCTCTCTACTCAATCTCTCAAACACCTTCCATGCACCAACACACACACTAACTCTCCCATTGGCCGAACCCTCTTGTGCCCCCATACCAACACAAATTCACACATCCTACCATAGTATATATCCATATATATAAGCCACCATTTTTTTTTTATATATATAGGCCACCATATATATAAGCCACCATATATATATTATATTATATATATATATATATAATATATATATATATATATATATATTAATATATAATTATATATATATATATATTTATATATATATATATATTAAATATATAATATATATATATAAAATATCTATATATATAATATTTTTTTTTTTTATAATAGATATCTATATAAAAATATATATATATATATATATATATATAATATATATTTTTTTTTTTCTATATATATATATATATATATATATATATATATATATATTTTATATATATATATATATATATATATATATATAATATATATATATAGATATTAGATAATATGATACATTATGATATATGGAATTCCTAAACACATGAAAATCTGGAATAAATATTAGAATAACATCAAAACAATATATAAATGAATCCACATGTGTCCAAATAGGGGTTTTCCCACTAGGACACGATCCTACTCAAGGACACTCCTACAAGTGTCCAAATGGACATGAAATGGACTCAAATAGACACAAAACCAAGGGGGTCATTCCTACAGGTTCAAAATAATCCTATATGCATGTTGGGGTGGTTTAGAGGAGAGATTATACCTTCCGGGAGAGAGATTCAAAGGAAAAAGCCTTTCGACTCGACACCGACACGTAGAGATTCCAAAAGGACACGAACGAGCTCCGAATCCTTCCAAACTTGGCTAGCTCCTTCCTTTCATGGAGTAGAGAAGAAATGGAGAAGATTTGGTGGAAGAAGGAGTTGATTTAGAGATGAAATGATAGGGATTTGCTCTCTAGAAATTTGGAAAAGAACAAGAGAGAGAAAGTAGAGTAAAAAAATATCAAAGAGGCACAACCCCTCCTCCTAGCTAGGGCCGGCCATATGGGCTGTTTTCCCCATATTTCACAAAGTCTAAAATACCCCCACTAGCCTATTTTAATTATTGGGAAGGTTTAAGCCGGGGGCTAGTTTAGTCTAGTTTTAAGTCTCTAATCTAACCAAACCTTATCATAATAATTAGACTAACCACTAACTAGAATAAATATCATGTGGGCCATGGCTAACTAATGGGTGGGTCTACTAGAGTCAAAAACCCCGGGTCCCAGTTTCAAGTCGGATTGAGCTGAAATTCGAACCCGACTCAAATAACCCCAAATAATATTATAAATAAATAAAAATTTCAAAAATATTCTAAAATGAAAAATGATAAAATACTCCTGTTTCTGAAAACTGGTGTGACACTTGATAGGAAGGAGAAGCAACTGCAGAATCAGACTATACCGCTTGTCCGAGTCATGTGGAAACACCACTCTCCGGGAGGGTCCACATGGGAGCGCAAGGACAAGATGCGGGAGCGCTATCCTAGTTTGTTTGTTGATTGTATTCTGGTTTTTAAAAATTTTAAATTCAATAAATGACTTGTGTTAGAAAAATTAATTATGATTTTGCTTTGTTGTCTCTCGAATTTCGAGGACAAAATTATATAAGGGAAAAGATTTGTAACTCCACCTTCCTATTTTTGAGAAATATTTTAGGTTACTAAATAATAATAAGTTTGACTTAAACCATTTCGGATAATAATTCTTGATTAAATATTTTTTAAATAAATATATCATGATTACTTTTGGAGGGAGATTTGAATTTTTGGTAAATAACTATTTTTCAAATCTATTTGGAGTGGTCCCCACTCCCTAACAACTTGTAACCACCTCTCTAACAAATTTGGGATAGTTTATGTAATTATTGAAAAGGGGGAGGGCTGGATTGTAAATAACCATTTAGTGGAGGGGCTTAGTTCCTTAACTGTCGTTTCTATTTAGGTTACGTTGGAGAGAGAAATGAGCAGAGAGCTCATTTCATTTCACTCCTCAGCTTAGTCCCCAATTCCAACCTAGCCCTAGCCTCCGGCGAGCATGGCGGCGATGAAGACGACGACCGCGGTGGAGAGCCTTGTCTCCACCGGCGACTGAGCGGACTTCACTATACGGCATTCTTCTCGAGCAGTCAGCAGAGGCGGAGCTCCTTCAGCTCCTCCGTACGATCGGCAGCGTCTCAACGATGATGGTAAGTTCCTTTGGATCGTTCTTTTCCTAGTTAGATCAGGTCCGATTTGGACCGTCGATATTCTCTGTGATCTCGTCAGGGTTTGTGAGACTGGACGACAGCGGGAAGGGTGAACTCGACCGCCCCAATGAGTCATTTCGATCGGCAAACTCCTTTGAGCATCAGTTCTTGCGGCAACGTTCATGATCCGATGTTGAGTCATCGATAGGGTACGTTGAGATCGAGTATTCTTTTGGGTCGTCTTCTTTTAATTGATTCTAGTAATTTATTATTTCCGATCAAATTGTGTAGATCGATCGATTGATCCAGTCAGTTGTTCAAAACCAGATTACTTCCAATTATTTGAGCTATGGGATCGGTAAGTATTGTTTGGCAGAGAGTTACTTCCTGAGTTATTTAATTTGCAATTAGTGATCAGTTTAATTTATCTCAGAGTATTCGAGTGAATTTTGATTTGATCTGGGAATTTTGGACCTGTGATTCTTGAGTGTGAAATCGGATTCTAAGTCTCTTCAAGTTGAAGACGAGTGTTCTCTCAATCTTTCTTTTCCAGGTAATTTTCTCCAATACTGCTCTGTTATCGTTTAGTTCAGTTTTTGGGATAATATCGGTTGTGTTATCTGTGTCCAGCGTTCGTGTCATGTTGGTTCAGCATTGCGTTCGTGTCTACCATGGTTGATGTGGGTTCATGTTCGATACGGAGTGTTGGGGTGTTTGAACCAATTGAACACAGGGGTGTTGCAGTCATTAGCGGGTTGCATGTGGGGATTCTGCTGAGTTCAGAGCAAATTGCTTATGTTGATTAACTTAGTTTCTATTTTTACTCTTGGTTGGGACTGTATATTCATTGATAATTTAATTTATATATAATAATCCTATTTAGATTCCTTAGTTGATTTGTATAAATTTGTCTTACTGTTATTTTGATTTCATTCTTGAGTTAAATTATGGGTTAGCTATGCTGGTACAAGTATGGGAAGCCAATGTCAGGAGAAATTCTCATATGAGCTTAGACAAGAGTATTTTGGTTTGGTTGGGTTTACTTAAATACTGTGTTTATGTAAACAACAAATTCTGGAAATGGGGAGTATTGTTGAGTTGTGTATATATTCTTATTCTTTGATATTCATTTTTGAGTTTAAATCTTGCAGCACATTGTTGGGTGCGGTGTTGTGTTGAAGGGAATCTAGGCATGTGTGTATTTTCTTACTAGTATTGCTTGCTAGCCAAGCATACAGCAGGTTAGGGTGAGATGTGATTGGAAGAATAAGGGTTAGCTAATAATTACTTAGACACTAGCCTTGGATTACTTCTTAGTCATATTTAATAAGTGATTAATTAGTCTGGTAGTAAATGGAAGAATTATTGTTAGCCAAATGGTAATTGGTTAGAACTTAACCAACTTATAATCATATAACAGGAGGACATCCAGCTCCATCTAGTACACTTGATTTTCCAGAGCAAGGCAAGTACTTTTCTATAGTTTTTGTGCATTTAAATACCTTGTATTTTTCTTGTAACACGTCATGACACGATATCTTGTACCCTTGTACTTTCATGTTCTTGTACTTACTTGTGTCGGGTGGGGAAATACACTAGCTATGTGACCAAACCCGGTTACTATATTCATGTAGATAGCTTAGGCCTCGTATCGTGCACGCGGGTCCTAAGTCGTACCGATATTCATTACTTCTGTACATGTTCCTGTACTTACCCCAGTCGGTCACACAGGCTAGTTGTATTTCAAACATTGTGCACTTGTCATGTCTTGTACTTCAGGTTCATGGTTACATTCCTGTACTTTATTTCCTGTACTTACATTCCTGTACTTATATTCCTGTACTTTCATGTTCATTTCATGTATCTTATATTTTTATGATCTCCTGTACTCATTTCCATATCATGATATTCTTGTTCATTACCTAGAACTGTATTTTGCTCCGCTCCTGACTAGGATATGTTGCAGGTGAGATGGAGGCATTATATGACACCTACTATGGCCGTGAGCCTATAGATGCAGTAGAGCCAGCTGGAGTTGCTCTGGACTTAGAAGCTGAGGAAGCCTAGTATTTTACCCTTAGTAGTTTATATTCTATTGTACTTGAGACTATCAGACTTTACTTTCCTTTTATCTGGATGATGTAATAACTCTTAGACATGTACTTTGATTCTGGGATTCAGTTATAGATGCTGTGATTGTACTTATTCATGTTTATCTGGTTAGATTTTCCTAGATTGGTACAGCTTACTTCATCGTGTCTGACGATGAAGGCTGGGCGTGTCCGATTCGTGTCCGATTCGTGTCCGATTATTCGGGAACGGGTCGTGACAAATCTCCAAGGCATATTCCCAAAACGAATCTAGCAAATCCGAAAACTCATCATTGATCTAACCATCTCCATAAGAGTCCTATTCCTTCTTTCTGCTACACCATTCTGTTGGGGTGTTCCTGGTGCAGTCAATTGAGACGTAATCCCATCATCTGATAAGTAATCCCTAAACTTACCAAAAAGGTACTCGCCACTACGATCTGAACGTAATGACTTGATACATTTTCCATGACGTTTCTCTGTCTCAGTCTTATACTCTTTGAATTTTTTTAAAGTACTCAGACTTGTGGTGCATCAAGTAAATATATCCATACCATGAATAATCGTCAATGAATGTGACAAATATTCAAAGCCACCTCTAGCCTGGATAGTCATGGCCCTACACAAATCAGAATGAACCAATTTTAACACTTTTTAGCAACCTCGAGCAGTCAGCGATGAGAAAAAGATGACAGTTTCCAGCAACCTTGAGGAGTCAGCGACCCCAAGACCTTTTGTACGTATTCCTTCCTCGGGTTGGACGTCGTGTGGGCGACGATCCCAATCTTTTCTCCCTTAGCTGTCCTCCTTTTCTCTTCTCTCATGATGAATGAATTAAAAAAAGTTGCTCTTCTTATGATGCATATGACGGCCAGAAAATAGAGGGTATATATAGGCTATGGCAGGGACCATGAAAAGAAATTAGGTTTAGGTCTCCTAACGGATCTAGGTATCACGTGTTCAGCCTAAACACACAACCAAGGCCTGTTAACAATAGCTCGGTCCACTAAATTAAAAATCTACTGTTGCACTACCTTCCTAATCCCAAATTACGTTTATGGTCTCCTCTTATTATGCTTGTTTGTCTTCCCATGTTAAGATATCGAATGTCCGTCAATCAAATAAGTTACTGAACTACATTGATCAACATCTTTTATCCTTAAGTAGTACACTCAACTTTATTTGTCATGTCGGATATAATCCACCTGCAGGATTTACATGACAATCCTTATGAGTTTCTTAAGGGGACATCATCAACCGATACATCGGGACATGGATTTATTTTACAATCAACAACCCATCATACACATAATCCATTACCCAATTCATAAAGGGTATTGACTCATTATGAATCTTATTTTTTATGAATCAAAGTAATACACACTACACATACATGTCTGTTATTATATTCGGATTAAGAGTACAAGCATCCATAATAACAAAGGTATTTGTTCACTTATGTAGTCAGTACAAAGAGAACAATCTCATGTAGTCTGTTCAATACACACAAAGTGTACTAGTATAAACCTATAGTCAAGATAGACTAATACCATATTATACTACAACCTTACCAATGGTTTGTCCAAATCCATCTAGGTTGTGAACTATTTATATATTCTTCAAGGGACTGATAATAGGATCTTCTGTGTGTCATCACACCATATTGTCTACAATGTAGAATATCAGACATTTGTATTAACATATAACCAATATAAAATGCTAATATTTGTCCATATGATTCTCATTCAAAAATAATAGAAAAATATAGTTAAAACAAAAGTGATGCTTTTAGTATATAACCCTAACACCTGCTACACAGGCAGAGTGCAAGGGTTCCTACACTCATTCGACAGTAGGCAGTAGCATTAGCAGCAGTTCAAACTGCTATATATATGTTTGTATATATGTGTGTGAGTGTATGTGTGATGGCCAATGGTAGATAGGTAGAAATGAGGTGCAGTAGAAAATGAAGAGAAGGAAAAACAATGGGGTACTCTAGATTGTAGATTGTTAGGCTAGGAGAGGGAAGCTTGGTCAGGCTGCACACAACAAGTAGGGTGTGCAGGGATAAGGTAAGCAAGGAATGTGGAGAACCAGTTTGACCAAGAAAGTGTATGGTAGTATAGGATTTAGAGCCTTTGTATGTGTGGGCAGTTGGTATTAGTCCACAAAATTGAGTAGATAGTATGGTTAGCAATATAGCCTATTTATCTATCTACCAATCTACTTGTCTATCTATCTATCTATCGATCTATCTATCTATCTATATATTATGATATTAAAAATATATATATATTATATATATATATATATATATATATATATATATATATATATATTTATATATATATATTTATATATATTATAATTTTTTTAGTGTACATAGTTATAAGAATATTAGTGTATATGTATACATGTAGAGTGTGTGGATAATAGGCTCAGTAGGGACATGAGTATGAGAGCATAGGTAGTGAGTAATTGGGCCTACCAGGGTAACATGTGGATTGGGTATGTTAGTCCACATGTGATATGAGTATCCTGATAGATATGTCTAGGTTATATATAAGGTAATATGTATAGATAATGAGGTGAAGGATAAGGTATTGTATCATAGAGTTTACGTATGTACATTATAGGTAAGATACATAGGGTATGACCTAGTTTTGACTAGTGCTGACTAGTTTGACCCTAAAAGTCAACCTTTAAGTCAAATTGACCTAGTTTGACTACAGAGACTAGAATTGACCTAGAAATTATGTTTTATCTTAGATATTAATGTTTAACACACAGAAACACTAATTAACTTTGATATTTCATATTTAGCTAGGTCTTTGTGATTCGGCCTCGATTCACATTGTTGCTTATGACCACAGGCGAGTACATCTCTGATAGTTTCTATTATTTGATTTACTACTATAATTCAAGTATTTAGAAATATTACTTATGATTCTTGACACGATGGTACACGGATTAGTATTGATATTGGATCTTCAGTCATGAGATGTTACCTTGACTCATCGCAATGGTATCAGATACTCTTCCTCGTTGGTATTGGATAACTTGGAGAATATTGTTTAATATTGGATACATCGGCTAGTAACGTTTCATGGTTGGATCCATCGTATCAGTCGGGACAAAAAAAATACTAGTTAGGTATGTGATCAAGAACTATCGACAAGTAGTATAAATTATCGGCTACTAGCTAATCATACACTTCACATATGGTTGAGCTAGCTTTTCTTAGTGTAAATCATTAATCTCCCAAGCCAATTACATATCTACTTGGTATTTGAAAATACATTGTATATTATAGCTTTCATATTCAGTCTATCAGTTACATTGCTTGTCACGACCCGCACTCGATTTTTGGATGCGAGCTCGTGAGCAAGCCAGCTACGTATCGACCAGACTCCAGCCCGACTCGAGTACATATAAGCTGTCAAGGTCATGGGTATCATGTCTAATCTAAACTATATCTCAATCCACAGGAATCATATAAAACAAGAATGAACAAGTATGGGTCGTGGTCTGCAGCCCATTAGCATATTGTTCGATTAGACTCCAAGAATGATATAAGTCTATAAAGTAAAGCTGATAAGCAGAATATATCATAAAAGCACGAGAAAGATAGTAAATCAATATCACTAACAAAATACCTGAATCATGCAGATGAAGTCAACTACCACATGCTCAGCTAACTACATGCAATTAGCTACCTGAAGAGATCATCAGGTCCTCAGAGGACTAGCAAGATATATAAAACATGCCTACATATGACAGTAATAACATGTAAGAGGGATAAGAACACTGAGGAGAACATCTAAGGACGACGAGTCGTGTGGAAATGTAATACTAGACTTGGCTACCAAT
Organism: Iris pallida; assembly: GCA_029216955.1. Taxonomy (NCBI): domain Eukaryota; kingdom Viridiplantae; phylum Streptophyta; class Magnoliopsida; order Asparagales; family Iridaceae; genus Iris; species Iris pallida. The sequence goes on from JANAVB010009400.1 coordinate 22,328,649, forward strand.
CAATCGATAACCTCTATAGCTTGTAGTACAATGCAAGATACTCCCAATCTATAGTAGATTTTGACTGTAATACAATGCAAGATAATCTCAGTCAAGGTTAGCCAATTCTAGTATCGATCTCCTCTCCTAAGGATACAAAGTCAAGTAGACTCCTATAAATCGTAGTACAATGTAAGATACTTCCAATTTATAGTATCGCAAGTCAAGTCAATCAATCAATCAATATATGCTATAGGTCGTAGTACAATGCAAGATACTCCCAATCTATGGCATGTCTCAAGTCAAGTCAATCAAGTGTATCAGGGTAGAAGAATCGGCTATAGGTCGTAGTACAATGTAAGATACTCCCAATCTATAGTATGTCTCAACTGTAGTACAATGTAAGATACTCCCAATCAAGAATGGTCAAGTCAAGGACAGATATAGAAACTGACAACTCAATCACAAGACAAGATAACACGAAAAGACCAATAATCAAACAATGTCGAACATCCTATAAGTGCACGTAATCTAGAACTAATAAAGCAATCCAGGACGAATCAATAACGATATGGAATCATGTGACAATATGAAAAAAAATACAATAAAGAAAGAGAAAATAATGTAAATACTGTATATGTTCGACAAGGTATACTTGCCTGAGGGTTGCACGGAGAACCAACAATGTATCACCAATCAACAAGTCAGAAAGACCAAGTCATCACAACTGCCTCCGAAAGCTTAAATAAACGTTACCAACATTCTCAGAATATTCAAATTAGCTGGGATTGCCTGTCCTTAAGTCCAATTCTGGACACAGGGGCAAAACGGTAATTTCGGGCAAAAACGATATCCGCCGTTGGACCCGCTTTGCACCAAAAAATGTGCCAAAGTCTATGGTCTCTAAAGTCATCAAACTACATATCCACAGATCCGGTTTTCTGATACGAACCCAACCGTATGTCCAAAGTTGGATTCCGGCCGGCCGTGCACAAAATCGCCTGTTGAATCGGACCGTGGGGCCCGCGAAACCGCGATCCGATCAACTGTCTCAGAATCGGACCAAACTTGGCATACAGGACCAGAAAAATGATACGGCCCTGATGGCGCAATTTTTGTCTCAATCTGACGAGTGTGCATAAAGTAATTAGAGTTTGTGCAAAGTGGTCGATACGGTGAATTTCGACGGATACGCATCAAATTCGTCGCGCACACGCGACCAATTTGAATTCCCACATGACCACGAAGCCGTTACGCACCTTTCGATGCCTTCGTTTCGCGACCACGTCGCCCGGATTGGCGGAACGCACGTCGTATCAGACAAATTTCCAAAGTTAAAACTGTTTTGAACGTGGTTTTTCTCTGTTTTGGAAAACGAATTTCTCAACCTATATTCGATGAAACATAAAACTACAAAAAGGGTTTTGATGCTGTTTAGGTCGACTAAAATACTGTTCAGATAGGTTTTATAGGATGTCTATGGGTTGCCATTAATTGGCCTTCCAACTTGGGTGTTGGGACTGGGTTTTGCCCTATTTACTAGCGGGTTTTTCGTCAACTTCAACTCTATTTCTGGCCAACCTCGGCCATCTAGATTTGAACTAATTGAAGGGTTAAAGATGGTTAGTTTGTGGTCGTACCTTATCAAACGGTTCGCGAAGGATCAGTCGTCGAGGGAGAAAAATCGCCGCGAAGTTGCTCCCTCCACCCGCCATTGCTGCTGCTGTCTCTCAACTTTACACGCACGCGTGTGTCCTCCGGCGACTCCGTTGCGTCCGATGGCCGCCCACGTCGGGGCTGGCACGTGCGCGGGGTGCCTGGTGGCCGTCAGGAGTATTGGGAGGCGCCGTTAGGGTTTCGTTCGCGTGGTGATGCTGGTTTTATACGCTCGACAGCTCTGTTAGAGCTCGGGTGAACTCTCGGGTCTGGGCGCTTCAGCTGTGAGGGTTCAGCTGGGTCAGGCTTTGCTGGGCCTCTGGGGCTAAGGGGGAAAGGCTTATTGCTAATGGGGATTTAAATGGCTGGGCTTCGGGTGTGGGTTAGCAGGGACGGGGTCGGGCTGGTTGGGTTTGCTGTGCGGGTGGTCTGGGCTCGGCCTGGTTCATTCTATTACTTTTATATAAGTAACTTACATATAAATATTTATATACGCATATATGTATATACATACAATATATATATATATATATATAGATATATATTATATATAGATATATATATATTATATATACACCAGCACACATATATCTATGTACATTTATATTCATACATATTTACACCCATATAATTATATATACATACACATTTACACCATTGTATATATGTATATACATATATATACAAGTATATATCTATATAATCCCTATATACATTTTATATCTTATATAATTATATATTCTTAAATATAATATGCAAAAAATTAATATATATAAAGGTAAAAATGAATTATAAATGTATACATATATTTATCCAAAAATGCACCAATATATAATATAAGAATATTATCCTATTTCTAAAATAGAATATTAATTCAGTAATAACAAATTATAGGCTTAATTGCTAATTGCTACCCTCAACTATCACATTTTCAAGTTGATACCCTAAACTTTTTTTCGTAACAGATTGATACCTCAACTATTTTTTCTTCAACTTAGTACCTAACATTTTAAAAAACCCCAAAATGTCCTTATCCCTTCCCTCCCTCCACCCCCTCCCCCACTCCCCCCCCCCCTGCTAGCTCCGGCCGGACCCCCCTCCTCGCTTTCGGCCAACCCCCCCTCCTCGCTTCCGGCCAACCCCTGCCTCGCCTCCTGCCCCGCACCCCCTTTCCAGCCCCCCTCCTCCCGCTGCCGAGCCCTAAGGAAGAGGCGGAAGCGGGCGGACGGCCAGAGCGAGAGGGGGGGTGGCCTGAAGCGAGCAGGGGGGTGGGGGAGCTGCGGTCGGAGCAAGCAGAGGGGGCGCGAAGCTAGCAGGGGGAGGGAGGTTAGGGATAGGGACATTTTTGTCCAAAATAATATCCGGGTATCAAGTTGTTACAAAAAAAGTTTAGGGTACCAAGTTGAAAAACGGTAATAGTTGAGGGTATCAAGTAGCAATTAAGCCTAAATATATTTATGTATATAAATCTTTTATATACGAAATGTCTATTTAACAATCAGAAATAATAAATACAATATGTACGTCTACATGGGCGTTGTTGGTCGTACTACATTGACTACGTGGGCTTGGCTTAGTTCGGTTCCAGTCCAGACTGGTTTGGTGCAACCGGGTCTTCCATAAGTCAATAAACCTTAATAATAAAAATTAAATAATAAATAAAATCTTCGGTAAGGGTTAAGTTGCAACCTTGCCTGGTTTTTTTATTTAGGACGTCACTATGGCTCGGCCTTCCCTGCCAGGGCTAATACACTAGTCAAAGTACGCCACTGCACTATCCGTGCCATGGTTCCTTGTCGCATTGTACTCCAAATTTAATCCTGATTAAAAATCATCTACCGTAATAATTAACTAAATATATTTATTTAAAAAAATCTAAAAATTACCATTTAAACCAAATAAATAATAATAAAATTTTAAAAAAATTTCTGGGAAGGGAGGCTACAAATCTACCCACCTTAAAAATAATTTCGTCCTCGAAATTATAATTAATAATTATTCCTTAAAATCAAAGTCCTATTACCGTAATCTCCTCAATTTAATTTCTAAAAATATTTTATAACCTTCTCTAGCCATTTTATAACTTCAAATACTTGAGGACTTCTACCCACCTTTGGTCACACTACTCCTCAAAACACGATCACTAAATCTTATGGTCTTCTAACTAGGCTAACAGTCCTTCCAATAGATATCTAGGGCATATGGCATCTATAATCTCTATCTATAAGCAACCAAATATTCAATAGTCAAGCAATATTATATAATTTAAGGATTTCTGATGAATTCTAGACAGCACGATTTTTTGTCACCCCGAAATAGGAAGGAACGAGAATCAATGGTACAGAAACAAGGAGTATAATCGAGAGCAAATATGGAGTTTTCAAGGACGCAGAGAATTTCTAGGAGAATTTTCAAGGTAGAGTGGATTGAGATTTCTAAGGGTTTAGTCATTATGCAGGCTCGTATCAGTACAGTTACGTAACCGATACGATATGCTCTGACCTGCATGGGCCACCACAAAAACTTGTCACGACCCGCACCTGATTTCGGACGAGCTCGTGAGCAAGCCAGCTACGTATCGAGCGAACTCCATCCCGACTCGAGTACGTATAAGCTGTCAAGGTCATGGGTATCATGTCTAATCTAAATATATCTCAATCCACAGAATCATATAAAAAAATGAACAAGTATGGGTCATGGTCTGCAGCCCATTAGCATATTGTTCGATTAGACTCCAAGAATGATATGAGTCTATAAACTAAAGCTGATAAGCAGAATATATCATAAAAGCACGAGAAAGATAGTAAGTCAATATCACTAACAAAATACCTGAATCATGCAGATAAGTCAACTACCACATGCTCAGCTAACTAACTCCGTGCAATCAGCTACCTGAAGAGCATCAGGTCCTCAGAGGACTAGCAACATACATAAAATATGCCTACTAATATGACAGTAAATAACATGTAAGGGGAAGAACACAGCAAGGAGAACATCTAAGGACGACGAGTCGTGTGGAAATGTAATACTAGACTGGCTACCAATCAATCGATTAACCTCTATAGCTTGTAGTACAATGCAAGATACTCCCAATCTATAGTAGATTTTGATGTATACAATGCAAGATAATCCCAGTCAAGGTTAGCCAATTCTAGTATCGATCTCCTCTCCTAAGGATACAAAGTCAAGTAGACTCCTATAAATCGTAGTACAATGTAAGATACTCCCAATTTATAGTGTCACAAGTCAAGTCAATCAATCAATCAATATATGCTATAGGTCGTAGTACAATGTAAGATACTCCCAATCTATGGCATGTCTCAAGTCAAGCCAATCAAGTGATATCAGGTAGAAGAATCGGCTATAGGTCGTAGTATAATGTAAGATACTCCCAATCTATAGTATGTCTCAACTGTAGTACAATGCAAGATACTCCCAGTCAAGAATGGTCAAGTCAAGGACAGATATAGAAACTGACAACTCAATCACAAGACAAGATAACACGAAAACCAATAATCAAACAATGTCGAATATCCTATACGTGCACGTAATCTAGAACCAGTAAAGTAATCCAGGACGAATCAATAACGATATGGAACCATGTGACAATATGAAAAAGAATACAATAAGAAAAGAAAATAATATAATACTGTATATGTTCGACAAGGTATACTTGCCTGAGGGTTGCACGAAGAACCAACATGTATCACCAATCAACAAGTCAGAAAGTCCAAGTCATCACAACTGTCTTCGAAAGCTGAAATAAATGTTACCAACATTCTCAGAATAGTCAAATTAGCTAGGATTGTCTATCTTAAGTCCAATTTTGGATATAGGGGCAAAACGGTAATTTTGAGCAAAAACGATGTCCGCCGTTGGACCCGCTTTGCACCGAAAAATGTGCCCAAGTCTATGGTCTCTAAAGTCATCAAACTACATGTCTACAG
>JANAVB010009400.1:22339230-22360143 GCA_029216955.1 Iris pallida
TTATTGATCTAATATGAATAGTTTTGATGATCTAATATGAACGGTAGAAAAAGACATGATCTAACGTCTATAGTTTTGAAAACATTCAAGAATGCTTTAGAACAGGGATACCGATTCCTCCTTTCTCTATATATAGAGAGACCTGAGCTCGAATACAGAACCTCTCCAATAACTCCCATCAATCCCGGATCATCCCCTGGCAATTTCTATTGGAATAATTAGATTGTTAAATGTTAGTAACTTCGAGACTAATTTTGTGTCTGCTATACACATGAAACCTAGGCTTTGATGCCTTGGGACAAACACAACTAAAGAGAACACAAAATCCTCGATTCATGTTCTTAGGGTGCACTTCTCCTGGGGTTCTCAAATCACAAGAGTGTTTTTTTTTTTGCTGTTTCTTGTTACTTGTTTTGGGTTTTGTAACTGAATTCTCAGTTGCTCTTTGTTAAATTTGCAAGTTTTATGGAAATTGACCATGAAACCTTTTCTTTTCTTTTGGATATTCCATGTAGAATCCTTGTGTTTCCTTGTTTTTGTGGGTTCTTCTCTCCTAAGTTATTGCTTGCTTCCCTTCTTTTTTTTCAAGGGATTGCCTAATCTCTAGTCCTTGTACGTACTCGTTGCAAGACTTAGGTTTTTATGTCCAACTTTATACAAAACACTTGAATTACATTCCTACTTTTATAAAAAAAAGAACTCAGTTAGAAACAATAACTATGCAAATTTACTGTATTTTTTTTCAATTTTCTCTGTTAAGTTAACTGACAATGGCATTATCTTGACATTTGCTCCAAAATCTAGAAAATAGCAAAAAATAGCCAAACTTTCTTTCTTGAGGAAGGGATTGTTGGGAAAAACAAGACATTTTCCGTCTTTGTGATAAGATGAGAATAAACTAAAAATGGAAGAAAAGAGAAAATAAGAAAGATTGCACGCACGTAAAAGATTTACCGAGGTTCAGCTCAATTTGAGCCTACATCCTCCGCTCACCCCTTCTTCGTCATTTTTACTATAATCAAATGAAAGATTACAAAGGACTTCTCTCAATTTGGTACAACTTAACTTGAGGATCACTTTCTCTCACAAATTCACTTGAAGTGGATTACAAGTGTGAGAATTACAAGTTGTGTGTGGTTGTGTTGTTCTTGCAACTTGTTTATGTTTTCAAACTTCACCATCTCCCTCCTATTTATAGAGAGGATATACCTCTTGGGTACACCATATTGTTGAATGGAAAAGATCAAAAGATAGCCCTTCCATCTCCCAAGGTTCGTTCTTCCTTCCAAGGTTCGTTCCTCCTTCTGAGGTTTGTTCCTCTTTCTCCAAGGTTCATTTCATGGAGAAAGGTAATGTATTAAAGTTGCATACATGTAATCATCATGAGGATGGACCCCGTTCCCATCAATCTCTCCTTTCATCCTCATGAAGAGAAAGATCTCAAACAGTAGTCATACCTGCCATCCTTCGGCAGAAGTCATGCTTCTCTTTTGGTAGAGGCTTCGTCATCATATCAGACGGATTTTGATTTGTATCAATCTTTTTGATGTGCATAAGACAATTCTCCAAAGTATCTTGGATCCAGTGATGGAGAACGTCGATGTGCTTCGTCCTTGAGTGATATGTAGCATTTCTACTTAAGTCAATGGCGCTTTGATTGTCACAATGTAGAGTGTACTTCTCTTACTTGAGAGAGAAGTCCTTTAAAAAATTCTTCATCCACAAGAGCTCCTTGCTAGCTTTTAGCAGCGATATATTCAGCTTTTGTGGTGGATAGAGCAATACACTTTTGTAGCTTTGATTTCCATGATACAGCTCCCCCTGCAAAGGTAAATAAATATCCCGATGTGGACTTCCATTTGTCCCAGACATTTGCCATGTAAGAATCAGTGTAACCTTCTAAGATAGGTTTGTCATCTCCAAAACATAAAGAATATTTGGAGGTTCCTCTAAGATATCTTAGGATCCACTTTACTGCTTTCCAATGTGTCACGACCCGCACCCTGTTTAGGGACACGAGAACGTGGGTACGTCCAGCCTACGCCGCAGTGTCGGCGGTAGAACGCTATATAGGTCCTCTATTACATCTAACATCTAACAACAAGATATATAAACCTGTCATCTCCGCACGGAGGTATAATATAACATCTCAACTCTATATCTCAATCACAAGTCTAGGAAAGATAGAGCACGATATGAAATCAGATAAAAGGAAGAAACTGAATATAAATAGAGTTATCACACCACACAAAATAGATGTTCAATACAAATAAATACAAGTCCTGAATATAACTAAGTCTCAACTAACAATCGAAACAATCCGATACAAACTGAAAGCTATAAATACTAGACTAGACTAAGCACCCTCTACTGAGCTAAATGCTCCTCAGGCTCCTGAATGTCACCCTCATATGCCCTATAGAAAGTAGGGCAGTCACCATCATCATCTATAACATTTTCAACAGGTCCAGTCAGGACAGAAGCGAGCACAATATATCTCACGCAGTTTATAACATGTTAGGAAATATAAAGCATGCAAAAGAGTAAGATACATGAACTGTAAGAAGATGTACATGAAAACGAGAGAGAATTTATAACTAAAAATATATACAAGATAAGTAAAACTACAAGTACTAGTGATTTAGAGCACAATATGGTTATGTAAACAGGTTAGGTTATACAATAAAAATGGTAACTCTATCATACGTGAGTGTACAATGGACATATACAATAGTTTATACAATATTTGTATAATGGGATTTAATTACATAACCATTTCCTGCTCACCCTCCCCAATCAATACACAAGGATCCAATCCAGTTACGTTACCTTGTACAATATTTTTTCCATGAAGCTCATGTGATCATGAGAGTACAAGATGCACAATGAGTATACATGAATAAGGGTGTACAATAAATACAATATATTTGTGAAATACACATCACAATATGTATCTGCTGAAGACAATGGGGATAACATCGCAAAAGAAGATCCATATAGTACCAATCCGTGATAACAATCGTGCCAGTATCAATTAAAGTAATCTAGAGCAAGAATATAAGTCCTGACAAGTATGAAACGATCAGAGAATGTACTCACCTGTCACCCTGTACGACTGATATGAATAGATGTCCGAACTGGTGTTACAGAGTCCTATTAGAGTAAAACAGATTATAAAGTACTCAAATTGTAATAATAGAAATCTATAATACAAACTACATGATTCTAAGTCAAACTAGGTCAAGGCAAGTCAAACAAAGTCAAATAAGGTCGATTTAAGTCAAAGGTTGACTTACAGTTGAGTTTTGGTCAAATGGTCAACTCTGGTCAACCCTGGTCAACTCATAGTCCACTCTAGGTCAACTAGGTCAATGGTTGACTCATAGTTGACTTTTGGTCAACTGGTCAACTCTGGTCAAGTTTTGGTCAATTTTAGGCTAAATTTGACTTTTGGTTGAATGTTAGTCAAAATGGTCAACCATGGTCAAACGGGGTCAACCCTAAGTCATTTACCCTATTCCTAACCATTACCAACCAAGCTATCATATTTCTAACCATATCTTAAACATGTTAAACTCATATCTTAGTTATAGGTATTATCTTAACTCTTATCCTATTACCCTACCAAGGTAAACTCGTTACCTTAGCCTCTAACCCATACCCTTGCCTACATTACCCTCACCCTACTTATCCTTCAATACCCTACTAAGGTGTTCTAACACTCTACCCTCGTATCTCGATACCATATCTTGGTATCTTGATACCTTACCTTGATTATAAGGTAAACTCATTTACCTTGAAGGTAAAGGTAAATCTCATTTACCATGAGATACTAACTTGAGTATCCTACGATACCCACTATTCTAAGACCCCACTCTTAGTATCCTAAGATACTAAGATAGGATACTAACTATCTATAGGTTTCCAACATCTAGACACTAGTTAATACTAACATATCATAGGTATCTAACATATCAAAATTTAACCAATACCTCAACTAACAACATTCTAACATATAACTTTTAACCATCTATTCTAACTTAGAAACCTAACACAACTAACATCCACTAACTAATATCTAACCATAACATATATGTATATATATATCCATCTCTAACTCTAACCAACTAACATATTTCATCTCTAACTAACAATAACATAGACTAACACAACTAACTATCTAACTTATATAAGATATCACTATCTAACTTCTAAGATACCTCTAACCTCTACATAGATTCTAACATAACCACTAACATACTAACATATCCATACATACAACATCTAAATTCCTCTCCACTCCAATACTAACACACACGCAAATACATATACCAAATCCACCCCCTTCTCTTCTGACACACCCACACACATCTATATACAAACACACTACCACTCAACCAAAGCACAAATCACTCAACAAACCACACTAGCCTCAAGTCAAATAGGATGGCATGATCCTCCCAACTCTCTCACCTTCACAACACACACACACTACACAACCATCTATACAACATCAAACACACATCCTCTATCAATCTCACTTCTCTCTACTAACCATACACATCCTTATCTCATTCAAACACACACACACTATACTAACATATATTACATAACAATAATATATATATATATATATATATATATATATATATATATATATATATATGTACTATATTATACATATTCTTGACAACCTATGATACCAACATTCACATGATATCCATACTACATAGGCTCACAGGTTACACAAAATGCCTATGTCGTATAGTCACTCTTTTACTTAAAACCAATACTGTACCAATTGGGCCTTCAATAAATTCTAGAATTAAAGTATGTTGTAGCGCTTCATATTAGCTTTCCGAAACACGTTTATCTTTCGTACAGCTGACACTCAAATAGTTCTACAGAAAGTTCTAGAACGATTTTGGCTTATTAAAATATATATTTGGAAAGCTAACTTCGATACGGTTCTTTTAAAAAAATAAAAGATTAATCGAAGTCTTGAGCTAGGAGTTATGACATTTCTAAGTTGCTCTGGCTACTAAAAACGTGGATAAAAATTATGACAAATTTGGGTTATTTTGGACAAAAGAAACACATGTAGGCCAAGATACTTGGATACCAACATAGCTATCCAAATAAAACTCATTCTAACCATCCTAAAATTGAAATTAAACTATAAAATAGCCTATTTGCATAAACACAAACACATGGGGTGTCCTATATTGGAAACTCCACAAGTAGGACACCAAACCTATTCAAACTTCCTAAAGAGGACTCCAAAGAGCCTCAAACTAAAATCTAATGGTTGTACATGCATGGGAGTGGATCCTATGGATTCAAATCTAATTAAATGCAAGGAAAATTGAAATAGAGAGATTGTTATACCTATTGGAAGTGGGATCCCAATGATACACTCAAAGGACACAGCTCCGACACGAAAGCTCCTCCAAAATGGACACCCTTCCTTGCTCCTTGCTCCCAATCCTTGCTAGCACCTCCTCCTTGGTTGAATGAGAAGAAATGATGAAAGATTGGAAGAAGAATGGAGGGATTTGGAGATCAAAATAAAGAGGGAAGCTCTTAAGTTTGGGGAAGAACAAATTATGGTTCTATGTAGAGGTAAAAAGAGGCAAGAGTTTTCTTAAGGATTCTTTATAGGAAGGGGGCACTTGATGGCTGGTCATTAGATGAATTAGGGTTAGTTTTACATGTAGATGAGTGGCTAGGACTTGTCCACCCAATTCTAAGCCTTCGTATTGGTTCAATTAGTCATAAGGCTTTCTTTTTCACAAATATTCCAATAGGTAAATATCCTACTATGAAATATCTAGATATTGTTAATCTTGTCATTACTAGGTTATCCTAATCAAGAGTCTAGGCTCAAGGCTAATCTAGATTAGGCTAAGATTCTAGGTTAAGGCTTAAGTAAAGATTAGCACAATATTTAATTTATGCAAAATACAATTTTACCAAATTGTCAAAATGACCAAAATACTCCTAGACTAAAAAGTAGTAATTAGTTATCCTAATCACATGACTAGGCTCCCTTGGTCATGGTCAGTCTCTAGGCTTAGCAAAACTATGGTTTAACTAGTTAACCATCAAAATCACAAGTCATGGTTTTAAATAGTTTTAAATTAATTAAAAATTACTAAAATTATTACATAATTTAAATATCATTATTAAATAACTAAAATATACAAAAGTTCAAAATTACCCTCATTTTAGAAACTGGGTGCTACACAATGTTCTTTATCCGATTTGGTAAGAAAGCGACTTACCACTCCAATTGCATGTGCTATTGCGGGTCTTGTACAAACCATAGAGTACATAAAGCTTCTGACGGCCGAGGCAAATGGAATATTTTTTATCTCCTTCTTTTCCTTCTTATTTGAAAGGCTTTGTTCTGTACTTAGCTTAAAATGAGTTGCTAACAGTGTGCTGATTGGCGTGGAGTTCAATATATTGAACTTCTCCAGAACACGTTCAATATCTCTCTTGTGATAGCCACAACTTTCTTGCATTTCTGTCTCGAGAAATCTTCATCCCCAATATATGTTGTGCAGCTCCTAAGTCCTTCATGTCAAAGGACTTACTCAATTCCTTCTTCAACTTGTCAATCTTGGATATATCTTTTCCAACAACAAGTATATCATCAATATATAAAGAGAGAGTAATGAAATCATCATCAGAGAACTTTTGGACATAAACACAGTAATCTGCAGATGTTCTTTTGTACCCATTGTCAAGCATAAAAGAATCGAACCTTTTATACCACTGTCACGGTGCCTGCTTGAGCCCGTACAAGTCTTCTTTAATTTGCAAACCAAGTGTTCTTTGTCTTTTACCTTGAAATCTTCTGGCTGCTCCATATAAATTTTCTCCGCCAAATCACCATGGAGGAATGTTGTTTTCACATCTAACTGCTCAACTTCAAGATCTTGAGAGGCAACAAGACCAAGAATAACCCGAATAGAAGACATATTCACAATTGGAGAAAATATTTCTTCATAATCAATACCTTGCTTCTGACTGAAGCATTTCACCACGAGACGAGCTTTGTACTTGACTTGGCCATTTCCTTCATTCTTGATTTTGAACATCCATTTGTTCTTCAAGGCTTTTCTGTTCTTAAGTAGCTCCACCAAATCATAAGTGTGGTTCTTATGCAAAGAATCTATCTCCTCTTGTATAGATTTCTTCCACTTGGCACAATTTTCATGAACTTGTGCTTCATGGAAGCTTTCTGTTTCACCTGCATCTGTCACCATAGTATACTTTGAAGCATGATATCTAGTTGAGGGTTGTCGATCTCTCTCCGACCGTCTCAACTGAGGTATTTGTGGATGATCCATATGTAGTGGCTCTGCATGTTCATGCTCCCCCCTGCTCAAAACCTGGGAAACCTGAAATTTCTTCTTCTTGATGCACATCTTGAAAATTATTATTTTCTAGCATCGGAGAAGGAACAACATGTGTAGAGATTGGATCTGGGATGATGTGAATATTTTATGGCTCTTCTTTTTCAAAATCAGCAAGTGTTTTATCTTCACAAAATACAACATCCCTGATCCTCACAATTTTCTTATTTTTATGATCCTACAACCTATAACCAAATTCATCATTTTCATATCCCAAGAAGATGCATGGAATGACTTTGTCATCAAGTTTTGTTCTGTTCACCTTAGGTACATGCACAAATGCCTTGCACCCAAACACCCACAAGTGGGAATAAAAAAAATATTATTTCCACTCCAAAATCTTTCAGGAATATCTCCATTCAGAGGAACCGAGGGGGACAAGTTTATCAAGTAGCAGCAGTTCGTACTGCTTCTCCCCAAAATAATTTTGATAATTTAGCTAAGAATAACATACTCCTTATCCTTTCCACAATTGTGCGGTTTATTCTTTCTACAACCCCATTATGTTGTGGTGTGTGTGGAACAGACTTTTGGTGTCTAATGTCATATTTAGAGCAATAATCTTCAAACATCCTTGAAGCATAATTACCACCATTATTCATATGAATGCACTTTAAGAGTTTTCCAGTTTCTCTTTCAACTTTGGTATGAAAGTCTTTGAAAACTTCAAAGACTTGATCTTTGGATTTTAGAACATACACCTACACCTTTCTAGATGCATCATCTAAGAAGGTCACAAAGTAGGAGGCATCATTGAAGGTTTTAACATTTATGGGTCTACACAAATCTGAATAGACTAAGTCCAGTATGCTAGTTTCTTTTTTGTTATAATTTTTAACAAAAGCTATCTATTGTTGTTTACCAATTAAGCAATGACCACAGTGGGATAATGTTATACCTTGCATGGATAGAAGTAGTTGTCGCCTTGCAAGAGTTTGTATCCCTTTCTCCCTCATGTGGCTAAGTCGCTTGTGCCACAAATCCATAGAGGTACCTTCCATTGTTCCAAGTTCATCATTCTCCAAGTGTAACTGAGTCTTGTAGAGAGTGCAACACTTCTTTCCTCTCGCCAGTACAAGTGATGCTTTGGTAAGCTTCCAACATCCTTTACCAAAGCTGTTTGTGAATCCTTCTTCATCAAGCTTGCCGGTGGAGAGAAAATTGAGATGAAAATCTGGCACAAATCTAACATCTTTTAGCATCATCTTTGTTCCAAGGTTAGTGGTAACACAAATATTTCCAAGGTCAAAATTTTGAGAAGAGTTTTTGTTACCCATTTTTATCGTTCCAAGGTTACCTTCACGAAGCGAAGTGAAGTAGTCCTTCCAGGGAGTAGCATAGTAGGAGGCACCAAAATCAATCATCCATTCCGAGTCTTGGCAAGTGAGACTTGCACATTCTTCTTCACATGTCGAAAAAAGCACAATTTTATTGTCACTAACAACGGCTGCACTTTCATTCTTTTCTTGCTTCTTATTGGTCCTCTCTTCCTTTTGTTCTCGCTTGAACTTGCGACATTCCCGTTTTATGTGTCCACTCTTACCACATTGATAGCAACTGATGTCCTTCCTAGCTTTTGATTTTTTTCTTGACTTGTCTCAGTTCTGAGGCTGTTGGTTTTTGCTCCTCCCTCTATTCTCGGTAACAAGGGCATGAGAATAAGAGGATCCATATGACTTTCTTCGGACTTTTTCATTCAAAAGGTTTCTTGTAACTTGGTTCACGGATACAATTCCGTCAGGTGTGGAGTTACTAAGAGACACCACCAAAGTCTTCCAACTATCTGGCAACGAGCTAAGCAAAAGAAGGGCTTGAAGCTCGTCGTCCAACACCATATTCATGGATGCAAGATGATACTTTGAACTTCATTTAGATGTTCAGATATTGAGTCACCTTCCTTAAGCTTGAGATTGACAAGTTTTCAAATCAGAAAAGCTTTGTTGCCGGCAGTCTTCGTCTTATAGAGATTTTCAAGTTTCTTTCACAAGCTGTTCGCCGAAGTCCCATTTGACACATAGTGGAATACAGTATCATCCACCCATTGTCGAATGGTGTCAATCGTCTTCCGGTCGAGCTTCTTCCATTCTTTTACCATCATGGACTCTACCTTGGAGGATTCACCTTCAACCGGTGCGTAGAGGTCCTTGCAGTAAAGAAGGTCCATCATCTTCGCCTTCCATATCATCCAATTGCGGCCATTCAAGCTGCTCATTCGAATACCGCCAATAGGAGTCTCTATCTCAACACAAGAAGATTAGCAACATGTGCTCTGATATCACTGTTGGAAAAAAGAAGAAGATATTTTCCGTATTTGTGATGAGATGAGAATAAACTAAAATGGAAGAAAAGATAAAATAAGAAAGATTGCACACACATACACATGATTTATCGAAGTTCAGCTCAATTTGAGCTTACATCCTCCGTCCGCCCCTTCTTTGTTGTTTTCACTATAATCAAATGAAAGATTACAAAGACCTTCTCTCAAGTTGGTACAACTTAACTTGAGGATCACTTTCTCTCACAAACTCACTTTAAGTGGATTACAAGTGTGAGAATTACAAGTTGTGTGTGGTTGTATTGTTCTTGCAACTTGTTCATGTTCTCAACCTTCACCATCTCCCTCCTATTTATAGAGAGGATATGCCTCTTGGGTACACCATATTTGTTGCATGAAAAAGACCAAAAGATAGTCATTCCATCTCCCAAGGTTCGTTCTTACTTCCAAGATTCGTTCCTCCTTTTAAGAGCATCTCCAACCCTATTATCTTGTTTTGTGTTGTAAATCCTATGTGGCATGAGACATAAGACAATGTCTTTCCTATGTGGCAAGATGACATTCATACAAGACAATGAGATAAAAATATGTTCTCCAATGCAAAAGTTTGAGAAGACAATAAATTTTTTTTTTCAACTTCCAAAACAACTTTTTCACTTCTTTTATATATATATATATATATATATATATATATATATATATATATATATAATTGATGATGTGGACATAAAGTCATTGTGAAGTGCATTGTCTAGATCTAGACAACCAACTTCACATTCTCCTTGCCATGTCAACTTCACACTTTATTTCACATTTGCATTGGAGAGTACATTTGAAAAAAATGCTTGTCATTCCTATGTGGCAACCATTTTTTCCAAACTCACAATAGGGTTGGAGATGCTCTAAGGTTCATTACTCCTTCCAAGGTTCGTTCCTCCTTCTCCAATTAGTTGCATGGAGAAAGGTAATACATTAAAGTTGTATGCATGTAGTCATGGACTCCGTTCCCATCAAGGATAATAAAGAAAGCTCCAAAGTGAATAAATAACCTACATAAAATGAAAGGTGCGCTAATCATAATCTTGCTTGATTGAAAGAAATTGGACACATGTAAGTGACATTGATGTTGGTTCCATTTTTGCTTTATGATGACCCAAGACTCCAACCACAGCTATGGTCATGACTCATGAGCCATGACTGTGAATGAAAGGAAAAGAATAATGTGCCAAAAATGAAAGGAAGGAAAGAATAAAGCAATGCTTTTCCAAAAGCACAAAATATAAAAAACTTTGAAAAGAGTTGGGATTGCAACTTTTGCCCCCACATCCTTCCACTTTATTCTGCCCTCAAGTGAAAGAAACCTTCCAAAAATCTGGATTCTGACTGGTGGAAGTAGCACAAGGATCAAGGACAGTATGAACTGCTTGAACAACTTTATACTTTCAACCATATCATGATCAAATTCATTTACGTCCATATTCCTCGTACATATGAG
This sequence comes from Iris pallida, assembly GCA_029216955.1. NCBI lineage: Eukaryota > Viridiplantae > Streptophyta > Magnoliopsida > Asparagales > Iridaceae > Iris > Iris pallida. The sequence goes on from JANAVB010009400.1 coordinate 22,350,425, forward strand.
CTCATAGAAAACGGCATAGTCTTTAGAGAATATCCAAGCAAATACCATATGATATCAAAGCAAATACCAGTACTTACATTATTAGAGAACAAAACGAACAGTATGAATTTGAAATGTCTGAGTCCATATATATCATTCAAGTTACAAGAACAATAAAACATTCTAAAGATGGTCAGAAAAAAAAGTCCCAATTTTTATTATAAGTTTTCGTATGTGTATAGTTGGTTGTATACATAAATGTACAACATAAATGTGAATGGTTGATATTTCTGCAGGAGACTAACACCGGTTCCAGCTCGCATTATATAGTTCCATGAAGGCTCAAAAGTAAAAAAAAAAAAAAACACATAGAAAGAGAAGAACAAAGGAGTTTAATAGTTCCAGCCAAAAAGCTTGTATGCAGAAATTAGAGAACTGAGTGCAAGAGCAAAGAATGCCAGGAATGACATGGCTATGGAACCATCGATTTTTTTTGTGAATTTGTCACTCCCAAAGCTTGAAACCCAACCGGCATTTCTAGATGCTGCTGCTGATGATGCAGACATAAGAAGGTAGGCTAGTATCTGCAGCAAAAGAGAATATTCAACAATGATTCAGGTATGGATTTACAAACCCAAGTGGTCATTGATAAATTGGACCCATGAAAAATCAGTAACCAAATCAGATTTTTTTTTTCTTTTCTCTTTTATCAGCTACATTTCAAGTTCCATTAGTAAATAGAATTAGCTAGTTAAATACTTTAATCTATCCAGAATATAGTTGGCTTACTGTAATCTTCCTTGCATCTTGTACATCTAGAATGAGCACCATTCAACTTTCATGACAACTTGACAGGTACAAAACCGCCAAGTTGTGCAAGAAGTGAGAACTATCGTTTCTGGTAAGAATGTTAAGGTTTATGTTATTTCTTCTTTCTTTAGCTACTAAGAATATGATAATCCGGAAATTTTTACGCAAGTCTAACATTAAAGTGTGCACTCTGGTAGAAATGCACTCAGGTACCAGGTGTTCCATCTTTCAGTAATACATAGATTTTTCTGATGCACAATCATTTATATCTTTTAGTAAAAAGTTTAATGCCTATGTATTTAATAGAATACCTCACCTTGCTTGTTTTTGGAACTAAGTCATGATCAATAAGCAACGTGTAGTAAATGTAAGCCAATATTTGGTTTTGTAATGTGGAAATGTAAATGCAAAGATAGGAGCTTCTACCTAACATACTTATTAGCCTTGGACATGAAAGAACCCAATACAGAAAACAGGTATGGTGTCGTTATCTAGACTCATCTCTAATAACGTAAGGCGGCCTAGATAGCAATCATTTATGTTAGGGTGCAGCATGAAGTATATATGTTCGGCTCACTTCAACGGTCAACCTAAAGTTTTTCCGAGAGAAAATTTTCCTTCTTCAATCCTCTGCCACGAGTCCGAGACTATCTGAACACTAGCAGAGTAAGAAAGAAAGAGAAAATAGACTTGCCTGATCCATAGTAAAGTCAAAGAAGTAACTTATTGGACGGCTCATGACTCGCTGCTTCTTGCACATGTGGTGGATCTGAACATACACCTGGAACAAGGAGTAGATGAACACAATGACATTGACAGAGAGGCAATACCTGTATTCACAGAGAAAATTGGATCAAAACATCGCAGTTAACAAAGAAATAAAAATAAAAGAATAATTATCTACCCAATCTATTAATCAAATTTGAAGAATTTGTTGCACAACAAAACATTAGAGTGCTTGCAAAGTTGCTGCTATCTGATCTGATGGACATCATATGTCAAGATGCTCTTTGACACATACCCCCTTATACCTTTCCTTTTGAAGGCAGAACAGCCTCTCATCATTTGCTTATCATTGAATCAAAATACTGGTTTACATGGAAATTCTGCATATAAATCCCTGATATGAGAAACCATTGCGATGGTCTTAATGGCGGGTATGAAACTATATAGTTTCCAGTTAAAAAGTTATAGAAGACTTAAGCATGTAAGTTACCCATTACAGCATAGTTATGCTTTAAGTGTTTCAGATTCACAGCATAAATGCAAGGTTCCCAATGTTGGTTTCAGTAGTTTCGTCGATTCGGTATTGGTTTTGGCTCAAACAGAAAACCATGCTATATTGCACGAACATGGACACGTGTATGGATGCGGACACGATACAAATACGTGATACAGACATTTTCAAGTAGGTATACAAAGATAGTCATCTATGTTGCATGAGTATGGATACAGACACGATATGGATATGGAGTATGGAGATCATTTTGATGTGTTCGTGCAACATAGGAACTATGCTTTTATGTTCCTAAACAATATATTTTTAAATAAAGACTTGCTATAAGACAATGTCACGCTGACATGATACAGACACGCGGCACGAATATACTCAGCTATTTTGGCATTCTTTGGTGTATTTTGTGTGTTTGTGTCGTATCTGATACGTCTCTAACATGATACGACACGGATACACCGCCAATATTTGGAGTGTCCACGCTCCTAGTTGTAGGATATATTATGCATTGCTAAGAATTGTGAGTAATATACAAAACGATAATGCTCTAATTGATTTCTACTGTAAATGGTACTAATTTTCTACACTACTAGAGTCGCACAATTTTCGGGAAAGGCTTCGGTCTTGTTATTGTTGTATTATATCTTATGGACCATTTCACACTCCATCTTCCTTGTACAGTCCACAAGGTGAATGGCAAAATGGTTTTTTGAATCCACATGATTTCTTCTTAAAACCATTACCGCGACACTGTAAGAAGAATGAGTCTGGTCATAGAAACCACTTGGTAAGTAGCAAAGAAGCATGGAGGCTCCAAAATCGGTTTCGTGTCTATGTTGTGTCATATTGGAAACATGCATTGGGCACGATTACACAGACATTCCAAATTAACTAGGATAGAACAAAATATGCGACGTGTCCTTGTCCCTCTGTATTATGTCCTGTTGTATCGATTATAACTATTTTCAACCAAAATCCCAAAATCGAGTACAACAAGCCTCCTTACCGGAATTCCCGGTATCGGTTCAAACGAGTCACCGGCCCACCCTTTGGTCTTATCAGCCGCCATCACCGAGAACGACACCATGCTAAGCACCAATGTCAAGACCCTCAGCCACCCTACAACCCTCGACAGCTCCTCCGGCTTCCTCACCACCCTCCCTCCCCTCCCCCCAGTCGCCCCCTTCACCTCTGCCGCTTCCGTCCCCCTCATCACCATCCGGTTCGCCTCCGCCGCCCCCTCCGCCGCACCGACCGGCAGCCTCGGTACCGACGCCACCGTCATCCCTCCTTCCTTCTTCTGATAAAAAAGTAAATTTGAGTTACTATGCTTTTAAAAGAACTCAATTTTATTCCACGCAAAACATAGAATCCACAAAAATTGGAGCTTTTTCGAAAATTGCCGAACGTACAGTTGGGGAACTGAAGGAGTTCTCCTTCGTCGTCGGATATGTTGGTGCAGCGGCGGTCGGGTCGTCCGGCTCGTCCTCCCGGAGAGCCGACTTGAAGGACGAGGCAGAGCCCAGCGAGTCCTCCTTCTGGTGGTGCGCCGGAGACTCCCTCGTCTTCCTCGTCACGGGAGGAGGTGACCGGGCCGCCGCCGCCGCCGCCGCCGCCGCCTCCGCCTCTGGTGGGGGCGCGGCGGAGTCCACCACCGACTGGAGCAGCGACCGGAATGAGGAGGAGTCCTCCCTCAGGTGGTGGTTCGTCGGGTACTCCGCCGCTTCGAGGAGTGACCGCGGCCGGACAGCCGCGTGGTGGCTTCCGTTCGCGTCACGAGAGGCGGTTCTCGGAGGTGACGACAGGATCGGCTCCTTGCCTTGAGTGGAGGGATCCATTTTCGAGTTCGTAATGTTAAAAAAAAAAGGATTTTTCTGACGTTTTATATTATTTGGGGGAGGTCGCAAGCAGTGGGAGAGGGGACCACTCTTGAAAAAGATCAGTTACAGTTGAATGGTTGCTTCAGGTAATTACTTTGGTATTGGAAAAAATCTAAAAGAAGAAGAAGAAGAAGAAAAAAAAGAAAGATATAGCTCAGTTTGGATATATTTTCTGAAAATTATTTATGAAAATAGTTTTCTGAAAGTAAAAATATTTTTTTAGTATAGAAATTTTGAGTTTACGTCTAAGTTACTTTTATCTGAAAAATAATTTTAAAAAACAAATATTAAAATTTCTGTTTGGTAAAAAAATTTAGAAAATAATTTTTTAAATTGTGTCCACAGTTATTTGTGTCCAACAGCGTCCCTCCCAAACGTGTCCAAATGTGTTCCTCCCAAATGTGGATCCGAATATCTCCGAGGATCCAGCTATCGTCGGCTTTCTCCACCGCCGATGTCGTCGACGAGACGGTCAAGCTCGTCGTCCCAAAACCCTAATCCTAAGCCATTGACCGAGGTCCCAAAACCCCAACCCTAAGTCGACTTCGTTTTTGTGCGGTCGAGGTCGTCGACGAGTACGAGGCGGTCGAGCTCGTCGTCCACGTCAACTTGTTTTCGTGTGGGCCGAGCTCGTCCCCGTCAACTTGTTTTCGTGTGGGCCGAGCTCGTTCCCGTCGACTTCATCCAGGCCGTCCAAGTCGAGCTCGTCCCCGTCGACTTCACGGAGGCGGTCCATGGTCGAGCTTGTCCCCGTCGACTTTGTGCAGGCGGTCCATGGTCGAGCTCGTCCCCATCGACTTCGTCCAACGCCATTGACTTGGAGATCTTCGTCGGCTTCGTCCAAGGCCGTTGACTTCAAGGTCTTCATCAGCTGCAAGGATTTCAGTACGGTTGAGGAAGAAGGACGCCGAATATGGTAGTAGACTTCAAGGTCTTCGTCGGCTTCGAGAACGCCGGAGATGGCAGTGCTCTGATGGTGCTCAACAGTTTGAGGAGGAAAAAGGACGAGCACTTTTTTTTTGGATGAGAAAAAAATGAGGAGAGGAGAGAGAGAGTTTGGGGGAGAGGGTGAGGGTAGGACCCAGCCTTGCTGCTGTGGGAACGTTTTTTAAGAAAACACATTTCAAAAATAGCTTTCAACTATTTTGTGAAACCTAAGTTTAAACAGCTACTTCCTTTCATTTTTTTTTTCAAAACCACTCTCTGAGTGGTTATGTGCCAAACGTATTTTACTTCATCACTGGAGTTTAAACAGGCCCTGAGTGGTTATGTGCCAAACGTATTTTACTTCACCACTGGAGTTTAAACACAGAATATTGATTTATAAACTCTAACCAAACATGCCTGAATTCATATGGGTTTTTTTTTAATCTAACGGTTGATATATTATTAAAGATAGGGCTAATTAGTGTTTAGATCTAAGTTTATATCAACTTAAAATTTAAGTTTTAATATGTCCAATTGAAAAGTTTGGATCGTGAATATTTCTATTTTTTTAAAATATGTCCTTTTTCCAAATGCGTAAAAAATAATTTTTTAATATAAAATGGAGGATAAAATGGAAAAAAATTAGAAAAATAAAATAAAATCCATGTTCTAAACTTTCTAATTGGACATGATAGGACTTAAACTCTAAGCTGGTATAAAATCCAGGATCTAAACTCTAATTAGACCTTAAAGATAGGCTAAAATTTTACAAAAGTAATTTTAAATTTAATTTTTTATTTGTTAAATTGTTTTAATGTATTTTAATTTGTTAATTAATAATTATAAATTAATTAACAACTTACTTTAATTTAACTGTAGCATGGAGTTTTACTCCTTATAGTGCTGCGCTACCGTGCTTCCTGTAAAGCACACCAGGCATTCACTCTGCCTGAGAACTTATGTCACGCCCCAGAACCGGAATACCGGAGAGCGGAAGGGATGACTCAGCCAGCTACGTATTACGGATAGAAGAATACCGGATAATATGATCAATGCTGTCTACAAGACGAGGGGGTGCATACTACATGAAAGTCTTACTAGGGTTACTCAACATTTATTGTCTCAATCATTCAAACAAGAAACAATAAACAGAAAACATGTAAGATAAAGCAGTAAGGCATCCCAAACGCTCGGTCAAAATGTTCTTTGAGATCTGGCTTTACAAAACATAGCCAGAGGATATAACAAGGTATACACAATCGTTATCAGCTGCAGTCTGATTTAGCTATAATTATGTAAAAGTAAGTACAAGACAATCTGACTAACATGTCGGTGCCAAACGACAAAAGTAAAGTAAATAGTAAAACGAGCAGGAGGCAAGGGACCTACTCGTGTCCTCCGGCGATCATTCCTCTAGTAGTGACCATCGTGGAGGTGGAAGTAAGCTGAGTCCTCGAAAACAGGCTCTAAATCTGGCCATGCAAAACCAGAGAGGTTAGACCTCTAATAGCAAGTACCGCAAGGAAGCACGATATGAGAAATTGGAACCAGTAATAAGAGTAAAAATATGATAAAAGGTCTCTGCTTGCTACTGGAGTTCGCACAATATTACGACACTTCAAGCCAATTTTCCAACCAAACAAGGACAGAAGTTGACCCGTCATGTCTTGAAGTTCTGCTCATCTCGGTAGTTAACAGAGTAGATACAGTACAAAAATAAACCAATTTAAACGGCCATGCAACTACTACGGCTTGCTACTGTAAGTTCCAAGTTATCCTGGAAATATGCAATAAGGGATTCCTCAGTTCTTACTATGTACAAGCAAGGCTAGTCTACCCAAATCAATCAATTGTGCCAATCATGAATTAGACGAGTCCAGCGGGATGCCCGTCATCAATATACAATAAATAATATAAGCAGATATCGCTCTCCACCCGTGTGGCAGATTTACGGTATCCGTGGGAACCAGCCGGCATGTCGGGGCACTAATCGTCCCCAAGATGGCTGTCATGTAAGAACTCGGGAATCCATTCTCTCCATGCAATCGTTATTTTATTTAGCTTAATAGTCCCTCTGTTGATTGAAATCCCATGCCGTGGATCTTGGCTATTCAGAATGAGTACTTCCGTACAGAGTACGATATGTATAACTCTACAACGATGCCCGTACGGCTAGGTTGTAGGTCTTATATAGCGTAGTGCAACAATCAATCCTAGCCACGGAATAATCATGCCTTGACTTTAAGATGCACATGCTGCCTTTACAAAAAAATGAAAGTCAACATGTGTCCATTTGCCAAAGTTCGAATCGGCTAGTCGATCGTAATGGTTCATGGTTCATACATGAACGTGTCTTATTCAATTCAATAAGACATCTAGCCAGTCTCTTAGTTCCAACTAGGAACGTATGATCAATTATTAGTCAAGGTAACAATCAATGTCAATCAATGTCAATCCGGGACAAGGAACAGCTAAAAGGCACTATGGTCAGCAATAGATGGGAGCCCATTTATGTGGTCAGGTAAGTCAGGGTCCTTCTATGCAGCTGGAAAAGTAAAGTTCGTACGACTGAGAAAATATGGTCTTCTACGGCTAAGAAAAATGAGCATGCGGCTCGGAACTACCCAAGCCATGCGGCCAGAGAGGACATGCATATGCGGCTGAGAAAAATATGCGCTCATGCGGCTAGGAGAGTATACGCTCATGCGGGTGGGAGAGTATGCGCTCATGCAGCTATGGGCCATGTGGCCAGGAACGCAAGGAAACAAATGCTTTATGCAGCTGGGAGAAATATGTTTTATGCGGCCAGAGCTATGCGGCTAAGAAAAATTCATGCGGCAATGAACCAAGTGTCATGCTTATGCGGTCAAGTGGGGACTGAGTCTTATACGGCTCAGGAGACTGAGTCTCATGCGGCTCGAAGGGAACGAGTCTCATGCGGCTCGAGTAAATCTTGTATATGCGGCAGGGAGTTAAGGATTAGCTATGCGGCTGAAAGAATGCGGGCATATGCGACTGAAACTGCCAGGAGCCATGCGGTCAAGGCCATGTGGCTGAAAGGGAAACTTCCACATGAAGGTCCATGCGGCCGTCCACTGTTCTTCTTCTCCACTTTTCCGAGAAGAAGAACCATGGAATCCATGGCTTCCAAGCTCCACTAAACCTTCATTTAGGATCAGAATCCAGACTTCCATAGGTCAAAATGGGGTAAAAAGAAATTCTCTACAACGTGGAACCATAAAAACTTGAAAATAACAGGGTTAGCTAGATCAAAACCTAAGAAATCCGAATATGCAACAAACTTAGATCTATAAGAAATGAGCCATGGAAATTAAAAATACTAAGTACTAGAGTACCTAAGAATCTCGTGAGGAAGACAATGGAACAACAAAAATTGGAATCCATCAAGAAGCAAGTTATACTTGCCTAGCTCTCTAGGTTGGTGGGAGAGTAATGGAGGTTGAAGAAGAAGTAAATGAGAGTAATGAAGAGAGAAAAGTAAAGAAGTATTAATATCTAGCCCAAGTCAAGATCTCCACCACCCATTCCTTCCTACAAGATCTAAGCCATCCACTCCTTATCATGATGAACCAAGCTAAACTAGATTGGTTTAATGAACAGACTAAACCAAGAGCTAAAGCAAAAGCAGAAAAAAAATACAGAAAAAATTAATAAGTGCAAAATTGAAGAATTTAAATACAGAACAAATGCATGATAAATATTAAATAAATTTATTCAAGTATTACACGTATAAAAATACGTATTCTGGAAACGAGGAGTGACAACTTATTAAGGCATTTAAGACAACCTCAATATAGGATCCGTTTTCTGCAGAAAATACATAGTAGACAACAGTGATTATGGGTTCGTAACCCTTCCATGTTCCCAAGAACAAGTACCCACTGTTACCTGATAGTTTTCTTGTCAGTGGTCCTCCCTTGAACCGAAAGTTAGATGTCTAGTAGATTTCTCTTTGAACTAATAACATAAAACTTTATGGTAGGATTACAAAAACATACTATCAGAATGCCTTCAAGCCCATCTTTCCTATTGTGTGTTCAAATAGCTGATGCCTGAGGCCCTTCGTGAACAGATCCGCCATGTTATCCTGACTTTGAACATCGATGACTGCAATAATACCTCTCTTGATGAGATCGTTCACTCTCCTATGCTTTAACCGTACAGTTTTCTTCTTTCCGTTGAAGAGATCATTTGACGCCACCGCCGCAGTTGCCTGGTTGTCGCAGTATATCGGAATCATCGGTATCTGTGCTCAAACCACTGGAAGATCATACATGAGCTTCCGAAGCCACTCTGCTTCATCTGCTGCGGTATCAAGTGCAAAGAACTCAGATTCCATAGAAGACCGTGAGAGCATAGTCTGCTTCTTCGACTTCGACTTCCATGAGATAGCAGCTCTACCCATTATGAAAATGAATCCACCATTGGACCTCTCGTTCTCTAACTCTGAGTACCAGCTAGCATCACTAAAGCCTTCTACTACCGGCGGCTCTCCGCTGAAGTGCAGTGCATATGTCTTAGTCTTCTTGAGATATCTCATAACACGCTTCACAACTTTTCAGTGTTCAAAGCCTGGATTGCTTGTAAATCGACTCAGCATTCCCACAGCGAAAGCTATGTCAGGCCTAGTGGCAGTAATAGCGTACATCAAACTCCCGATGACGCTAGCGTACTCCAATTGCCTGACGCTTTCTTTGAGTTTGGCTCCAGCTTTTGATCACTTCGGTACGACGTATCAATAATAGGAAGATTATGATAATCGTATCGAGTGAGAATCTTCTTAATGTAATAAGATTGTGACAGTGCCTGTAATGCCCCGCTCCGTACGAGGCATTTGGTTGGCTTATTGGATGGGATCAGAATATTGG
>JANAVB010009400.1:22360156-22449311 GCA_029216955.1 Iris pallida
GGTCATTGATAAATTGGACCATGAAAAATCAGTAACCAAATCAGATTTTTTTTTCTTTTCTCTTTTATCAGCTACATTTCAAGTTCCATTAGTAAATAGAATTAGCTAGTTAAATACTTTAATCTATCCAGAATATAGTGGCTTACTGTAATCTTCCTTGCATCTTGTACATCTAGAATGAGCACCATTCAACTTTCATGACAACTTGACAGGTACAAAACCGCCAAGTTGTGCAAGAAGTGAGAACTATCGTTTCTGGTAAGAATGTTAAGGTTTATGTTATTTCTTCTTTCTTTAGCTACTAAGAATAGATAATCCGGAAATTTTTACGCAAGTCTAACATTAAAGTGTGCACTCTGGTAGAAATGCACTCAGGTACCAGGTGTTCCATCTTTCAGTAATACATAGATTTTTCTGATGCACAATCATTTATATCTTTTAGTAAAAAGTTTAATGCCTATGTATTTAATAGAATACCTCACCTTGCTTGTTTTTGGAACTAAGTCATGATCAATAAGCAACGTGTAGTAAATGTAAGCCAATATTTGGTTTTGTAATGTGGAAATGTAAATGCAAAGATAGGAGCTTCTACCTAACATACTTATTAGCCTTGGACATGAAAGAACCCAATACAGAAAACAGGTATGGTGTCGTTATCTAGACTCATCTCTAATAACGTAAGGCGGCCTAGATAGCAATCATTTATGTTAGGGTGCAGCATGAAGTATATATGTTCGGCTCACTTCAACGGTCAACCTAAAGTTTTTCCGAGAGAAAATTTTCCTTCTTCAATCCTCTGCCACGAGTCCGAGACTATCTGAACACTAGCAGAGTAAGAAAGAAAGAGAAAATAGACTTGCCTGATCCATAGTAAAGTCAAAGAAGTAACTTATTGGACGGCTCATGACTCGCTGCTTCTTGCACATGTGGTGGATCTGAACATACACCTGGAACAAGGAGTAGATGAACACAATGACATTGACAGAGAGGCAATACCTGTATTCACAGAGAAAATTGGATCAAAACATCGCAGTTAACAAAGAAAATAAAAATAAAAGAATAATTATCTACCCAATCTATTAATCAAATTTGAAGAATTTGTTGCACAACAAAACATTAGAGTGCTTGCAAAGTTGCTGCTATCTGATCTGATGGACATCATATGTCAAGATGCTCTTTGACACATACCCCCTTATACCTTTCCTTTTGAAGGCAGAACAGCCTCTCATCATTTGCTTATCATTGAATCAAAATACTGGTTTACATGGAAATTCTGCATATAAATCCCTGATATGAGAAACCATTGCGATGGTCTTAATGGCGGGTATGAAACTATATAGTTTCCAGTTAAAAAGTTATAGAAGACTTAAGCATGTAAGTTACCCATTACAGCATAGTTATGCTTTAAGTGTTTCAGATTCACAGCATAAATGCAAGGTTCCCAATGTTGGTTTCAGTAGTTTCGTCGATTCGGTATTGGTTTTGGCTCAAACAGAAAACCATGCTATATTGCACGAACATGGACACGTGTATGGATGCGGACACGATACAAATACGTGATACAGACATTTTCAAGTAGGTATACAAAGATAGTCATCTATGTTGCATGAGTATGGATACAGACACGATATGGATATGGAGTATGGAGATCATTTGATGTGTTCGTGCAACATAGGAACTATGCTTTTATGTTCCTAAACAATATATTTTTAAATAAAGACTTGCTATAAGACAATGTCACGCTGACATGATACAGACACGCGGCACGAATATACTCAGCTATTTTGGCATTCTTTGGTGTATTTTGTGTGTTTGTGTCGTATCTGATACGTCTCTAACATGATACGACACGGATACACCGCCAATATTTGGAGTGTCCACGCTCCTAGTTGTAGGATATATTATGCATTGCTAAGAATTGTGAGTAATATACAAAACGATAATGCTCTAATTGATTTCTACTGTAAATGGTACTAATTTTCTACACTACTAGAGTCGCACAATTTTCGGGAAAGGCTTCGGTCTTGTTATTGTTGTATTATATCTTATGGACCATTTCACACTCCATCTTCCTTGTACAGTCCACAAGTGAATGGCAAAATGGTTTTTTGAATCCACATGATTTCTTCTTAAAACCATTACCGCGACACTGTAAGAAGAATGAGTCTGGTCATAGAAACCACTTGGTAAGTAGCAAAGAAGCATGGAGGCTCCAAAATCGGTTTCGTGTCTATGTTGTGTCATATTGGAAACATGCATTGGGCACGATTACACAGACATTCCAAATTAACTAGGATAGAACAAAATATGCGACGTGTCCTTGTCCCTCTGTATTATGTCCTGTTGTATCGATTATAACTATTTTCAACCAAAATCCCAAAATCGAGTACAACAAGCCTCCTTACCGGAATTCCCGGTATCGGTCAAACGAGTCACCGGCCCACCCTTTGGTCTTATCAGCCGCCATCACCGAGAACGACACCATGCTAAGCACCAATGTCAAGACCCTCAGCCACCCTACAACCCTCGACAGCTCCTCCGGCTTCCTCACCACCCTCCCTCCCCTCCCCCCAGTCGCCCCCTTCACCTCTGCCGCTTCCGTCCCCCTCATCACCATCCGGTTCGCCTCCGCCGCCCCCTCCGCCGCACCGACCGGCAGCCTCGGTACCGACGCCACCGTCATCCCTCCTTCCTTCTTCTGATAAAAAAGTAAATTTGAGTTACTATGCTTTTAAAAGAACTCAATTTTATTCCACGCAAAACATAGAATCCACAAAAATTGGAGCTTTTTCGAAAATTGCCGAACGTACAGTTGGGGAACTGAAGGAGTTCTCCTTCGTCGTCGGATATGTTGGTGCAGCGGCGGTCGGGTCGTCCGGCTCGTCCTCCCGGAGAGCCGACTTGAAGGACGAGGCAGAGCCCAGCGAGTCCTCCTTCTGGTGGTGCGCCGGAGACTCCCTCGTCTTCCTCGTCACGGGAGGAGGTGACCGGGCCGCCGCCGCCGCCGCCGCCGCCGCCTCCGCCTCTGGTGGGGGCGCGGCGGAGTCCACCACCGACTGGAGCAGCGACCGGAATGAGGAGGAGTCCTCCCTCAGGTGGTGGTTCGTCGGGTACTCCGCCGCTTCGAGGAGTGACCGCGGCCGGACAGCCGCGTGGTGGCTTCCGTTCGCGTCACGAGAGGCGGTTCTCGGAGGTGACGACAGGATCGGCTCCTTGCCTTGAGTGGAGGGATCCATTTTCGAGTTCGTAATGTTAAAAAAAAAAGGATTTTCTGACGTTTTATATTATTTGGGGAGGTCGCAAGCAGTGGGAGAGGGGACCACTCTTGAAAAAGATCAGTTACAGTTGAATGGTTGCTTCAGGTAATTACTTTGGTATTGGAAAAAATCTAAAAGAAGAAGAAGAAGAAGAAAAAAAAGAAAGATATAGCTCAGTTTGGATATATTTTCTGAAAATTATTTATGAAAATAGTTTTCTGAAAGTAAAAATATTTTTTTAGTATAGAAATTTTGAGTTTACGTCTAAGTTACTTTTATCTGAAAAATAATTTTAAAAAACAAATATTAAATTTCTGTTTGGTAAAAAAATTTAGAAAATAATTTTTTAAATTGTGTCCACAGTTATTTGTGTCCAACAGCGTCCCCTCCCAAACGTGTCCAAATGTGTTCCTCCCAAATGTGGATCCGAATATCTCCGAGGATCCAGCTATCGTCGGCTTTCTCCACCGCCGATGTCGTCGACGAGACGGTCAAGCTCGTCGTCCCAAAACCCTAATCCTAAGCCATTGACCGAGGTCCCAAAACCCCAACCCTAAGTCGACTTCGTTTTTGTGCGGTCGAGGTCGTCGACGAGTACGAGGCGGTCGAGCTCGTCGTCCACGTCAACTTGTTTTCGTGTGGGCCGAGCTCGTCCCCGTCAACTTGTTTTCGTGTGGGCCGAGCTCGTTCCCGTCGACTTCATCCAGGCCGTCCAAGTCGAGCTCGTCCCCGTCGACTTCACGGAGGCGGTCCATGGTCGAGCTTGTCCCCGTCGACTTTGTGCAGGCGGTCCATGGTCGAGCTCGTCCCCATCGACTTCGTCCAACGCCATTGACTTGGAGATCTTCGTCGGCTTCGTCCAAGGCCGTTGACTTCAAGGTCTTCATCAGCTGCAAGGATTTCAGTACGGTTGAGGAAGAAGGACGCCGAATATGGTAGTAGACTTCAAGGTCTTCGTCGGCTTCGAGAACGCCGGAGATGGCAGTGCTCTGATGGTGCTCAACAGTTTGAGGAGGAAAAAGGACGAGCACTTTTTTTTTGGATGAGAAAAAAATGAGGAGAGGAGAGAGAGAGTTTGGGGGAGAGGGTGAGGGTAGGACCCAGCCTTGCTGCTGTGGGAACGTTTTTTAAGAAAACACATTTCAAAAATAGCTTTCAACTATTTTGTGAAACCTAAGTTTAAACAGCTACTTCCTTTCATTTTTTTTTTCAAAACCACTCTCTGAGTGGTTATGTGCCAAACGTATTTTACTTCATCACTGGAGTTTAAACAGGCCCTGAGTGGTTATGTGCCAAACGTATTTTACTTCACCACTGGAGTTTAAACACAGAATATTGATTTATAAACTCTAACCAAACATGCCTGAATTCATATGGGTTTTTTTTTAATCTAACGGTTGATATATTATTAAAGATAGGGCTAATTAGTGTTTAGATCTAAGTTTATATCAACTTAAAATTTAAGTTTTAATATGTCCAATTGAAAAGTTTGGATCGTGAATATTTCTATTTTTTTAAAATATGTCCTTTTTCCAAATGCGTAAAAAATAATTTTTTAATATAAAATGGAGGATAAAATGGAAAAAAAATTAGAAAAATAAAATAAAATCCATGTTCTAAACTTTCTAATTGGACATGATAGGACTTAAACTCTAAGCTGGTATAAAATCCAGGATCTAAACTCTAATTAGACCTTAAAGATAGGCTAAAATTTTACAAAAGTAATTTTAAATTTAATTTTTTATTTGTTAAATTGTTTTAATGTATTTTAATTTGTTAATTAATAATTATAAATTAATTAACAACTTACTTTAATTTAACTGTAGCATGGAGTTTTACTCCTTATAGTGCTGCGCTACCGTGCTTCCTGTAAAGCACACCAGGCATTCACTCTGCCTGAGAACTTATGTCACGCCCCAGAACCGGAATACCGGAGAGCGGAAGGGATGACTCAGCCAGCTACGTATTACGGATAGAAGAATACCGGATAATATGATCAATGCTGTCTACAAGACGAGGGGGTGCATACTACATGAAAGTCTTACTAGGGTTACTCAACATTTATTGTCTCAATCATTCAAACAAGAAACAATAAACAGAAAACATGTAAGATAAAGCAGTAAGGCATCCCAAACGCTCGGTCAAAATGTTCTTTGAGATCTGGCTTTACAAAACATAGCCAGAGGATATAACAAGGTATACACAATCGTTATCAGCTGCAGTCTGATTTAGCTATAATTATGTAAAAGTAAGTACAAGACAATCTGACTAACATGTCGGTGCCAAACGACAAAAGTAAAGTAAATAGTAAAACGAGCAGGAGGCAAGGGACCTACTCGTGTCCTCCGGCGATCATTCCTCTAGTAGTGACCATCGTGGAGGTGGAAGTAAGCTGAGTCCTCGAAAACAGGCTCTAAATCTGGCCATGCAAAACCAGAGAGGTTAGACCTCTAATAGCAAGTACCGCAAGGAAGCACGATATGAGAAATTGGAACCAGTAATAAGAGTAAAAATATGATAAAAGGTCTCTGCTTGCTACTGGAGTTCGCACAATATTACGACACTTCAAGCCAATTTTCCAACCAAACAAGGACAGAAGTTGACCCGTCATGTCTTGAAGTTCTGCTCATCTCGGTAGTTAACAGAGTAGATACAGTACAAAAATAAACCAATTTAAACGGCCATGCAACTACTACGGCTTGCTACTGTAAGTTCCAAGTTATCCTGGAAATATGCAATAAGGGATTCCTCAGTTCTTACTATGTACAAGCAAGGCTAGTCTACCCAAATCAATCAATTGTGCCAATCATGAATTAGACGAGTCCAGCGGGATGCCCGTCATCAATATACAATAAATAATATAAGCAGATATCGCTCTCCACCCGTGTGGCAGATTTACGGTATCCGTGGGAACCAGCCGGCATGTCGGGGCACTAATCGTCCCCAAGATGGCTGTCATGTAAGAACTCGGGAATCCATTCTCTCCATGCAATCGTTATTTTATTTAGCTTAATAGTCCCTCTGTTGATTGAAATCCCATGCCGTGGATCTTGGCTATTCAGAATGAGTACTTCCGTACAGAGTACGATATGTATAACTCTACAACGATGCCCGTACGGCTAGGTTGTAGGTCTTATATAGCGTAGTGCAACAATCAATCCTAGCCACGGAATAATCATGCCTTGACTTTAAGATGCACATGCTGCCTTTACAAAAAAATGAAAGTCAACATGTGTCCATTTGCCAAAGTTCGAATCGGCTAGTCGATCGTAATGGTTCATGGTTCATACATGAACGTGTCTTATTCAATTCAATAAGACATCTAGCCAGTCTCTTAGTTCCAACTAGGAACGTATGATCAATTATTAGTCAAGGTAACAATCAATGTCAATCAATGTCAATCCGGGACAAGGAACAGCTAAAAGGCACTATGGTCAGCAATAGATGGGAGCCCATTTATGTGGTCAGGTAAGTCAGGGTCCTTCTATGCAGCTGGAAAAGTAAAGTTCGTACGACTGAGAAAATATGGTCTTCTACGGCTAAGAAAAATGAGCATATGCGGCTCGGAACTACCCAAGCCATGCGGCCAGAGAGGACATGCATATGCGGCTGAGAAAAATATGCGCTCATGCGGCTAGGAGAGTATACGCTCATGCGGGTGGGAGAGTATGCGCTCATGCAGCTATGGGCCATGTGGCCAGGAACGCAAGGAAACAAATGCTTTATGCAGCTGGGAGAAATATGTTTTATGCGGCCAGAGCTATGCGGCTAAGAAAAATTCATGCGGCAATGAACCAAGTGTCATGCTTATGCGGTCAAGTGGGGACTGAGTCTTATACGGCTCAGGAGACTGAGTCTCATGCGGCTCGAAGGGAACGAGTCTCATGCGGCTCGAGTAAATCTTGTATATGCGGCAGGGAGTTAAGGATTAGCTATGCGGCTGAAAGAATGCGGGCATATGCGACTGAAACTGCCAGGAGCCATGCGGTCAAGGCCATGTGGCTGAAAGGGAAACTTCCACATGAAGGTCCATGCGGCCGTCCACTGTTCTTCTTCTCCACTTTTCCGAGAAGAAGAACCATGGAATCCATGGCTTCCAAGCTCCACTAAACCTTCATTTAGGATCAGAATCCAGACTTCCATAGGTCAAAATGGGGTAAAAAGAAATTCTCTACAACGTGGAACCATAAAAACTTGAAAATAACAGGGTTAGCTAGATCAAAACCTAAGAAATCCGAATATGCAACAAACTTAGATCTATAAGAAATGAGCCATGGAAATTAAAAATACTAAGTACTAGAGTACCTAAGAATCTCGTGAGGAAGACAATGGAACAACAAAAATTGGAATCCATCAAGAAGCAAGTTATACTTGCCTAGCTCTCTAGGTTGGTGGGAGAGTAATGGAGGTTGAAGAAGAAGTAAATGAGAGTAATGAAGAGAGAGAAAAGTAAAGAAGTATTAATATCTAGCCCAAGTCAAGATCTCCACCACCCATTCCTTCCTACAAGATCTAAGCCATCCACTCCTTATCATGATGAACCAAGCTAAACTAGATTGGTTTAATGAACAGACTAAACCAAGAGCTAAAGCAAAAGCAGAAAATAAAATACAGAAAAAATTAATAAGTGCAAAATTGAAGAATTTAAATACAGAACAAATGCATGATAAATATTAAATAAATTTATTCAAGTATTACACGTATAAAAATACGTATTCTGGAAACGAGGAGTGACAACTTATTAAGGCATTTAAGACAACCTCAATATAGGATCCGTTTTCTGCAGAAAATACATAGTAGACAACAGTGATTATGGGTTCGTAACCCTTCCATGTTCCCAAGAACAAGTACCCACTGTTACCTGATAGTTTTCTTGTCAGTGGTCCTCCCTTGAACCGAAAGTTAGATGTCTAGTAGATTTCTCTTTGAACTAATAACATAAAACTTTATGGTAGGATTACAAAAACATACTATCAGAATGCCTTCAAGCCCATCTTTCCTATTGTGTGTTCAAATAGCTGATGCCTGAGGCCCTTCGTGAACAGATCCGCCATGTTATCCTGACTTTGAACATCGATGACTGCAATAATACCTCTCTTGATGAGATCGTTCACTCTCCTATGCTTTAACCGTACAGTTTTCTTCTTTCCGTTGAAGAGATCATTTGACGCCACCGCCGCAGTTGCCTGGTTGTCGCAGTATATCGGAATCATCGGTATCTGTGCTCAAACCACTGGAAGATCATACATGAGCTTCCGAAGCCACTCTGCTTCATCTGCTGCGGTATCAAGTGCAAAGAACTCAGATTCCATAGAAGACCGTGAGAGCATAGTCTGCTTCTTCGACTTCCATGAGATAGCAGCTCTACCCATTATGAAAATGAATCCACCATTGGACCTCTCGTTCTCTAACTCTGAGTACCAGCTAGCATCACTAAAGCCTTCTACTACCGGCGGCTCTCCGCTGAAGTGCAGTGCATATGTCTTAGTCTTCTTGAGATATCTCATAACACGCTTCACAACTTTTCAGTGTTCAAAGCCTGGATTGCTTGTAAATCGACTCAGCATTCCCACAGCGAAAGCTATGTCAGGCCTAGTGGCAGTAATAGCGTACATCAAACTCCCGATGACGCTAGCGTACTCCAATTGCCTGACGCTTTCTTTGAGTTTGGCTCCAGCTTTTGATCACTTCGGTACGACGTATCAATAATAGGAAGATTATGATAATCGTATCGAGTGAGAATCTTCTTAATGTAATAAGATTGTGACAGTGCCTGTAATGCCCCGCTCCGTACGAGGCATTTGGTTGGCTTATTGGATGGGATCAGAATATTGGACCGTGACTTATGTTGGGAATGAGAAGAATTGAGACTGATGCAGTCTCTCTTAGCTGGCTAGACGGAATGGATATTGGAACGTAGCTCGCTGGTGGAGCTACGCTTAGTAGAATTTTGGGTGAGTGGAACTGTCCTTCCTCCTCCTTACTCCTTCAAGCTTAATAGATGAAGTATTGAAATGCTATGAACTGCCCCTAAATGTCCCATATGTTAGTTGCTGAATAATAAAGATGCTTTTGCTGAGAATTATTAAAATGTATAACACATTGAACTGCTAATGTGATTCGATGCCTGAGATTGAATTGATAACCTTGTTCCTTATGCTTAATGCTGCTGAAACGATAAAACACTTGATTAATGAGATGCCTTGTGAATGATAGAATAAGAAGTGAACTGGCGGTGCTATCGACCCAATGAACTGAATGAAACACTAGAATCATGTACTGAAGAATATGAAATACTACCTGTCCCTTATAAGAAATGAATGTATGTTAAGTTCCTCTTAAGAAAGGAATGATATGAGATACATTGCAATGAAGCAATGAATGAGATATGATAAAGCTGGGATCGTTGAGATCACCAAATAAAATGATGGTAATGACAAAATAAATAAGTCATTGAATATGACTAATGATGCACTGTTGTCTTTACTTTCCTTAATATATTTTACCATGCAATTTTGTTCACAATCGAGTCGGACACGCATTCGCATGGTCATGGACAACTTGTATACAAGGTTTGAGTAATAATTTCCTCGAACGGTTCCTCGGGCCCTGGGGACCGATTCGGCCTAGGAGGAAATAATGATAAGTGCTATGGGAGCACGGATAAGGCGGGGCAGCATAGAGGCTCGCCACCTACTATGCTGACCGCATTATCTTAAAATGAAATGAAATGAGAAGAGTCCATATGGTTTAACAACACCAGTGACCATGTAGTCAGGATGCATGCTAATAAATGTTTTGTGCAGGCAGAGTAAGTATATCAGATAACCTGTAATTGATACAGGTACGAGGAGTCGGCTATCGGTAAAAAATCACATAATTGTGATATTGTATAAGTTGGTTTAACTTGCCTGCTTAACATGTTCCATTTAGTATGCTAGAAAGATGCCTTGCTATAATCATTGCTCAAACACAACATACATGCTAAGTGATGCTTGAAGTGAGAACTGTTATAACATGTTTAAAATGTTAATGTTAACGATGCCTCAATGATGCCTTTTCATGATAACACCTAGTATGCCTCAATGATGCCTTTGCATGATAACACCAAGAATGATAAATGATATGTCCACATGAATGCTACTAAGAATATGTTTACATGCTTCACTCTGATTATTGCCCATGAACTGTAAACTGATGTTAGGCCCAAGTAGAAAGATCACTCTAAGAAATGCTTGCTTAAATGATCACTTTAATGTTGGTTTATGCGAGTGGGTTGGATTCTGCTTGCCAGTACATAGATGATGTGCTGACCCACGTTTTGTGGGCAGGTGTTCGTGCTTGGAATGTTCTACACACGAAGATTGGCTTGATTGGTCCCGCGGCATCGAAGATTTGTTGGGCATACAGAAGCTCTCCTTGTACAAGATGATGTCTTCTGTTTATAAAGGGCATAATGTATGGAACATTGTAATCAGTTGTATCAGTGAGATTGTAAGCCAAGTCAGTATATCGAGTGGTAATCCAATGTATCCAAATATCAAATGTAAGCTGTATAGCATTGTTCAGTTGGTTTCCAATGTAAAGTGAGATATGCTGTAATTATTGTACTTCAATACAAGTCTTGTACTCTTCTTCAATTATCAATAAAGAGAATAAAGTTCTACATATCTCTGTGTGGCTTCAAGTTACTCTTTTTCTCCGCTGCTATAAAGAAGTGATGTACTTCTATTCAATAAAAAAGATTGTCCTCATTAAATTCAATTTATCTGCTTCTGCCGCTGCGATGTGTTCCTATTTGAAGAATAATCGATTATGTACCATCTTTGCCTTGTACAAGTGCAATACCAGACTTGTACGGCATCACGTCCAAGCGAGGACGATCGATTCCAAGAGATAAAATATGTGAATAAATGACTCTATGAATCGGGGCATGACAAATTGGTATCAAAGCACGGCTTTACGTCCTTGGTCTCTTCTTTGGTTCGTTTCAAATCAAAATTGCATCGATGATTGACCAAAGTTGCTTCCGCGATCACTCAACGTTGCTTCCGCGATTAAATCAAAGATTGCTTCCGCGATTATATTGTTGTTGTTCTGTAATCATCCTATGTTGTTCGTGTCTGAAAGATCATTGCTTGGCTGCTCACTGGATGTTCCATACAATAAGTCTATATACATTGTGATGCCCCTGAAAGAATGATTGTTGTTGGTTTGGACACAAATAACCCAACAATGACTCGATGCCATAGTATGCTATATTGTGAATGCTGTTAGAAATATGGGAATATAGAAAAGTGGCTGGGTATGCTGTAACAAGTTGAGAATTGCATGTGATACAGAAAGAATTGGGAATAAAATAATTGATGGATGAGTTCAACAGAATTAGTGAATTGACTCATGCGTGCTGGCTACTGCTTTCTAGACCCTAAGAATGTTGGCTTGTGATATTGAGACCCCGAGATGTTGGTTAAGTATTATGATCATTATAAGATCATGAATGTCCGGAATAGATTGAGTTGGTATTGTTTAAGGATGGCTTCGTTTCTGAGTGGTATATTGCCTCTACCACCTCAGAACGAGATGTATGTTGACCTTTCCATAGAATAACAATAAGACTATCTGTGGGTACTGGGTAGTGCCGAGACTTAGCTGAGAGTCATGTATTATTGCTAGATGACTCGAGTGTCCCCTGACAGTGATGCTATGTTGGGTAGCGAGATTGTAGAAATGATAACGGTTGGCTGGGTTAGAAATTGTTTAGTCGAGTGATGACTCGAGCTAGTAAGACAGTTAGTATGCTACGGGTAAATAGACTTGGCTAGAGAATATTGTGGCTTAGAACATCTGAATGTTGACTTCGATTGGTTGGATACAAATCAAATGTGGCTAATACAAAGTTGGTTGCTAAGCTGAAAGTTTAAAAATATTGTCGGTGAATCAAAGGGATATTAGAAATCTGTGCCTTGATCCTAAGGTGTAATAGATGTCAATCCATCTTGATCACCAAAGAATAGTCATTGCATAGATGCATGATGCTGAAGAATTGAATTGTACTAGAAAAATAACAAGTAGTGACTCAGAATACTGTTGTTGCCTAGAGGATGGTTAAGTGATACATAAATTGTCGGATTGAATGGGATGAACTACTTGACCATTACTGCATGAGATTAAGAATGCCGTAAGATAGTTTGATGATTGAGAAACAAATGGAAACGAGAAATTACAAACATGTTGGATAATGTCGGTATAGGTGATTGTTGGTTGGGATATAGATTGTTGGCTTATGACTTAGTGGTTTGACTCTGTCATGCGGACCGAATAGTATGATTCCATAATTATGTTAAGACTATCGGAATCGATGACCCTTGAATAGTTAGCATTGGCTTATGGGTTCGCGTGGGTACAAGGGAATTTGAATAGAAATGTGGATCATTGGGAATTTACTTGATGGATTATTAGAACGATGAGAATCGTATGTCGGGTTGGAATTTGACCGTAATATTGATAGATCGATCTTAGTCGATCGTTGGGTAAGTCTAGAGTGAGCCTCTGTGAAAATTATTCCTTGAGGAAGACACTAGATAGATAGACTTGACCCTAGAAACTGTGGGCTGCATGACCAATTGTTGGCATAACCAACAATGGCGATTAGTTATTCAGACTGAGTTAAAACCCATAGGTTTGGATAGAGTTCCTTAGAACTGTTGGTTGCTTGTTGGCCTTAAGAATAAGAAACTAGTATAACCCTAGTAGCCGTCCACTCTAGGGAAGTCACCTGAACGATTAAGTTTAGCTATCAGTGTAGCTAACCTTAGAGACTGACTGAATAATAGGTGACCATTGGAGACCCATAGGATGATCTTGTGGCATTGAATGAGAGACAACGATAATGAGTATTGACCTAAGGGAATGTATGCTTCAACTTGAGCCTTAAGAGATGTTTGACCCTTGAGGATTATATGTCGGCTATAAGTGGGAATTGCAACCGTAAGGTAAGGCTTGAGTGTACCTATAGTCGGGTAGCTAAGTTAACCTTGACTGTTGCATAGAATTATACCCTGACTCGGGTAATCGATAGGGGGTGACGTCGGACTGTGTCTTATAGAAAAGATGAGTTGCCTCGGTGAAAAATATTGTTGGATGTGGGATGGAATATGATTGCATGTTGTGAACTCTTGATATGGTTGGCTCTAAGTTAGACCCTTGATCGAATGTTAGAAATGTCATGCTTGGGTATAAAATTTAACCAAGTTGTCCCTGATATTAAATATTGTGGCCGGGAAGATACTGATTGTGGCAAAATGAATAAAGCAATAAGTCAAATGAAAGGATGCTAAGTCGGATTTAGAAAAAAGAATTATATTGTGGCTGATCGAATCGCACTAACATGGAAGTTGGCTGAAGTACATATATTTTGGGGACGCCTAAAGTATGTGTATGGATCCAGCCGAAGTGATTGGTTGCGACTGAGATAACATTATGGAAAGAAATTATCGCACTAGCGCGGACTTTGGCTGAAATGTATATATTTTGGGGACGCCTAAAATATGTGTATGGATCCAAACGAAGTGATATGTTGCGACCGAGATAGAAATGCAAGGAAAATATTGGCGAATCAATGAGAAGTTACAAGTAATTGAAAAAGAGATAGACAGATCGAATCGTTGATGGATTTAAATGGTACAGTTGGATATATATTTTGAAATGACCGAGTGGGCTGAAATAAATATTGATTTGAAGCTGAATGAGGAAACTCATGGTGATTAAGTGAATCTTGTGGAAGACTTGTTCCTTAAGTTTCGAGGACGAAACTTTTTCTGAGTGGTATATTATGTAATGCCCCGCTCCGTACGAGGCATTTGGTTGGCTTATTAGATGGGATCAGAATATTGGACCGTGACTTATGTTGGGAATGAGAAGAATTGAGACTGATGTAGTCTCTCTTAGCTGGCTAGACGGAATGGATATTGGAACGTAGCTCGCTGGTGGAGCTACGCTTAGTAGAATTTTGGGTGAGTGGAACTGTCCTTCCTCCTCCTTACTCCTTCATGCTTAATAGATGAAGTATTGAAATGCTATGAACTGCCCCTAAATGTCCCATATGTTAGTTACTGAATAATAAAGATGCTTTTGCTGAGAATTATTAAAATGTACAACACATTGAACTGCTAATGTGATTCGATGCCTGAGATTGAATTGATAACCTTGTTCCTTATGCTTAATGCTGCTGAAACGATAAAACACTTGATTAATGAGATGCCTTGTGAATGATAGAATAAGAAGTGAACTGGCGGTGCTATCTACCCAATGAACTGAATGAAACACTAGAATCATGTACTAAAGAATTTAAAATGCTACCTGTCCCTTATAAGAAATGAATGTATGTTAAGTTCCTCTTAAGAAAGGAATGATATGAGATACATTGCAATGAAGCAATAAATGAGATATGATAAAGCTGGGATCGTTGAGATCACCAAATAAAATGATGGTAATGACGAAATGAATAAGTCATTGAATATGACTAATGATGCACTGTTGCCTTTACTTTCCTTAATATATTTTACCATGCAATTTTGTTCACAATCGAGTCGGACACGCATTCGCATGGTCATGGACAACTTGTATACAAGGTTTGAGTAATAATTTCCTCGAACGGTTCCTAGGGCCCTGGGGACCGATTCGGCCTAGGAGGAAATAATGATGAGTGCTATGGGAGCACGGATAAGGCGGGGTGGCATAGAGGCTCGCCACCTACTATGCTGACCGCATTATCTTAAAATGAAATAAAATGAGAAGAGTCCATATGGTTTAACAACACCAGTGACCATGTAGTCAGGATGCATGCTAATGAATGTTTTGTGCAGGCAGAGTAAGTATATCAGATAACCTGTAATTGATACAGGTACGAGGAGTCGGCTATCAGTAAAAAATCACATAATTATGATATTGTATAAGTTGGTTTAACTTGCCTGCTTAACATGTTCCATTTAGTATGCTAGAAAGATGCCTTGCTATAATCATTGCTCAAACACAACATACATGCTAAGTGATGCTTGAAGTGAGAACTGTTATAACATGTTTAAAATGTTAATGTTAACGATGCCTCAATGATGCCTTTTCATGATAACACCTAGTATGCCTCAATGATGCCTTTGCATGATAACACCAAGAATGATAAATGATATGTCCACATGAATGCTACTAAGAATATGTTTACATGCTTCACTCTGATTATTGCCCATGAACTGTAAACTGATGTTAGGCCCAAGTAGAAAGATCACTCTAAGAAATGCTTGCTTAAATGATCACTTTAATGTTGGTTTATGCGAGTGGGTTGGATTCTGCTCGCCAGTACATAGATGATGTGCTGACCCACGTTTTGTGGGCAGGTGTTCGTGCTTGGAATGTTCTACACACGAAGATTGGCTTGATTGGTCCCGCGGCATCGAAGATTTGTTGGGTATACAGAAGCTCTCCTTGTACAAGATGATGTCTTCTGTTTATAAAGGGCATAATGTATGGAACATTGTAATCAGTTGTATCAGTGAGATTGTAAGCCAAGTCAGTATATCGAGTGGTAATCCAATGTATCCAAATATCAAATGTAAGCTGTATAGCATTGTTCAGTTGGTTTCCAATATAAAGTGAGATGTGCTGTAATCATTGTACTTTAATACAAGTCTTGTACTCTTCTTCAATTATCAATAAAGAGAATAAAGTTCTACATATCTCTGTGTGGCTTCAAGTTACTCTTTTTCTCCGCTGCTATAAAGAAGTGATGTACTTCTATTCAATAAGAAAGATTGTCCTCATTAAATTCAATTTATCTGCTTCTGCCGCTGCGATGTGTTCCTATTTGAAGAATAATCGATTATGTACCATCTTTGCCTTGTACAAGTGCAATACCAGACTTGTACGGCATCACGCCCAAGCGAGGACGATCGATTCCAAGAGATAAAATATGTGAATAAATGACTCTATTAATCGGGGCGTAACAGTGCCAGTCCAGTGTCTGTCCGGATGATTTTGAGTCCCAAGATAACATCAGCATCCCCCAAGTCCTTCATACTGAACTTTGTCGAGAGAAACTTCTTTGTCTCAGTGACACAGCTTATATCCGTACCTAGGATTAGCATGTCGTCCACGTACAGATAAACGATGACTCCTCTACCGTCAGCAAATTTAGTATAGACACACTTGTCTGTTTCGCTGACCCTGTAGCCATTTGACCTTAGAACTTTGTCAAACTTTTCATGCCACATTTTGGGAGCTTGTTTTAAGCCGTATAGAGATTTTACCAACTTGCAGACTTTGTCTTCTAGGCCTCTGACAATAAATCCTTCTAGCTGTTGTATATAAATCTCTTCGGTCAGCTCGCTATTCAGGAATACTGTTTTTACATCCATCTGGTGTATCACTAGTTTGTGTATTACCGCAAGGGCAATTAACAATCTGATGGTTGTCATCCGTGCTATTGGAGCATATGTGTCAAAGTAGTCGATCCCCTGTTTTTAAGAAAACCTCTTGGCCACTAGCCTGGCCTTGAACTTGTCAATGGTTCCATCAGCTTTCATTTTCTTCTTGAAGATCTACTTGCATCCGATGGATTTTGCTCCTTTGGGTAAATCAACTAACACCCATGTGTAATTGGAAGTAATTGAGTCAATTTTATTGTCTATTGCCTCCTTCCAGAAGACAACATCTCTGGTCTTCATCGCCTCATCATAGGTAAGCGGATCTACTTCCACATGATAGGTGACGAAGTCATCTCCGAAGATCTTCGGCCTCTTTGCTCGCTTCGTCGACGGCTCAGTGAGTTCTGGTTCAATTGTTGTTTCTCCACCAACAACTTCATCTTGGACTACTGGCTCATATGAGATCTCAGTCTCATTTGCACCTACATTATTCTCCGGAATATCTGTAAGAACAATGTTTTTATGTCTTGCAAACTTGTCTTCAAAAAATTCAGCATCGCGAGATTCGATGATATGATTTGACTCAATATCAAAAAATCTCCGAGCATCACTCTTCTCGGCATACCCAAGAAGATTGCCTTCGTAGTCCTTTTCCCCAGCTTCTGAATCTTCAGATCTGGGAGCTTCACATAAGCCAGACACCCCCACACTCGAATGACATTCAAGTTAGGTCTGACTTTGAACTAGAGTTCATGAGGAGTTATGTCAGAAGTTGCATAAGGCACTCTATTCAGAATGAAAGTGGCCGTTAATGCAGCTTCTTCCCAGTAGCATTTTGGAAGACCTGCAGTTAGCAGCATTGAGTTCATCATTTCTGTCAACGTTCGGTTCTTCCTCTCTGCTACTCCGTTAGATTGAGGAGAATACAGAGCAGTAGTCTCGCAGATGATTTTATGTTCTTTGCAAAACGATGCAAATTTATGAGACCGATATTCTTCGCCTCGATCACTTCTCAACCTCTTGAGTTGTTGTCCAGTTTGCCGTTCAGCTTCGGCCCTGAACTCCTTGAACTTCTCGAACGCTTTGTCTTTGGATTTGAGCAAGTAGACGAATGCGTATTTAGAGAAGTCATCGATGAAGGTTATGAAATACTTCATCCCGACTTTTGTAGAGAATTGTTTGAAGTCACAGATATCAGAGTGAACCAACTCCAGAAGATTTGTGCTTCGATTAACCCGATGAAAGGGTTTTCTAATGATCTTTGTCTGAGCACATACTTCACATTTCTCTACCTTATCCCCACACTTGGAGATAACTCCTAGACTAGACATTTTATTTATTCTTTTACAATGAACATGTCCTAGCCTATTATGCCACAATTCAAAAGAATAATCAGAAAGAGCGATTGCATTGATATCATTAGACTGGTTTACAATCTGAATTTTAAACATCCCTTCGGTTTGATAAGCCTTTCCAAAGTATGTTCCCTTCTTGGACATTACCATCTGACCAGCATTAATGTCCATCCTTAGCCTGCGTTGTTAAGCAGACTCCCAGAGATCAGGTTCTTGGCAATCACCGGAACATGCTTTACTCCTTGGAGCATCAGAGTGTTTCCGGAAGTAAGTTTCAGCTCCACAGTCCCGATCCCCAGAACTTCAGCTTGGGCCTGGTTCGCCATGATAACCTTCTCAGAAGTTGGCTGGTACGTGGCGAACCGTTCCCTCCCAGAACAGACATGGCAAGTCACACCGGTGTCTATCTACCAGTCATAGTCAGCCCCCACAGTTGTGACCTGAGCGATCATAGCAACGAGGTTAGAAACCAAATAAACCTTACTAGGCTCACCTTTCTCTGATTGTTTGGGCTTGGATCTGTATTCACTCTTGTAGTGGCCTTTCTTGCCACAATTGAAGCAAGTCACGTAGGACTTGGACTTCTGTTGTTTGAATGAAGGACCCTTCACTTTCATATTAGTGGAATCCTTCTTTTTGTGATGAGAAGCCACCAGCTTCCCCTTGGGCTCTTTCATCTGCACCAGATTGGCTTTGACCAACTATTTGGACAGAGTGTCCATCTTCTGTTGAGAACGCATCTCGTACTCAACATGGATCTCTTGAAGGAGATCTTCCAAGCTGATATCCAGCTTCTTCCGATGCATTCTTATATAGAATGTACTCCATCCTGCGAGAAGTTTAGAGACAATCCCTCCAACGACAAACTTATCGACGAGGGACATTTTCTCGTCTTCTAGCTTCTGGCGTAGTTTCAAGAACTCTTTTACCTGAGACAACATTGCCTTCTCGTCTTCGAAGAGCCACTTGTGGTACTTTTCGACGATGAAGATTTTTGATCTATTGTCGTCATCTTCATACAGTTTTCCCAAGGACTCCCAGATGTCCCTGGCAGAAGGATTCTTGGAGTATGACTCTGCCAGGGAGTCCTCCATTGCATTCAGAATCAATAGCCTATAAAGACTATTGTCCCTTCTCCATTTGGTCACTATGACTTGTGCAGCAGCAATGGCATCTGCTGTACCACCTTCTGGAGTCGTCGGTCCTTCTGGAATTGTTGGTTCAGTCTCAATCAGCACATGATCGACATCCACCAGTTGTAGATTACGGGTGATTTTTCTCTTCCATATTTGAAAGTATTCTCCGTCGAACTTCTCCAGTTTGTTAAAGCTGGTATCGAGTAGAGAGGCACGAGAGTTTTCCATTGTGCTGGTCTAGCTTTGAGATTGTTAAAACCGGGGCACAATTTTTAATGGAAAATAAGATAATGAAACAATCATAAGAATAATGTTTCAATACAACACTTCAAGAAAGGTGCACAACCAGAGATCCTAGGAGGATTCTGGAATATAAGAATCTAAAAAGATTTCGTATACGTAGGAAACGACAAAGACACTTCTAAGAAGAAGATTCTGGCCGAATTGCTAAAGGCAACAGCAGCGATGACAGACGATAGATGAAAGTGGCTTGCTGGGGTGTTAAGAACACCAGTGCTCAAAGCTAGATCCGCCACACGGTCAGCTTCCAGGAACCAACAAGTTCAAAGGAACTCTGGAACGCTCTGGTATTCTGCTCTACAACGGACTGCTGCTCGGAACGACAAGGAAAAAAACGATTGCTTGAGGTGCTGGAATTCCAGTGGCTCGAGGAACTCTCTCTTCTCTCTTTTTGGAATTTTTTAAAAGAATAATTCTCTGTCTCTCGAGAGAGAAGTGAGGCCCTGAATATATAGCCACTGCTATAACTGCTCAGATCTGTAATGTATGCCACAAAATAATATCAGATCCACTATTTTAGGATTGTTTGCCATTGATTGTAAAAGTACAGAACAATTTTATGGGAGGACTGAACTTAGACTCACAATACAAACTCGCTTGTACAAATAAAGCCTAGGGACGAAAACCTAGGTACAGCAATCTAAGTACAATTGTTTATTTTAGATTCTGGGGGTGACGATAGAGGCTCGGGAAGGCGACGACAGCCCTGCCTTACTCCTTGGACAATCGGTATGCAACTTTGGCTCCTGTGAAGAGATGGTTGGCATTGACGAAGAAATGCTCTTCTTGCTCTCCTCGTGTTGCTCTTCTGACTTCTCTCTCTCTCTGTGTATTTTTCTCTCTGATAGCGTATATCTCTCCTTGTATATTTTACAAGAGAATGGCACCCTGCTATTTATAATAGTGGGGAGCATCATTAGGGTTTGGATGATTACCCATTCTCAAAGTGGCGGCAGCCTGATGCTTAATCAATCTGGTCCATTAGTTTTAATCGTGATAGATCTGGGCCATAAATGGGGATAGCACTGAATCCTGCGAATGATTAATGCTGATTGCTTTAAATCTTCATGATTGGTTGTGTCAAGCTTGGATTTCTCATCACGTGTCCCATTGGCTTGATCATGAATGATATGACCTGATCTCATTAATTATGAGGATAACGTTAAATATGGTCATCGGGATCTGGTAAATCTCTGATTGATCTGCATCTCATAATCATCCTTGCTACCAGCTGTCAAGTCGTGGGGGCAATTGAATCTCTGCCACGTGTCTTAATAATGGACTCTACCAGAGCCGAATGATATCCATGAACCGCATGAGACAGCGTCTCAGTGAGCCGCATAGGTATAGTATTTGCGAGCCGCATGGGATGGTTTCTCGGTGAGCCGCATAAGTGTAGTACTCGCGAGCCGCATGGGATGGCTTCTTGGTGAGCCGCAGGAAGACGATTCTTGCCAGCCGCATGAAGCTGTTCTTCACTGGAGCCGCATGGGGGTAGCCACGTGTCAATCTCGGATCGTGTCAGAGATTTTCTCCTATTCTCAAAGAGTCTGTCATTATGACAGTGCCATTATGACACTTCATGTCAGAGCCGTCAGCTGTCAAATCATGGCAGAGCATTAAATAGGGCTATTGCTCGATGGCCAGTTGTGTGAAGGGGTCCCATGGAGGCACGTGGAGTTGATCGAGTCGCATATCTCTGTTGGTCGAATGTGAGCCGCATGTACTTCTGAACCGCATGCGGCTGGGGGACTCTTTGAACCGCAGGACTGTCCCTATGTAAGCCGCATGGACTCTCCTGTCCCGAGCTGCATGAGACTAAGAGTCTCTCTGAACCGCATGGGACTGCTCCTGTATGAGCCGCATGGGGTTCTCCTGTTCTGAGCCGCATAGATCATCATTCTGATATTTTCCATACTTCTACAAGACCCCCTTCAAAGTTTTCAATTTGCAAAATTGAAATACTTTGAATAAGAAGCATGGCCTTTGTTGACCGCATAGGTGATTCAGCCGCATGGATTTATCTGGCCGCATGAGCTGTTAGGCCGCATAGACTTTTTGTCGCGTGTCCTAGCCACGTGTACAAATCTTCTGCATTAAATGCCCTTGATTCGTCGCCTCTTGGGGGAGGATCCCAAGGGTCAATTTTGTTTTGACCGAAGCGGTTTTTTTTTCTTTATTCTTTTAGGCGGCGGATGGATCGAGGCGTTTGTTTGATTTTTTGAGCCTCCTTCGCTTATAAATAGGAGTAATTTTATTCTTTGAGGGTTTCTTTACCTTCTCTCTTTTGCTCGAACTCCTTGTTGCCGACTTCCTCTTCGTCTTCTCCTATCAGCGATCGACAATGGCTCCTAAGAAGACTGCTGCTGCTACGGGTAAGAAGGCCACATTATCTTCTGCGGCAGCGAAGGGCAAGAAGGTCGCGTCTTCATCGACTGCGGCGGCGAACGTGGCGGCTCCTCCGACGGCTGGCGTGCCTATTTTTCACCCCGACGTTCACCCGCCTATTGCTGGTAGGAACATGAACTGTCATGGCTATGCCGTATATCTTATGCATGAGCCTATATTTCCAAGTATGCTGCGTGTCCGACTCATGTTCGGGCCGCATGGGATATGTCCCAGGCCTGAGCCGTATAAAAGTTGTTGTTTGCAGCCATATAACTACTTCATCATCTGGGCCGCATAAGCTTATCTGGACCTGGACCGCATGAGCTCTTTCAAACTGAGCCACATAAGCTTATTTCGAACTGAACCGCATAAGATCATTTGAACTAGACCGTATAAGCTCATCCGCACTGGACCGCATAAGCCGAACCATATAAGCTTATTCGAATTTGGACCGTATCCGCATATGCTCCTTTCGAACCGAACCGCATAAGCTCATCCGCATGGAGCCGCATAAGTTCATTTCGAGCCGAACCGTATAAGCTTATTCGAACTGAACCGCATGTGCTCTTTCAAATTGAGCCGCATAAGCTCATTCGGACTGACTTGTATGAACTCTTTCAAACTTAGCCGCATGAGGCTATACTGAGCTAAGCCGCATGAGCATCACGTAGTTTGTGTTTCAGCTATCTTTTTGACTTGTTTCTTTTGTTTTTCTTCAGTGAATCTGCCAGTAAATCCTACGGGGGAACTTCTGGTTGGCTCGCATCAGTTCGCCTTGGGCGTGCATCGGGATGATTTAGTTCGTCAAGTATCCGAGCAGCTCCTTGTTAATGAACCTTTGGAGCGACTAACTGCTATCAGGGTTCAATCTTTCCAATTCCTTAGTGACATGATGAGCTCCGGGAAGTCTGATGGGAAGTATCTGAGACCGGTCTTCCTCTTTAGGGATGCGTTGATCATAGAAAACTCCCGAGTGCTGGATGTTTCCGTGAGTTAGGATTTTGACCTGGACGGGATGCCGATTCACATCCCCATTATGAAGCGCCATTTCCCTTTTGCGTGGTTCAACATGATCGTCTTGGACAGGCAGATGCCAGACACCCTCACTCCAGCCAGACCGGGGATGTTTGTTGGTAACATCCGTTACAACAAAACCACTGGGTCAGCGCGCACGATCAAGGATCCGGCCAGCCGATCCGTGATGGGGTTAGTTCCAGGTACCTTCATCAACACCCCCGGTCCTAACTTCTCATTCACTCAGGCTGACACTTTCCTGAGCCAGCTTGCTCACAAAGGGTCCTATCCTGTTGGCAGATTGGTACTGCCGAGTTGGTTACACCCCATTCCCCCGTGGGCTAACCTGACCTCGTGGATTCTACGGAACTACGGGGAATTTCTGCGAGAAGTCAATCTTTATGATGCTATCCGGGGTACCAGCCACGGGTTGCCCGTTAATAAGCCATTGTTAATGGCCCTTCTGGAGATGTACAATCATCGGACAGGGACTTTCTTCACCCCTGTAGGGGAATTGGGACTCGCTCTTCACGAGATATATGCTGTCTCCAAGCTCCCCTGGGGAGACGAGCCCTTCGAAGTGTACACTCCGACGAATGAGGAGTTCCAGGATTTAGACCGACGATTCCCAGGTTTCGTCGCTGTGTATCAAGAACTATTGTGTCGTCATAGCACTTGTCACCGAACGGCTATCCAGAAAAATGACAGCTCGGAAGGGGATGCTCCCCATACCAAATCTTGGGTCTCCTACCTTTTCAAATTCAGCGCTGCTGGCCGGGTTACTTCCCGGGATCGTCAAACTCCTAGGGAGGTAGAGGACTGGGTGTTGACTGCTAGAAGGTCGAAGTCCAAAAGTGACAAATTTGGGAGCCAGATTGACTCCTTCAGTTATTTTTATTATAGTACCCGGCGGCTGTCAGAGAAGGCACTCTTGGCAGGGTTTTTAATGGTGTGGCTGCGCAATTGTGTAGTCTCAGGAGGGGCAGGTTCTATCGAGAGGATCAGTCGCCACTTCATTCTCCCTGTCGTGAAGTTGGCCTTTGGGGTCAGACTGGTTCTTCTTCCTGCTATTGTGTGCAGTATTCAGCATGGTCTCCGTGCCTTCTCGTCCAAGGTCATTGCTCGTGACATGGCAAGGGACTTTGAACGTATAGAACTGCCTTATCATTACTTGTTGGGATGGCTGCTGTTGCATTATCAGTCTTTGATGAGGCCTGGGACGGGGGATGGCGTTACGGACGACGACGCTTTTCTTTTCAGGTATCACCATCAGCCTTGGGAATGTAGTACCATGCCGGCGTGTCGGAGGATGCTGGCGAGGGTGGACGGATATAATTTCTTCGTGTCCGTTCCCCGTTTCACCGACCAAGAAGTGAGGAGTGTTCATGTTGATGGTGTTGAACCTCCTCATTTCTTACCTGAAAAGATGCATTTCTGGCTGCGTAACATTCGCCCGGCGCATTTAGTTTACCGCAATCGCAACACTGTGTACTTAGAGCCCTACTTGCCCAGTAGGTTTGCCCGTCAATTTGGGTATAGTCAGCTATTCCTCGGGCGTCCCAGTTCCCACCTGGGATTTGAAGGTAGCATTCTTGGTGGTATTAGGGCATGGAGCTACTATGACACTTGTCATACTCGAACTAGCTTCTCGGTTCCTGCCGCAAACGTGATAGGGGAAATCTTGCATATGGCGGCCTTATATCATGTTATGGCAAATCCTCCTCCCTTCGATTTTGACCCGAGGACTAGCTTCATCGTGGGCACTCGCCTGGCGGAGAAGGCTATGGTGTCGAGGGCAAAGAAGAAAGGGGCGAATAGAGTTCCTACGCCCGATTCCGAGTCCTTCGACACAATTGAGAAAGACAACGAGCGGGATGACGAGGACTCTCGCTCTTCTGGTGACGAGGCAACGGCGGGTCAGCCTCCCGTCATGGCAGATGAGATGATGATGGATCAACCGTCGGTTGTATTAGATGAGGCGGTAGAACAATTGCCATCTGTACCAGAGGTAGTGCGGGTAGAACTACCGCCTGTCGTGCCTGGTCCCTCACGTAAGCGAGGCAGGCGTGAGTCTACTGACGGAGGAGTAGCCTTTTCTGTGAAGAGAGCGACGGTCGGACCCCGTAGGCTACTTATTACGGAGAGGGGTGAAGGTGCAGACGATGTTCCGGAGGTAAGACCAAGTCGGAGCCATCTCTTTGTTGTAGTTTTCTTTTCTCTTGGAGATATGACTTAATCACTTTTCTTTGTAGGCGTCTGATGAACCGGCCTCTCCTGAACCGTCTACTGCCCCTGGAGTTGATCCGGCCCTTGCTGCTTTGATTAGCGACATGTGTGTCGCGGTCCTTTCTGCGGGGGCTCTCTCAGCGGCGGCTGGAAGCTCCCAGGTTGCTGAGGCCTCGGCCCGGGGTGATGAAGGTTTCCTCGGGCCCGTCTCCGAGATCGCTGAACTTCAGCAAGGCGACGCCGATCTTATTGCATCCCTTCCCGAGGGTGCAGGGGCGGAGGAGCCTATTATACCTAACTCGGAGACTGTTGGTGAAGAGGCTGCGGTGGCTGTAGGCGAACCTCAGCCTCCACACTCCTCCACTGGTAAGATAAGCCAAATATTGACTAGAGAGGGGGCATATTTGCTCTATCAACATATCCTCCGAGTCAAATCGATTCATGGTTGCCTTGGCCCTACAGGTCCTGACCCTTTACTTCCTACCGCGGATGTTCTTGGGGAAGGCTCGGCCTGTCGTGATCTGGGAGAAAGGAGCGTTCCCTCTCCTTCGTCGTCTCATATCGAGGGGCCTCCCGCCAACCCCGGACAGATGGGAATGGAGTTGGCGATGGTTTCCACCTCATCCTCTGCTGATCATACGGCTCCGTAGATTGACCTCTCGACCCTGTCGAGCATTCAAGTTCTGCGAGCCGCTGAAGAGGAATTGGCCGCTGTTCATGCGTCCTTCCGTACGGAGTTTGTTTCTCTGGTGGCAAGAGCGGCAGATTCTGTTGCGTCTTCTTCAGCGCTGCCAGCTACACTCTCGTTGACACCGGCTTCCTCGGAGGCTCTGGACGAAGTGACGCAGGATGTGGTCGACAGCTTCTATCGCCACTTAAAAAGGGGCGTAGACGCTGCTATAGAACGGGGGACCCCTTTCTCTCTATCTCTCCGGTGCGCTCGGGGTCAGGTTGCAACTTTGAAGTCCCTTCCTGGCGGGGTGGGGTTGGCTGCACTCCTGGAGCCTAAGTTGGCAGAGGCTGATCAGCTTGTGACCCAATTGCTGGCGATACGACAGGCAGGTTTGCCTACTGCGATTGAACGGGAGCGAGGCTTCCTCATTGCTGCTCGGGATAGGATCAAGCTCGCTCGAGATACTGCCGGGCTCGTTGTACAGGGAGACCTTGACAAGTTCTCTGCTTCGTATGACAGGCTGGGGCGTCGGAGTCAGGCTTGTCGTGCTCGGGAAGAGTCTGCTTCTCGTGGAATTGCTGACACGAAGGAGCGGATTCTCGCACTCCAGAAGGAGTTGGCCTTCTTAGAGTCAGAGCTGAAGGCTGCTCAGACGGAACAGGAGTCAATCGTTCGGGAGACCGAGAAGGTTTCCCGATCTTCTGTTAACCTGGAGCGGGCCTTTAAGAGATTCGAAGATAACTGGCAAGCCCATACTCAACTGGAGGACGAGGCGGTGCTGACCCAAGAGGCGGAGCGTCGAGCTACCCAGAGGTTTGAGCGGTCGATTGCCTTGCTGACGGACCGTCTTAGGGCGTTATGTGCCCCGGAGCAGTGATCAGCTTTATGTTTTCTTTTGCTTCTCTCGTTTTTTTGTAAGGGATGTTATCCCCAATGATGTAGCACTTTGAATTTTGAATAAATGAGCATGTTTCAACTCATCTTCTCTTTCTTGTACTTGTGGCGTTTGTGGAATTGGACTTGCTGGGGGATTATTTGTGGACCTGTTACCCTAGGCGTACCTTGGTTTTAGGTACGAATAACAAGTTTGGTCAGAATATCTGGAACAGCCATGGCAAAGTGGTCATGGGTGCTCTCGGTACTGGGAAAAAGAATGCCGTAGAGCAGCTGGGCTCCCGGGGCATGGTGAGATGGTGGATTTATGCTAAGAAACTTAGCAAGGGATATTTGTGGACCTATTATCCTTGGCGTATCCTGGTTCAGGATACGGATAATGGGATGAAAAGGAACCAACATATTTGCTCAGAGGTTATGAGAACATGGCAAACATGAGGGTTTTACCGTGGAATCTTCCTGCTCAGAGGTAATGAGAACATGGCGGGGGAGACTTCACGGAAGATATTCGTGGTCAACAACGGACATTTGTGGTCAACAGAGGACATTTGTGGTCAACAGAGGACGTTTGTGGTCAACAGAGGACATTTGTGGTCAAAAGAGGATATTTGTGGTCAACAGAGGACATTTGTGGACCTATTATCCTTATCGTACTCCGGTTGTGGGTACAGATAATAGGTTGAAAGGGGACCGACATACTTGCTCAGAGGTAATATGGACATGACAAGCATGAAGGTTTCTTCGACGGAGCCTTCCCACTCAGAGGTAATGAGGACATGGCAGAAGTGGGCTCAATAAAGAGGGGGTACATAGAATGACTCTGAGGTAGGAGAACGTGGAAGTTCTATGCGAGGGGGCGGTTTGTTTATGGTGGAAGTGAAAATGACTCAGAGGTAATGAGGACATAGCCGTTTCGGAAATTTGTGGATCGGTTACCCTTTTTGTGCACTGAGAGCGCGGGTAGTGGATCATGAGGGAGGATCTCTTCCAGGAAGAAAATTCAGAGGTATAATCATATGTGACTTACTATCTGAAAGAGTGACCGGAATGTGAGTTCAGAGGCACCAGCGGGTACATGACTCGGTAATTTAGAATATTGAGAAGGTGTGAGTGCAGCGGCACCAGCGAGTACATGACTCGATAATCTGAAATGTTGTGGATGTGAGTTCAGCGGTACCAGTGGGTACATGACTCGATACTCTAAAATGTTGTGGATGTGAGTTCAGCGGTACCAGCGGGTACATGACTCGAAGATTGGAGAGAATGTCGTTTAGACATAATATTTCTTCAGGAACTTGCCGTTGACGGGCAACATGAGCAAGTCTCCGTTTTCTTTTGCGAGGCGGTAAGCACCGTTGGAGAATACTGTCTCAATGATAAATGGGCCTTCCCACTTTGGCTGGAACTTGCTGGCGGTCTTGTGAGTCATGACCATCGGCCTCCAGACTGCCAGGACGAGATCACCCACCTGGAATGTTCTGATTTTAACCTTCTTGTTGAAGGCTCCAGAGATGCGTGCTTGGTATAGCTCGATTCTTTGCTGAGCCAGGAGGCGCTTTTCATCTAAGGCCTCTAACTCTTGTAGCCGGCGTCGGTAGTTATCATCCGTCGTCAACTGATGTGTGAGGGCAACACGAAGTGAGGGGATCTGAGTCTCTAATGGAAGAACTGCCTCGCTCCCGTATACTAGGGAGAACGGTGTATTCCCGGTGGCTGTTCGGACTGTAGTACGGTGCCCATAAACACTCGCCGAGCTTCTCGTTCCAGTCGCGTTTGTTGGAGAAGACAAACTTCTTGAGGAGCTTGATGATTATTTTGTTGAATGCCTCTGCCAACCCGTTCACTGCCGGGTTGTATGGTGTCGAAGCGACATTCTGAATAAGGTGCTTATCGCAGAACCGATAGAACGCGTGGCTTACAAACTGCGGACCATTATCATGGATGAACCTTCGGGGCAGTCCAAAGCGGTAGATAACGTGATGCTTAAGGAAACTGATCACATTTAAAGTCTTGACTTCTGTGAGTGGGACAGCTTCCTCCCACTTGGAGAAGTAATCAGTGATCGCGAGTATGAAACGAGGCCCTCGGAAGGAAGGTGGGGTAATTGGACCAATGATATCCATTCCCCATGCTTCGAATGGCCAGGACGCCACTATCGGATGTAGAAACTCAGATGGTTGGTGGATGAAGTCCGCGTGGACTTGGCAGGCTTTACATTTTCTAGCATAATCTATCGCATCTGCCACCATCGTGGGCCAATAGTAGCCCATTCGGCGAAGGCGGTCTTGCAGTTTTGGGCCGGGCTGGTGGGCCCCGCAGATACCGTCATGAGCTTCTCGTACGGCTTCTTTGGCTTCAGCGTTTGACAGACACTGAAGCAGTAATCCGTCATAGAAGCGGCGATACAGCATTTTTGTCTCTGTATCGTAGAAGAATCTGAGAGAACATCGTCTGATGGAAGTGGCTTCCTTTGGGTTCTCGGGCAGGATGTCGTAGATGACAAAGTCGATGAATGGTTGTCTCCAATCTGGGGCATCATCGATCGTGTGGGCAGAATAACTCGCCACGAATTGCACATTATTCTTGGGCCAGACCAGTTCGTGGCCTATCACATCCACTGATTGGCGATCATAATTCGGAACTGCAAGGGAAGCGGCAAGACCAGCTAGGGCATCGGCTTCAATATTTCGGAGTCTGGGGACATGCTCGATGAAGAATCCCTCGAATGACAAGATGACATCGATCGCTATTTGGTGATAGGGGATCATGTCTTCGTGGCGGACTTCGTATGAGCCCCGGATCTGATTGACGATTAACTGAGAATCGCCGTATGCTTCAAGATATTCTACCCCCAGCTCTCTTATAAGTTGAAAGCCAATGACCAAAGCATTGTACTCGGCCACATTGTTAGAGCAGGGCTCTGTGAGAGAGTAAGCGCGGTTAATCACCAATCCGGAAGGGGAGATCAGCACTATCCCGACTCCGATGACTATATTGCCTTTAGGTCCCGTCCTTGAAGCACCGTCGAAGAACATTCGCCATATATTATCGTGAGAGGTTGCATGCGAGTCGGCGACCTCATCTGGGATCTCTTCATATATCCTGGAGGACTCCGAGCCTGGGTGGGCTGCTAAGAAGTCTGCCAGGGCTTGACCTTTGACTGCCTTTTGGGGGACGAAGATCATATGATAAGGGGACAACAGTATTGCCCATGTAGCGAGGCGAGAGCTGAGTGCCCCTGGTTTAGTCATAAGGACCCTGAGAGGGTTGACTCGTGAGATCACATGTATCGTTTGTCCGGTGACATAGTATCGCATTTTCTGAATGGCGAACACCAGGGCGAGGCATTCCTTCTCCACAGCGGTGTATCGGTGCTCTGGCCCAATCATCATTCGGCTGAGGTAATATATGGCCTGCTCATGGCCTGCGTCGTTGTTTTGTGCCAGCAGAGCCCCGAGGGAGTGTTCCATTGCTCGTACATAGAGCAGGAATAGTTTTCCAGGAACCGGGGCCACCAAGACTGGAGGATTTGACAAATATTCTTTGATGCTGTCGAAAGCACGCTGACATTCCTCGTCCCATACGAATGAGACTCCTTTCTTCATGAGGTGCGTGAACGGTCGGCATCGCCCGGAGAGGTTGGAAATGAACCTCCTGATGTAGGCTAGCCTCCCTTGGAGGCCTCTGAGTTCGCGGAGGTTTCTCGGGGGACCCATCTCTATGATTGCTTTTGTCTTCTCAGGGTCTACATGGATACCCTTTGCAGTGATGATGAAGCCTAAGAACTTTCCGCTGGATACGCCTATAAAGGACTTCGTAGGGTTCATTTTCAAATTGTGCGCTCGTATTAGGTCGAATACCGTCCTTAGATCCTGCAGATGGTCTCCTTTGCAGCGGCTCTTAACGGCTATATCGTCAACGTAGCACTCCACTGTCTTGCGTAAGTGGTCTCTGAAGATGATGCTTATGACTCTTTGATAGGTGGCGCCAGCATTCTTCAAACCGAAAGGCATGACTGTGTAACAGTACGTGCCAATTGGCATTCGGAATGATGTATGCTTTTCATCATCAGGAGACATTTTGATTTGGTTGTACCCCGAGAAGCCATCCATGAATGACATACGTTCGAAGCCGCAGGTATTGTCGATCATGATGTCTGTGATAGGAAGGGGAAATTCATTTTTGGGGCACGCCTCGTTCAGATTGCGGAAGTCGATGCAGATTCGAATCGTCCCATTCTCCTTGAGGACGGGTACTATGTTGGCGACCCAGTCTGGATGTTTCTCCTCACAAATAAAGCCGCTGGCTATCAGTTTGTTGACTTCGGCTTCGATTGCATCCATGATGCCTGGGCGGAAGCGTCGTTGTTGTTGTTTGACTGGCTTCGCATCTGGCCGAATATTGAGTTTGTGAAGAGCAATATCGGGATTTAACCCTGGCATGTCTTCATAGCTCCAGGCGAACACATCAATATATTCTCTGACAAGTTCTAGCAACGACTCCCGTTCTTCGTCTGCTAGGCTTTTACTGACGAAGATTGGTTTTGGAGAAGATTCGCTGTCGAGGTCAACTTGTATAACCTTATCTTCAGTAGGAGGTTCTCTCAGTTCGAACCGCTTTTCCCATTGTGCGTCCAATTGCTGGGCCCACGGCTCTAGCTCGAGGATTTCGGGGATGTCTTCGTCTTCTTCGTAAGTGTCGGCGAATGCCATATTGACTGTCATGACTTGTCTGAACACATCTCCGATGCTGGTATCCGAGTCCGAAGTTGGTGACCCGGTTGAATGTGACTGCCATTCGCATTCTTCATCTGAACTCTCAGGGGTTGTAGTAGGCGTTATATACCCCAACCAGCATCGAGTTTTGCTATAGTAGTCTCGTGGTTTGCCCGCCGGGACTGGTAGCTTCAAAGGTAATCGTCGCCCAGTGCCGTAGTTCAAACCTGGCGTCATCTCCAGATCATACCCCTGTTTCTGCATGAGATATTTGGATTGGGGGCTATAGAGATACAGAGGCAGTCTCCCGGCATCCGACCCGAGGTCGGCTTCTTCTATGGTGAGGGGATGCGGGTTATTCGTCCGGCCGAAGATGATTGGATGGTCTCCTCCCTCGAATATTCGGTAAGCGTCTTCTACTGGAGTAAGCTGGATCGCGGTGTACACATTTGTCACCTGTGTGTGTAGGTGAGTGCCTATACCGTATTCCATAGCATACATTGTACATAGTTTATTGAGCTCGGTGTAGTTCAAAGATAACCCTTTATTGAGGAAGTAAGATATCTTTTCTAGGGAGATTACATCATCTGCGGAGGGAACATCAGTGTGGGCGACCATATACTTGGCTAACTCTGGTTCCTCTTCGGCTACCCCCTGCATGAATGAAGACTGAGAGGACGTCCTGGGAAGCTTGATTGTCAGTGGTTCAGTTGATGGAGTAGAGCGTAGAGTCGTTGGCAGACTAGCGACCCCCAGTTTGGCACTTGATGTGGAGCGAGGAGTGGCTGGTTCGCTAGAAGCGTCAGACCTCGCATCCGGGTGATGACCCTTCTTGGGAAGGCGTATCGTTAGTGGCCTATCGGAGGGATTGAGCTTCTTCGTTTGGGGTTGACCGACTCTCGGCAGTCTGATTGTCAGTGGCCCCGTTGTGGGTCTCGACACTTGGCCGGACCTTGGCAATCGAATTATCATCTGCTCTTCCTGCGTCGAGAGGCTGATCGCGTCCTTCCGCAGAGTGGCAGTAAGGGGTACGGACTTGCCCGGTTTGCGAGCTTGGAGATGGATCGTCAGAGGTCCTTTTAATCCCGTAGCTGTCTCGGTATGAGCTTGTACGTCTCCTTCATCAAGGTGCCTCTTCGACTTTTCGTATAGGCAGGAGTGTGAGTAGTAGGATTCGACCCCTTTGAAGGGATCGATATCAGCAAATTCTGTCTTTACGAAGCCGTATTTGTCGATATATTTGAAGCACTGGTGTAGCGTGGAAGGCACGAACATGTAATCGTGTATCCATGGGCGCCCCAAGAGGATGTTATAAGAAGTGTCTGCATCTATGACGTAGCAGGTGACTTCGGATTGGAGGTCGCCAATTTGACACTTCAGACGAATCTTCCCAATAGGGTAGCTCCTGCCCGAATTGAAACCGCTGATGGCGGTGCTTGTAGGCGTCAGGCGATGCATTGGGATGCGGAGATGATGTAGCAGACCCTTCGGGATGATGCTTATGGAAGAGCCAGGATCTATGTGCATCCGATCCACCTTCACGTTGCCGATGTATCCCGTATAGTATAGCGGGCGATCGTGTAGGTTGGTTTTGATGAGCATGTCCTACGGAGTGAAGATGATGTTGGGCATTACTCCCGTACAGGCACTGTGTTGGAGATCCACGGGTGAGTCCTCTCCGGTGAGGTTAGATTGAGCCAGATAGACATCGGCATTTTGGAGTGCTTCGCTTAATGCAATACGAACGTCCTTGGAGAGCCTTAGGAGTTCGTACAGTGACAACTTGGCCGGTGTGTTAGCCAATTGTGCTAAGATGTCAAAGTTGTAGGGCCTCTCTAACCCTTGGGCTG
Source organism: Iris pallida (assembly GCA_029216955.1). Lineage (NCBI taxonomy): Eukaryota > Viridiplantae > Streptophyta > Magnoliopsida > Asparagales > Iridaceae > Iris > Iris pallida. The sequence continues at coordinate 22,393,383 of JANAVB010009400.1, forward strand.
CCTCTTTTCGGAGGGATTTGTCGAAGCGAGTCTCCCTCGGCCTAGGCTTGTCGGTTGTCGAAGGCTGAGCCGGTCCCGGAGCATCAGTTGTAGTGGGTTGATGATCTTCTAGCTGGATTGTCAACCACAGGTTGGGATTGTGCCCCAGACCGTGTGACGACGGCTGTAGCTTCCTCGTTGTCTGCCGAGATTGTGTGGCAGGTCCTGACTTTTCCACTTTTCTTTTTGTCGGTGGTAGATGGTGTGGGCCGAGTCACTTCTGACACCAAGTCTGGATGGATCCACATGACCTCTCCTCGTGATGTGGTGAGGGGCACTAGACCGGCAGCCTGATCTCGGGGAGGTGGAAGATTGGTAATCTCCATTGTCGCTAGAGGGACGGGGACCACCCCGTCTTGAGTCTCCGTCGGCGAAAAGCTGCCGAATTGTACGGACACCATATTGGCCGCCACGGTTACCTCTTCAAAATCGATGGCCATAGCGTTCGAATCGATGAGGTTCTGGATGTACCGTTTTAGCTGGTAGCAATTGTGTGTAGCATGATGAACATAGCGATGATAATGGCAGTACTTTGGATTCTCCATCTCTGCCGGTCGCGGTTTCCGTCTTGGTAGAGGAAGCTGAATTCTGTCCCCTTGTATGAGCATGTCCAAGATGGGCTTGACGTGACTGTCTTCGAAGGAGTAAGTAATTTACGGCCATTGTTTGTCTGCGGGCTTCGGCTCAGGTTTTTGTGCTGTATCGGCCACCATAGCCTGCTTTCCCTTGCTATCCCGATTGTTGGAGGGGCTACCCCCATTATCGTTGTTGGGACGCTTGCCCTTGTTTTCTCCTTCCGAGATGTGCAATCCCAGTTGCGGGCCTTCTTCAGTCGTTCTTTGGCGCTTGTGGCGCTGATGATGAACGTCTTCCAATCTTTGAATTGACTTTCGCCCATCCAGAGACTGATCGTTGGAAGCAGTCTCTTTTGGCAAATTTCAATCAAAGAGGAATCTGAATTTCCGGAGGGCAGCTTCATGGCGGTTTGGCAAAACCGCTCAATATAGTTCCTTGTCAACTCCTTCTCCCCTTGGACGACGTCCATGAGGGTGGGCATGGTGACGTCCTGCCCTACTTCGTAGAATCTCTCCAAGAACAGGCGCTTGAAGCCGATGAAGGAGTGGATGCAGTTGTCCGGCAGATTGCGATACCAGTCGAAGGCGACTCCTTCCAATGCTCCAATGAATAATCGCGTAAGGATAGCATCATCATGGGGCAGATGGTCGGTGGTGACCTCGAAGTAAGTGATGTACCGACTTGCTGAGGTCTTGCCATCATATGGGTTGATATTGAACGGCTTATATTTTGGTGGGAATGGCACATCCCTCCATTCGGCAGGGTATGGTTGCCGCATTCTGAGGTCTTGAGCATTTCCTCGGGCATGGAACATGGCTCGAAGCTTCTGGACCTCTTTTCTTACTTTTCGGGCCTCATCTGTTGCGGTAGGGGCTGTTATTTCGGGAGGATTATTGCCCGGGTTTGGTGCTGCTGAGTTCGAGTTCACATTGACCGTGGGACCCGTGCTCGTTTGGCCAGGCGTTCCTCCTTGCAGAGTTGGAAGAGCGGCTTTGATTTCATCTACAGACTTGACCAAGGCCTGCAGTATAGCCTCCAAAGTATCGATGCGTTGGCGATCGCTGGAGCTACCTTGGTTGCTGTCCGTCATGAATACCGTCCTTACATAAGGAGTGATGGAAGGAACGGTGGAGGATGTGCCCTCCGAGTCGTACCCATGCACCGAGAAGTCATCGGGGTAGGTAGGAATGTTCTCTTCGGGCTCGGACTCGGAGGGAATGGTATCCCCAGCCTCGGAGCTTGCTTCGTCTTGAGAGCCATGGATGTCCTCGGGGACATCAGCGTCTGTTGTACCTGATGGAAGAGTTATTTCCCCGGGCTCGGCTCCTTGAAACATCGGATTGTTGTGTATGTTTGGAGGAGTGCTACCCCCAGTTCCCACGACCCCCAGCGATGTGGATGATGAATTTCCTATTGCAGCAGATTTTGTCTTTGAACGGGTGTGTTGGAATATTCCGGTGGAGGACAGCCGTTTAGACGATGGTTTCTTAGCTGCAGTGGTTGATATCTTGGGGCTGGAGATGCTTGTCTTCTTTCCTCTCCCCTCGGTGGAGATTTTCTGAGTGGAATTGCAGGAGACAACAGTAGGTGCCTCGTCTTCTGAGCTCGGATGCTGTAGTCTTTGGAGGATGGACAGCCGGTCTTCCATTGCTGCCGCATTGTTGCAACAGCAGTTGACGATGATTTGGGTGCAGTGATGTCCAAGCGAGGACTCTTTGCACGCCGAGGCTCCTTCTCTTTCCTTGCGCTTGTGGAGGATCGTCTCACGCAGGTCAGAGGAACCACTTTGTCCTTTTGCCGTCGGGGGCTGGACTCGAGCGGTTCTATACAACTTCCCATCAGAGCCCCGTGTGATAATCAACGGGACGCCCCGATAGTTAGAGGTTGGGACAGCTGCCTGGGCTTGGTGAGCCCGCGCTGCCCTAGACTTCCTCCTTTTAGCACTTGCGGGTGCGTAATAGGAGGAGTCCAAGTTGAATACCACAGAGTCTGGCTTATCATCCAGAGAACCATCAGGGTCAGGACCGCATGAGAGACGGTCGAAGACTGATCGAGAGAAGCGTAGAACGGTCGCTATACGGCTAGAATTGGGTGCCATGCAGGCTGTCTGCATGCGGTTGTCTTCTGCCGTTGGATGAGTTGTTCTTATGCGGCTAGGAGTCACGACCGTGCAGGCTGGCTGCATGCGATTGGCAATTATGGCCGCATGGGTTTTCTGTAAGCGATTGACTTTCTTAGCTGCATGAGTTTCATCCATGTGGTTGGCAACTGTAGCCGCATAAGCTATGCGGCTGACAGATGTGGCCGCATGAGTTTTCTCCATGCGGCTGGCGGATGTAGCCGCATGAGCTTTCTCCCTGCGGCTAATATCCTTATGCGGCTCGGATCTCATAGTGTTCCTCTTTGCCCCTGCAAGTCCAGCATCATAGTATTTTCTTCTGCCGGACTTGGGGACAGCAGAGTTGTCTATGGTCTGAAGTGGGGCCGCAGGAGAGTCTTTCTCGTCGTCTTGAGCAACAGAGGGTATTTCTGCAAGAGCTTCAGTAGGAACAAAAGATCGGGGTCTCCACTCCTTGCGGGCCTTCTTTGCGCGGGCTCGCTTCTGGACCGGGCCAACGCTCTTGTCGGAGAGCATTTCTTCGAACGCCTGTTGGTCGAACCGGGCGACCATCTTCTGTTGCGTGGAGCCAAGCTTGGCTGCATCCGATTGCGTCACCAACTCCTCAACCGTGGAGAAGTTAGTCCCCAGCAGAGTCGCCATCGTATTTGCCATTGATTGTAAAAGTACAGAACAGTTTTATGGGAGGACTGAACTTAGACTCACAATACAAACTCGCTTGTACAAAGAAAGCCTAGGGACGAAAACCTAGGTACAGCAATCTAAGTACAATTGTTTATTTTAGATTCTGGGAGGTGACGATAGAGGCTCGGGAAGGCGACGGCAGTCCTGCCTTACTCCTTGGACGATCGGTATGCAACCTTGGCTCCTGTGAAGAGATGGTTGGCGTTGACAAAAAAATGCTCTTCTTGCTCTCCTCGTGTTGCTCTTCTGACTTCTCTCTCTTTCTGTGTATTTTTCTCTCTGATAGCGTATATCTCTCCTTGTATATTTTGCAAGGGAATGGCACCCTGCTATTTATAATAGTGGAGAGCATCATTAGGGTTTGGATGATTACCCATTCTCAAAGTGGCGGCAGCCTGATACTTAATCAATCTGGACCATTAGTTTTAATCGTGAAGGATCTGGGCCATAAATGGGGATAGCACTGAATCCTGCGAATGATTAATGCCGATTGCTTTAAATCTTCATAATTGGTTGTGTCAAGCTTAGATTTCTCACCACGTGTCCCATTGGCTTGATCATGAATGATATGACCTGATCTCATTAATTATGAGGATAACGTTAAATATGGTCATTGGGATCTGGTAAATCTCTGATTGATCTGCATCTCATAATCATCCTTGCTACAAGCTGTCAAGTCGTGGAGGCAATTGAATCTCTGCCACGTGTCTTAATGATGGACTCTGCCAGAGCCGCATGATATCCATTAACCGCATGAGACAGCGTCTCAGTGAGCCGCATAGGTATAGTATTTGTGAGCCGCATGGGATACTTTCTCGGTGAGCCGCATAAGTGTAGTACTCGCGAGCCGCATGGGATGGCTTCTTGGTGAGCCGTAGGAAGACGATTCTTGCCAGCCGCATGAAGCTGTTCTTCACTGGAGCCGTATGGGGGTAGCCACGTGTCAATCTCGGATCGTGTCAGAGATTTTCTCCTATTCCCAAAGAGTCTGTCATTATAACAGGGCCATTATGACACTTCATGTCAGAGCCGTCAGCTGTCAAATCATGGCAGAGCATTAAATAGGGCCATTGCTCGATGGCCAGTTGTGTGAAGGGGTCCCATGGGGGCACGTAGCGTTGATCGAGCCGCATATCTCTGTTGGTCGAATGTGAGCCGTATGTACTTCTGAACCGCATACGGCTGGAGGACTCTTTGAACCGCGGGACTGTTCCTATGTAAGCCGCATGGACTCTCCTGTCCCGAGCCGCATGAGACTAAGAGTCTCTCTGAACCGCATGGGACTGCTCCTGTATGAGCCGCATGGGGTTCTCCTGTTCTGAGCCGCATAGATCATCATTCTGATATTTTCCATGCTTCTACGAGGATCAGTTACCGCACATTACGGATCAGTTTGAATGAGAACAGCCACCACCTGTGCGCATTACGCCAATGAAAGTATTGTGCACGCGCCTACAGCCGTATTGCGTGCACTGCGAATGCTGCGCACCCAGCTGAAATAGTGCTGACGTGCTAAGTGGAAAGTGCCAACAAAATGCCACATTACGCCTCATGAGCCCATGAGCCCATGAGCCCAAGCCCGAGTCCGAGTCCGAATCCGAGTCGCTAAGCCCCTATGGGGCTTAGCCCCAATGGAAATTAATTTTCCAAGAGCAAAAAGCATGAATGCTTTTCTTGGAGCCTTATCCTTACCTCTTAGTAAAACACCCACCTGGTTCCCTCCTTAGGATCACCACCCCATGTGCATATCCCAACAACACATACTCATTTATATGTTGAGATAACTTATGGTGCTTTTTCAATGTGGGACTAAACTTTACAAAGCATGTTGAGAGCAAGCTCTCTTCATGTCAAGGAGCAAGAGCACCAACATATATATATATATATATATATATATAAATTAAGATTTGTAAAAATTAATTAAATTTTAATTATAATTTGTTATGGATATACGTGGATAAAAAGAGAGGGTATTATGTTATGTGGAAGAAAATGAGAAAAACCTTTCCGTATTTTTTGTAGATAAAATGGAGGGTATTCGATTGATGATATACATACAGCTTATACGGCTTAATTTGGAGCCATTTTGAAGACCCCTTATAATAGTAGAGATTTGTTACAGACATATTTTTAGAATTTCACATATTAGTTTTGTTAGATAATACCATGTACTTAGTTTAAATAATTTGAATATTGAATTTATTTTAGGAATTGTTATAAGATTTTTTTTCATAAATACACGAGGATGTACATGCGTGGTAGTTAAATATTTTATTACTAATTAATAAAAGAAATACATATGCCTTAGATGATTATTTTTGAGTATTTTCAAGCTGCATTATCATAACTTTTTTTTTTTGAAGTAAAAAAAACTCTTTTAACTCATGTGGTTAACATATAACTAGTAAATGCATAACGTACAATAAGAATATAATAAGAATATTATCCAATTATAGTAAAATATTTTTTCTAACTCATGTGGTTAACATGGAAGGTATTCTTCTTGTTTGGTTGAGTTGGATTTTCCATGTTGAATATATATAAGAAATTCAAACTTTTTTCAATATTTTTTACATAATTTTTTTTAAAAATAAAATGGACCATGATATACATACGGCTTAGACGGCTCACTTTTGAGCCGTTTTGAAGCATCATTATATAGTAGAAGATACTAGTCATGTTCACATGCAATGCACGTACCAAAAAGACAAAAAAAATTATTTAAAACTTAGATGAAAATTTAAAGTGTATTAAAATAGTGTAATATATTTTTATTAAATTTTGTTATAGATATGTTCTTAGAATTTTCGATATCTGTTTAGATAATACCATGTAGTTACTTTAAATATATTACCGAACTCGAGTGGCTCTAGTGGTTACCGATGAGAGGTATAAGACCCTGGGTGGGTGGCGGAAGTTCAGTGAATCGAGCCATGGGGACGTATTATTCATTCTATTTATTTGGTGGGAGTTGGGGACAGTGGACCCAACCTGCATGCATTGCAGTGTGCACAAGTTTCGCCCGTATCGCCGGGCATCTAAAAGAAAACCTTTAAATATATTAAAGTTATATTCGAATAGTTTAAATTAGACAAGATTTTCAGATTTTGTTTTACATAAGGAGGCGTTTGGTACGCGGTAGTTTTTTATTCCTGAAAAAATATAAGGTGGGAATCTATTACCATATTTATTTGGGATATAAAAAATATATTTTCGAGAATTTAAAGTACCCGGGTAAATAGTAAAACGTAGGAATCCTATCCCTTAATAATATGTGGATTTTTTTTGCTCGGTGTAATGCCTGTGTTCGTCTTACGTATTTGGAATACGTATACGTATTTCATCTTGTATTTGCATATCTCCTTGGTTTGGTTTGGCTTGGTCTCCTTGGGGTTGGTTTGGTTCGGCTAGGCTTGATTGCCTTGGTTCATCAAGAACCAAGGGATGAACCCCCTACCTACCACCACCACTACCATTTATTAACCCCACTTCCTTCTCTCTCTTTATTACTCTCCTTCTTCCCTCCATTAATTCTTCACCTACCAGAGAGAGGGAGAGAGAGGTCTAGGCAAGTGCAACTTGCTTCATGGAGGAACTCCAATTTTATTACTTCATTCTCTTCCTTACAGCATTTTAACTTACTTTAGTACTTGGCATTTTTACTTTCCATGGCTAGATTCTTGTAGATCTAAGTTTACTTTATTTTTGGAATTCTTGGGTTTTGATCTACTTAATCATGTTATTTCCGAGTTTTGATGGTTTCATGTTGTTGAGAATTTCGTTCTACCCTATTTTGACCTATGGAAGTTCGGATTTGGGCTCCGGATGATAGAGTTATGCAGCTTGGAAGCCATGGCTTATGGTGTACTTCTTTTCGGAAATTTGGAGAAGAAGCACAGTCCCGAGCCGCATGGTAGCACTTGACCGCATGAACATTCATGCGGCAAGTCAGTTCCAACCGCATGCGCTATTGCCTTGACTTGACCGCATGACAAGTTCATGCGGCAAGTATTCTTTCTCAGCCGCATGACTGAGGCCCAGTCCTTCCTGGCCGCATGGATTTCCAGCAACCCTGAGCCGCAAGAACTTAACGCTCACGAGCCGCATAGGCCGCAGTCTCCCAGCCACATGGGTTTACTTCCCTTGACCGCATAGTCATTGCTCCCCGCAGCTGCATGGGTTGCTCCTCCCCGGCCGCATGTACTTGATTGGTCAGCCAGCCGCATGGACCCATCCCCCGCCAGCCGCATGAGTTCCTTATCCTCCTGATCGCATATGTCTTATCTTTCTCAGCCGCATGACTGACTGGATCTCCGAGCCGCATATGACTGATACCCCTTTGACCGCATAAGCCTTTCCCTTTTAGCCGCATGCGCCTGACCCTATTCAGCCGCATGGACTGTCTCCTCCAACCGCATGAGATCATTCCTGGCCGCATATGCCTTAGCTGCATGGCTCTTCTATAGCCCTGACTATTGATATTTTATTAGATATTTTACGTCCATTTTATATTCTTACGTCTTTTGTCATGAACTTGATAATCACTAATTTACTTGATATGTTTGGACATGATAATTGAGCCTGACACGACAGTGACCCGTAGTGGTGCACTCCTGATATGACCTGATAGTGGCCCGTCGCGGTGCACTCATGACCAGTAAACTGGACATGTTAAACCTGACATGATATATCTTGATAAGCTGTTGCGACGGCTACCTGACATGACATGACCTGTATAATAAATCCAGACACCGTGGACGATTGTGCTTGTACAAGTAATCCAGTCCTGTCTTGCATCATGTCTAGGAGGGGACTCCTGAGTACCACGGTCAGGAGTACCTATTGAAATAGACTAAGGCTAATAACTAGATTAATACATTAGTCATGAAGAGGTCTCCCAGCTACAGGCAATCCCGTTACCTGGGCACGCCTTGGGATCTGTAGCCTGCCGTCGAGTAGGACACATTTCCAGCACACTGTCATGTGTTGCACCCTTCAAGCTACCTAAGGGTACATACATTTCCTGGATGATGTGCCCACCTGAATTCAACCTTAATCTTTCAACCCGGGTAACCTGGATGGTCTCCAGGGCTTGTGGCTGTGGAATAATCTCACTGCATCTTGTTAGTAATTAGGCTTGTGACAACCCTAGTTAGTTAAAGTACCAAGCCGTAATTTTGCTTGGCCGTGAAATGATTGGATGGAGTTTAACCAGTCTAGTCTTGTCCTGATCCTGTTCCAGGGTACTGCATGACTTGAATGCCTGTATTTATTTTACCGATAAACGGTAAGAATTCGAAGTTCTGTTCGGACGAAGGATTACAACCCCGGTCCTTGTTTGGTTTACGGGTTGTAACCTGGTTATCTGAATAGTTCCATGGTTATCTCGTCGTATATCATCCTGATGTATTTTTTTTATTTCCAGTTGTTACTTTTATTTATACTATTGTGCTAATTGCTGGTTTTAGTTCCTAAGTGAAGCCTCCTTTGTGGCACTTGCTCTTTCTGGGGTCTGACCCAGCTGGTTTTGTGTGGCCAGATTTCGGATCAGCTCCAGAGGATCTACCGACCTTCCAGCCAGATGGTGGCCACTAGACGGAACCCTGGCAACGAGTGGGTTATTTTTGGCTCTTCCACTCTATTGTAAAGATATTCTTTTGAGGCGTTTAGCCGACGAGCACCTGTTTAGCTCGATTGCACTTACTTATTGTCTGCCTACGGGCTGTAACATGATTAACAAATCCTAGGGTTGATCATGTATGACTAAACTCTTGCTAGTCCTAACATTTTGTAACGACTAGCTTCATGATCAGCTGAATATGTAATATTTGGGACGCCTTATTATTGTATATTTAATGATCATACATCTTGTAACATTTACTTACTTGCTTGTGATTGAGACATTAGGCTTGTTCATGACCATAGAAGACTGTTGGCTTGTAGTAAACCCTCATGTATCTAGACAGCCGTGACCGTATAGCGAGATGGAATCCATTTCTTATACGTAGCTGGCTATGTCTGCCCCCGCTCTCCAGTATTCTGGTTCTGGGGCGTGACACTCGGGCAAAAAAAGTTTGTTTAAATTTTTTTCTTCTTTTATGAACTTTTTTTTATCGTTTTTTAATTTTATTTGACCTTTTTGTCTTTTTTTTTTGTTGTTTTGGTCTTTTTTTTGGCCTTTTTGTCCATTTTTGTCGCTTTTTGGTCATTTTTTTTCGTTTTTTAAAATCTCCTTTACCGTTTTTTATTTTTTTTGTTTTTGTAGTAGTTTTTTGTTTTTTGTCCTTTTTAGTCTTTTTTGTCCTTTTTTCTTTTTCCGCTTTTTATATTATATTTTATTTTTTTATCAATTTTGTCTTTTTTGTCCTTTTATCATTTTTTTTGTTTGTTGTCATTTTTTGTCGCTTTTGTCTTTGTCAATTTTTGTCTTTTTTGTCGTTTTTAGTCTTTTGTTTTTGTTTTTGTATTTTTTTGTTCTTTTTGTCTTTTTTTTGCGTTTTGTCTTTTTTGTTGCTTTGGTCGTTTTATTTGTTATTTTGTCGTTTTTGATTTTTTTTTCATTTTGTCATTTTTTATCGCTTCTTGTCGGTTTTTTTTTCATTTTGTCTGTTTTTATCACTTTTTTTCGTTTTTATCGCTTTTTGTCGTTTTTCGTTTTTTGATTTTTTTAATATCTTTTTTACTCCTTTTTTCCCTTTCCTTCTTTGACATTTTTTCGGTTTTGGATTTTTTTTTTTCACTTCTTTATTTTTTTCTTCTTTATCATTTTTTTGGGGAAATATTTGTATAGTCACCAAACATGGAAATGTAATTATCCAGAAAATTTATTTACTTGGAATTTAATTTTTGGAAATATTGAATTCTAGACTATATAGTATTCCGTATACCTAACGTCCCGTTATATAAAGGATATATATACGGTGGTAGTTAAAAGGGTTTTTTTGGCAAATTATAAGGGCACTTCATTCTTTACTCAGGGCTATCTAGGATTAGGGCTAGCCTAGTTTAGAGAAACTTTTACTCAGAACAACCCATTTTTTGTTAGGGGCTGTCCAACCCCCAATCCCTCCCCCCAACCCTCTCAAACCTATTCATTTCTAATTTCCACTCTCTCTCTTCTCAAATCCTCTCAAACATAATCTCATTTTCTCCACCACCTTCATCTTCACCAAAATTCTTCTAAAATAAATTTGTAGACAGTATATATGAAGGTTTATTTTGAAATAAACAAAATTGAGAGAATTATCTCTAAATTTTGAGCTTTTTTTTAAACCAAGTAGATAATTTATTTACTTTTACATCGGATAGATAATTTATTATCTCTAAAATAGATTTAAAAATGCTTATAAAGGTAACTAATGATTATATAAAAAATATAAAATCCTTATAATTACGTGACTTCTATTTCTACGGTTATTAGAAACAAGTTTCTTTTAGGATAAGTTTTCTGACAATAGTTAAGACTATCAAAAAAATTGGCAGTCCTAAATATATATGTTGCTTAATGTTTTATGTAGGACTGTCAAATTTTTTGACAGTCCTACCAATCGGAAGGCATTTCATAAAATTTGACAGTACTATAAATAAATGTTGCTCGATGTTTTATGTAGGACTGTCAAAAAATTTGACAGTCCTTCCAATTGGTAGGGCTATGAATACTTTTGACAGTCCATCATCGTCCCCGTTGCGACCGTGGATGAATTTTTGAAGTTCTAACCCTAAAATGAGTTCAAAATTTTGAAAATCCATCTAGAATGAATACTAAAACAAATTTTAGTTACTAGAAGATAAAATTTAGGCATGAACATGGATTGAGAGAGATTTGGAAGAGAAAATATTTAGGATTTGGGGAGGAAGAAGGGAAGAAGAAGAGAAATTTTTTTTTTCATATAGGGTAAAGAACTTTTCTCAAATTCTAAAAGAGAGGAGAAGTTTGGATAAATTGTAAATGGGGTAAGGACACACCAATTGACTTAGCGCTCACACAAGGACATGGACGATCAGAGGGAGAGAGCCAACTTATGTAATGTCCCATCCCGCTCAGTTCAATCGGAGGAATCAAAACGCCAACGACATTCGAACTTAGCCATACAACGACTTGCTCGAAGTCCTGCTCGATCGAGGCGACTCCTCGCTCAAGTGGGTGGCTTCGGTAAACTTGCTTCTGCTTGGCCTTTACATTAATAAAACTAAAGTCACATCGACGCGAGTATGCCATCGGTTGGAGGTTCTTCTACCTAACCTGACAATCTAGTTACTTTACACCCTTCGAGATACAAGAGAGATGATATTCCATCGATTCCTCCGATGCCATTGGCTCAACTCGAACGACATATTGACCCACAATAGCTGTTTTAGACCTTATATATGTGATGCAAGCACAATAATAGATTCAGCTGGAGACGCAATGTAGATAGATGGAGAGTATGGATGATCGTATTGTGGTAACTTTGGAGAGGGTGACTCCACCACCAGGTCAACCATCGACAGGGACACTTTTGTAATTTTTACCAGCTGAAGCCAACCAAATTCTCGGGCAAGGAGGGGCCCACATATAGAAACATGAAAAATATGGAGTTCATGTGGATTACAAATTGCCTCATAGGTACTTTGGGCCAAACAGGTCCGCATGAAGAAAAGCCGTATGACTGTTCAAAAGACATATGCGGCCCATCGACAAACAGCTGTAAAAGGAAGACATACGGCCAAGAGGAGTAGTTGGACTGATAAAGCTGACAAGTCCTGGAAAAATATGACAATTCTGACACTTCGACAAGAAAGATAAGACGTGAGACGTCGCCCAAAAGCAGGGTTCGTACGCCTCCATGCGGCCAAAAGAGTGCCATCCAAGCCGCATGAACCGTATGCGGCCCAGCTTATGCGGCTCCAAAATTCCCAAACTTTATGCAGCCTGTGATCCAAGCCGCATGAGTCTCATGCGTCCCCACGTGATCGAAGACTGAGAACGCCATACGCAATGGGACACGTGGCAAATGGACCAAGTCCCTAACTACCCAGATTTGCTGTAAAAAAATCCCAACAAATCGACAGATCGCAGCCCAAGAGCGGATCTTCGCGTGCTAATCAGCCACGTGGCCGCAAGCCGTCCTTGTAGCTCAAAACACATCCCATTATAAATAGCAGGGTGCCACACCCCTGCAAAGGCTGGCAACCTTCAAGAGAGAAGCAATTTTTTCACGAGCTAGAGACTGCATCAGATAGTCCATGGAGTAAGTCAAAGTTGATAGCACTTTTCCAAGCCTCCACCATCACCCCCCAGAATCAAAATTAAACAATTGTACTTAGATTGTTTCCTAGGATTTTTTTTCTAGACTTTCCTTTGTACAAGTGAGTTTGCAATCAAGTTCAGTGTTCTGTAATACCTGTCTTTGATTTTTTATGGCAAACACGATGGTGACTCTGTTGGGGACTTCCTTCTCTTCCGATGAGAAGTTGGTGACGCAATCTGACGCGTCCAAGCTCGGCTCTACACAACAAATGCTTGTGGTTCGCTTTGAACAACAAGCCTTTGAAGAATTGCTCTATGAAGGGAACGCCAGCCCGTCTCAGAAGTGATCTAACCCAAAGAGGACTCGCAAGGCGTCGGTGTGCAAAACTGTTGCCTCCGACCAAGTTTTCAAAGAAGCTCCTTCGGCAGCCCAAGACGGTGACCAAAGCTCTCCTGCGGCTTTACTTCTGACCGCAGAGGACCCCACTGTTCCCAAAACGAGCAGAGAATAATACGATGCTGATTTTTTGGGGGCACAAGGAAACTCCATGCGGACAAAGAAGAAGCCGTATAGAGGAGATCGACAGTCTGTCCATACGGCAGCCAACTCTGACCGCAGGCAGACGACTCATGGGCAGCCAACTGTGGCCGCAGAAAAATGATCCATGCGGCAGCCAATGCTAGCCGAGAAAGATGGTCCATGCGACAACCAATCCTGGCCTCAAACTGGACGTCTCATGCGGCCCTATCAGAAGCTCTGTGTTCGACCGCCTCTCATGTGGGCTTGACGCCATACGGCTCACTAAAGATGCGGGATGTATCAATCTGGACTCTTTTTACTACGCACCTTTGGGTGCTAAGTCAAAAAAGTCTAGGGCAGTACGGGCCCAAACAGCCCAATCAACTGTCCAAGTTGCTGACTGTCAGCGGGTCCCGTTAACTGTTACACGAGCTCCTGACGGAAAGTTGTACAGAACCACCCGCGTCCAGTCCCCCAGGGCTAACGGACAGGGTGGGACTTTAGAGTCTCCCTCTGAAGATCTAGAGCAAGTGCTTTTACTGGCCACGGATCAGGGAGCAAACATGATGCCTAGGCACCCGTGCGCTCGGGATTCCCGAGTTCACAAGTTTGGTGCAAGGTAGAGCAGCTTCCTACCGACTTACGTGACGTGATTACTCACAAACGCAAGACGGCAGCATCATCATGCGATGAGTCCTTCTCGGGGCATCGTTGCACCCAAGTCATCATCAACTGCTGTTGTAACAAATCAGCAGCACCTGGAGATCGACAGTCAGTTTTCCAACGACTGCAGTAGCTAGCACCTGTGCAACTTCCAGGGGATGAAGAATTTTCTTTTGCCTCCTGTAATTCAACTAAAAAAATTCCTCCGGACAAGGGAGGAAAGAAGATAGGCTCTTCCAGCCCGTCCATCTCGGCCAGTATTGCAAGGAGACCCTCATCTGGGGGGTTTCCATCAACTATAGGGGGTGTCTATTTAGGCACTCGATCCAAGAAGAAGCTTCCGGCACCCTGGGGTGCACCGTCGGCCTCCTTGAAAGTAGATGAAACTGGGGGTAGCAGCCCCCTCAATGTATACGACAACCCGATGTACCAAGAGCACACACCGGGGGTAGAGATCCCACAGAACTCTGTAATAGAATCGGATTTCCCTGAGGGCCACCACCCTCACCAAGACGATGCGGCTTCCTGCACAGGGGGTAGCACCCCTTTCGAGTCGGAGAAAGATGACATTCCGACGTTATCTGACGATTTCTCTATACAAGGTTACGGCACAGAGAGTACCTCTGCCACAATCCCCTCCATCTCTACCCACGTGAGAACAGTCTTTATGGCTGACAACGATCATGAAGCACCTTCCGACCGGCAACGACTAGAAGTATTGGAAACCATGCTCCTGTCCTTGGTCAAGTCTGTGGACGAGATCAAAGCCGTCTTGCCAGCTCAACCAGCAAGAACGCCCGGACAAACAAGCTTGGAACCCGCAGTCAATGCAGACTCCAATACGACCGCCCCTCCTTTGGGTGATGATCCCGTAGCACCATCCATTCCTTCAGCTGCTGACGAAGCCATGGAGGCAAGGAGGGAAGTTTAGGAGCTTCGGGCAATGTTCAACGCCCGAGATTCCTCTCGAGATCTCAGAATACGGTAGCCATATCCCGTTGCATGGAGAGATGTGCCTTTTCTACCGCGGTACAAGCCATTCCATATCGATTCTTATGATGGGAAGACCTCTGCTAGTCGGTACATGACCTACTTTGAAGTCACAACCGACCACTTGCCACACAGTGATGCCATCCTTACACGACTATTCATTGGAGCATTAGAGGGGATCGCATTCGACTAGTACCGCAACCTTCCCGACAAATGCATTCACTCTTTCGACGACTTCAAGCACATATTCCTGGAGAGATTCTATGAAGTGGGGCATGATGTGACGATATCTTCTCTCATGGACGTCGTTCAGGGAGAGAGGGAGCTCACAAGGAACTATATCGAGCGGTTCTGCCAAACCGCAATGAGATTGCCCCAAGGCAATCCCGAGAGCTCCTTGATTGAAATCTGCCAGAAGAAACTGCTTCCTACAATTAGCCTCTGGATGGTGACGATCAGTTCAGAGATTGGACGACCTTCATCATAAGTGCTACCAACACGGAAGCAAAATTGAAGAAGGCTCGCCAATTGGGATTACACATCCCAGATAGAGAAGATAAGGGCAGACGTTCTGGGTCCACTGCCAGCAACAACAACAGTGGCACCACCACCAATCGGGATAACAGGGGTAAGCAGGCCATGGTCACTGATGCGACTCAGAAGCCTGAACAAAAACAGGCAGAAGGTTCGTGGCCCAAGATTGACTACTCATTTGAAGATAGTCATGTCAAACCTATCTTCAACATGCTCCTGAAAGGGGGTAGGATCCAGCTCCCTCCACCAAGACGTGAGCCCCGAACAGCGGAAATGGAGGATCCAAAATACTGTCACTTCCACCGCTATGTCCATCACGCCACTTATGATTGATTCCAATTGAAGCGGTACATTTAGAGTCTTATCGACTCAAAAGCTCTATCGATAGACTTTGAACAGGTTACCATGGCGGCGACCATGGTATCTATTCAGTTCGGCAACTTTCCTCCGACAAGTACTCCAGACGGGGTAATACCTGTCCCTTGGGCAACAATGGAGGTTACTAATCTTCTACCCATCCGGAACCAGACATCTGGACTGGTACCTCTCAATACCTCGCGAGAAGAGATCATGTGGGTGCATCCAGACTTGGTGCCCGAAGTTACCCGGGGGTGTCATCTCCTCCCAACAAGAAGAAGGGAAGGAAGTCTAAAGCCTGCCACACAATTTCAGCTAAAGCCGAAGAAGCTACAGATGTTGTTACCCGGTCTGGAGCACAAGTCCAGTCCGTACGGGATAGTCCAGCTAAAGATCCTCAACCAGCAACGTTGCCTCCCTCTGACGTTCCAAGGCCATCTCAGCCTCCACTGACGGATAAGTCCAAGATAAGGGAGACCCGCTTCGACAGGCCACTCCGCAATGATATACCTCAGGCACTGGAAAGACCTTAGAACTTCGACATATTAGCACAATTGGCTAATACGCCAGCAAAATTTTCACTATACAAGCTCCTAAGGCTCTCCAAGGATCTTCGTGTCGCATTGAGCGAAGCACTCCAGAATGCTGATGCCTACTTAGCTCAGGTCAAGCCTCCAAGGGAAGACCCGCCAGCAGATCTATACGGCGGCAACAGCACAGATGCAATGCCCAACATCATATTCACTACACAGGACATGTTGATCAAGTCCAATTTACATGATCGCCCTTTGTACTACACTGGATATATAGGCGACATCAAGGTGGATCGGATGCATATTGACCCTGGCTCGTCAATAACCATCATCCCAAAAAGCATGCTCCAACTTTTTGGCATCCCTATGCATCGGCTAGCGGCAACCAATACTGCCATTAGCGGTTTTAACTCAGGGAGAAGTTATCCCCTAGGAAAGATCCGATTGAAGTGCCAGATTGGTGACCTGAAGACGGAAGTTAGCTGCTACGTCATAGATGCAGACACCTCCAATAACATCCTCCTGGGACGTCCGTGGATACATGATTATATGATCGTGCCATCCACTCTTCACCAGTGCTTCAAGTATGTTAATAGACACGGCTTTGTGAGGACCGAATTTGCTGACATCGAACCCTTCAAAGGAGTTGAGCCTTGTTATTCTTCGGAGGCTTGTTTATACGAAGAATCCAAGAAGTACATCATTAACAAAATGGAAACCATCACAAGGTCAAAGGGACTCTTGATAATTCACCTCCAGACCCGTAAATCAGGCAAAGCAGCACCCCTTGTCGCAACCTTGCATGAAAAGGTGCCTGGTTCTCTCGTTCAAGCTGTACAGTCAAAACCAATGGTCAGTCGACTCCCAAATTCAAGAGCCAGAGCCCATCATAAGGCCGATGGTGATCCAATTACTGAAATCCATCCGAAGACCATTGAAAGACACACAATCCCTTGCCGAGCTAATTGTCACCTGTCTTCCCAAGACGAGCCAGAAACTAAATGCCGATCTGACATACTCAAGTAAGCGAATATTTCAAGTTCGACCCTTGGTGGTCAATATGCCCAAGACGGCGTCCCAACCTTTGGGATCGCAGGGGGTAGCCGAAGAGGACATAGAACTCGTCGAATACCTGGTGGTGTAGTTCCCCTCCCCGAAATTTTAAATTTTTTTTAATATTATTTATTTGATTTAAACGTAATTTTAGAATTTTTATAAATAACTAATTAGTTAGTTATTACGGTGGATAAATTAAGTTCTTATGGAGTTATGGAGCACAAAACGACTAGGAATTATGGCACAGGAGTTGTAGCAGTGTGCCTTGACTAGTGTAATAGCCATGCCAGGAAAACCTAGCCATAGGGATGTCCGAACTAGAAAAACTAGGCCAAGGTACGACTTGACCCTTTTAAGATCATTTAATTATATATTATTTAATATATTGACTTTTAGATGACCCGGTTGTGCCAATTTGGTCTGGACTCAGCCCGAACTGGACCCAAACCCATGTGGTTGAGTAGTGTGCTCAAAGACGTCCATGTGGACATACATATTGCATTTATTAATTTTGACTGTCCAAATAGGCATTTCATAGATAAAGGATTTATATATATATATAATATATTTTATTGCTATTGAATTGATATCCCATTTTTGGAAATAGGATAAACACCATACTTAGCTACCCTTGCGCAGTTGGTAATATCTAGGATATACAAGAACACCCGTTATTGAATTACTGTATTCTGTTCTCCTATATGTCGTCAATATTATTGTTAAGAATAATTGATGTGTATATATACATATATAATTACTATTGATTATTCCCTATGTTTGATAATAAATATATTTTATAATCTGTGTACATATTGTCATAATAACTCTATACCAGGAAGAGGCGATATTATGAATTTCGGAAGTATTATATCATATGCATATATATATATACATATTTAATTATCTAAACATGTAAAAATATATTCAGAATTTATTAATGTATATACAAATATAAATATTAATATATAGGTGTATATATATATATATATATATTAATATACAGGTGTATATGTGTTTGTATACATAAATATATACATACGTATTTGCTTATAGTAATATATAATAACCGAAATAAAGGCCCAGGCCCAAGCCAAGTAAACCGAGCCGCAATTTTTCCCAGGCCGAGCTCAGAATTCCCCCATAGGCTCGAGAGTACTCTGGCCGATTTTCCAAACAACTGAATGAATAAATAGAGAGAGAACGGAGAGGAAGAGGAGTCGTTGCACGAAACCCTAGACGAACAGGTCGAGCCCCAGCCACCTGGCGACCAACCTGCCGCTGGCGCCACCGTCGCGTACGGCCAGAGTCGGCCAGGAACGCGCGCACGGCCTGGACTATTCTGAAGCAACAACAGCAATCAAAGCCGCGGGAGGTGACTTGTTGGTCGGATTTCTCCTACGATATTTAATCGATTTTCGAATCGATTGCACCGGTATGCACCCAATATAACCGCCTTTGGATTCTTTCAATTAGATTTAATTTTAGTACTTTAGGTTGTCCGAGGAATCGATGCCAAAATTGGCGAATAACTGTTCGAAATCGAACAGTTTTGTAGTTCAAAGACCTAACTTGGAAGGCGACTTCTCGTTGAACCCTCGACTATTTCAAAATTGTGTTTCAACAGAGACATATAAGACCTATAGAAGATGGAAACCCCATCATTAGTTTTAATTCTAGTGGTTTGTACAGTAAGATAAATTAGATTAAAAATCAGAAAAATCTATGTTAAAACAGTTTCAAAAACTAGAAAACCATCCGATACTACGTGCGTCCCGCCAAACTGGGCGACATGGTCGCGAACCGAAAGCATCAAAAGGTGTGTAACGGCTTCGTGGACGTGTGGGTTTTGACAAAATTTAAATTGGTCGCGTGTGCACGACGAATTTGATGCGTATCCGTCAAAATTCACCGTATCGGCCTCTGTGCAAGTTTCTCAATTACTTTGTGCACGCTCGTCAGATCGAGACGAAACTTGCACCAACAGGACCGTATCATTTTTTTGGTCCTGTATGCCAAGTTTGGTCCAATTCTGAGACAGTTGAATCAGAATGCCGTTTTGTGGGCCCCAAGGTCCGACTGGACAATTTTGTGCACGGCCCGCGAAATCCAACTTTGGACATACGGTTGGGTTCGTATCGAAAAACCGAACATGTTGACATATAGTTTGACGACTTTAGAGACCGTTGACTCTGGCACGCTTTTTGGTGCAAGGGGGTCCAACGACGGACATCGTTTTGACCCGAAATTACCGTTTTGCCCCTGTGTCCAGAATTGGACTTAAGGACAGGCAATCCTAGCTAATTTGACTATTCTGAGAACGTTGGTACTATTTATTTTAGCATCTGGAGACTTCTACATGTGTTGACTGATTGTGGCTCATTGAGTGGTATAGTATTATTGGTTTCACCAGCTAAGGACCTCAGGCAAGTGCACTTTCTGATTGCTTTCGATTCATAGTAGTCTTTTCATTTCATATTTATACATATATCTTGCTGCTTGTTGATACGCTCATCACACGGAGTAGTCGGGAGGGGAAATATCTTAGTAGACATGTGGACTACCCAGAACTATCCTCCGTGTCTTTCGTGGAGAATAGCATCTGCACACGACACGTACAGGGTGCCGAATTTACCCCCTAGCCGTTCACATGTCGAAACGGATATTTCACACCACATAGGTAGATATCTTTTGTTTATTTTTCTTTTTCTTCTCTACCATGCCATGTCATCAGTACTTTCCAGTTTACATATCTCATATGTTATTTTCATGTCCTTTTCATTCTATTGTGTTTTCGCATTGCCGTCAGTTTGTGTACTTGTTCCATTTCTGACTGGAAACCAACATTTTTTAGGTTTAGCTGCGATCACTCTTAGCACTGGGAAGACATGGATATGCTGAGGCCGACCTAGATAGTGGAACTAGTTATCATTTTCATTAATTATGAGAACTTTGTATTTTTCTTTAAATATAAATCTTGTAAATGTTGTAATAAACTTAAAAATGTGAATGAGCAGCAAATATTAAATTTTGTGATTTTGAGCATTTAGTTCTTGCGGGCTTGACCGCGTTCTACCGCCGACTCTGCGGCGTAGGCTGGCTTGGACACGTCTCGTATCCGAAGAAGCGGGTGCGGGTCGTAACAAGTTTTTGTGGTGGCCCATGCAGGTCAGTATTCGCAAATTATGTGAACTCACGGTAGTACCATATTAGTCGTACTGCTGCGAGCCTGCGACTAGGAAATGCTCATTCACAACTAGGAGTAAACCAACTTTAAGAGAATGGTTAGGACTAGGAGTCCCTAAAATTAAATTGATATTTGGGTAGTTAAGGTTGCTACATAGGCCTCATTGAATTCTAAATCCTGTTAGATGATTTTCACAGAAGGATGCACTATTGTATTCTAAATCGGTAGTATTACTGAAGTGAGTAGATTTGTAACCCCTCGTTCCGAAGGTTTGGAAATGTCCTTTTATTTAGTTGTTTGAATTAAAATATAATTTTAGAATTTTATAAATATTTATTATATAGGACCTTAGTCATGGTTAAGTTTTGGAGTGCAAGATGACCAAGAATTTTGGCACTAAGAGTGTGGCCGAGTGCTTTGACTAGTGTTCTAGCCATGGTAGAGAAAACCAAGTCATAGGAGTGCTCTTACTAGAAAAACCAGGCCAAATCGTGACATGACCCTAGGAATGATCTAATTACTTATTATTAAGATTATTGGCCTTTAGAAGATCTGGTTGCCCCAAACTAGCCCGAACTCAACCCTGTTGGCCCAATGATTGTATCATGTTTTTGAATATGGTTAATATGTTAAGTTTAGCATTTCATTATCACTAATCTTCATACTATCGCTATAGCATTTCTACTTATACTTATATCTTTGGTGATATGTGCCTATTGGTTTACATATTAGTGATATGAGCTTATCTATCTTAAACTTACTTGGGTTGCCAAAATCAAAACTATGTTTTTGATTGTGGTCATTCAATTAAGTTTAATCATTATGATATCACTAACATTTATGCTATCACCTTAGCACTTATACTTAAACTTTGCATAGTCCTAATGTGCTTTAACTTATCATACTTGCTACTATGTATATTGCTTTGTTCATCTAACATGTACATGCAGAAAAGTAATAAACAAGATCAATGTGGACATATGCAATGAAGAAATCATGGTGGGCCAAAGACGACGGATCCCACAAAATTTCTCTGAACCACCCGACGACATCTCTGACTGCTGCCGCCAAGGGAAAAAGCCAGCACCTATCAAAGGAAGAAGCCAAGCCATGCCATCATCATTTCAAGACTCTGAAGAAGCCTGCACCTGCCTAAGTATATCTAGAGTCTGTAATGAGTCTTAGGAAGAGTTGTAAACACAAGAAATGGATGGCAAAATCGAAAGCTAGGCAGAAATAAGCCCAGGATCATTTTTGGTGGATAAGCGGCATACCGACGGTATACCGGCGTATACCGACGGTATACCGGTTTTTGTTCACAGAAAGTTTCTGTTTACAAAATCGGCATACCGACGGCATACCGGATCATACCGACGGTATACTGCTTCCGAAACGTTGAAATTCCAACGGTCGGATTTCCAGCAATTAATGATCCCAACGGCTCTATTTCTAGCCGTTGCAATTCCAGACCGGTATACCGCCGGTATGCCGGATCATACCGGCGGTATGCCGGTTCGTGACTGAAAAGTTGCCTTTGGCTTCTTTTCAAGCTTTGGTTATAAATAGCCTTGAACCCCTTCATTCAAGGTTGATGCTTTGAGCCTAAAAATTTCTATACCACCAAAGCTTATCCACAAACAACTCTACAAAGCTTTCATTTGCCATCCACAAATTGTGTTAGAGTTATTGAGTTGAAAAGTGAGATCTTCATCCTATTGTAAGGAGATCAAAACCTATTATAAAAGGTTGAAGTTGGAGAGTCTTCGTATCCAAACTCTCGGTTGAAGTTGGGGAGTCTTCGTATCCAAACTCTCGGTTGAAGTCGGAGAGCCCTTCGGATTAAAGCTCTTGTGTAAGAAGTTGGCGAGTTCTTCGGATCCAAACTCGTGTGTAACTATTTGCTCAAATAGTGGATTAAAGTCGGAGAGAGTTCCGGGACTGGACTGCCTCTTAGGAGGATACCAGGATATATCGGGTGTCGGTATTGTGTTTGCTTCTTCTCTTGCACTTACATTTTTAAATTGCCAACTAGCTTGTGCTAAGTGCTTGATTAGTTAGCTTGACCCTATTCACCCCCCCTCTAGGGTTCTTACAAACCCAAGTCCTGGTGGTCATGCAGTGCGACCAACGTCGTCCATATAGATATATAGATGTGTACCTTGGTAGTCCATTTCTAATATTGGGAATAATTTCTATAAATTATATATTGAATATAATATGAGAACTATTGCTATCTAAATTTGCATTTCCTTGGAAATATGATAACCTTCTCTTAGAATGATATTTTAGAATTTTGGGATTCACTTAGGCTATACATATATACCTGTGTATAAATATATTCATAATAGGTAGACATAGTGCTATATACCTATTTTTCCTCGATCTTGAATATTAGAGAAATATAAATCTAAGTTTATGTTTCTTTTGCCCTCGGCCATTTCCTCTAATCATGATCAATTGTACAACTTTATCATATGTCTTTTCTAAACACCGCCATATCATAAGTTCGTATCACTTATATTATTTTTCTTGGATAGAAAGGTTTATTTTTTTAAAATAACTTCTTCCTCAATTGTCTATTAATCTCGAATTAAGTTTCTAGATTCAAAAATTTTCCTTTCAATGGTGAATATTGAATATCTGTGAAGTAAGGGTTATAAGATTTTTACTTATCTTGCCTTCGACCATGTCCCTCCTAATTAATCGTTTAAAATTTTCAAAAAAAAACTGATACCTCCCCTTCAAGGATGGATACGTACACTTTCCTATAATGATCACTTTGTTCAAACTTCTAGCTCTCTCCATCATGATCAATTTGTTTTAGGATTTTTGAACCTCTGTTAAGATTCTAAGGATGTAGTTGAAGGGATGATTGGTGACTTATGATGGCAGACAGCCACGCACTGTTGCCACTTATTTGACTTATGGAGACTGTGGGTTCACTGCAGCCAGCAGCGCACTGGCGAGGTATGATCCCTAAGTTCAAGTAATCTCGAGTAAGTATAAGTTATCGAATGTTGTCAAAGCTACATCTTGGTCGTCCTATCTTCGTCTTAAGTGTTATATCCAGATTGGATAGAGTTGATTGGTTATTCGTTACCGTATCCTTGCTTGAGTCGTGGAATCAAAAGTTTATTGCAGCTAGCTGTACACGGCGAGACATAAATTCTCGGTAAAATGACTTCGATCATGTTTACGAGTTTCGAATACCATAGAGACTACGTCTTATTGGCATATAACTGTTAAGTTTCTTTAAAATTGATTTGTGTTTATTCCTAGTCATAATCTTCTCAAATAAACCAGTAGTTCTCCCTTCATTTCTTATCCTTCTATTTTTCAGATTGCCATCTTTTAATATAATTTCGACTGGATTCCTAAACTTATCTAGACTTTAATTCTAAACTAGTGCCTAAATAATTTTGTTCAACTAGATGTTCGTACCAAGATAACTTCAATTTGATCGACCTTAAACCATTTTTTTAATCAAGACAAAATCATAACCGTGTCCATAATTTCAACCAAATCATAGCTAAGGTTATACCTTCGTTCCAACCACGGTCGTGACTATTTTGCCCAACCATTTCACCCTTGATCGTTCTTACAAACATTTGCTTGTCAACTAGACCATTTGACCGAATACTGATCGTACCAAATCACACTCTCCTCTTATCTATCATCATTATCATTTTTACGCGTGGCTAATTAGATCATGAATCATATCACCTTATTGAATATACCATTCGTCATTTTATTCATATCAATTAAGAAATTTAGTTTCTTGATTATTCTTCATAGTCATGCCTAATCGTGTTCTTGAAATTTTGGAGACGAAATATTTTTAAGGTGGGTAGAATTAAACCCACTTCCCTACTTCCAAAAGTTTTATTTTGTCTTACGTTAAATTTTTTTATATTTTAGTTGTAACCATTATAGAATGTATTTTGATGACAATAGAATTTTTGTCAAACCATTTTGATTTTGAATTTATAAAACATCGTTTAAATTATTTGCTAAGATTAATTACCAATTAAATTTATTTTGTTATATTATAGTTAGTTTGATTCAGTCTTGGACTAACGAAGGTATGTACTGTTTAAATAATGTATACCATAATTTCCAAGTCATTTGATAAATATATTATTCATTTAAATTATTATTATATTATATTTTAGATTCAATCAAATGCATTTTTATATTTTAAATAAAACCTGGGATTATTTTAAAAATCATTATGGATTAATTTTGATTTGATAAATCCAATATTTATGTAAAATCTTAGAAAGATTTGATCATCCTAATCCTTAAATTCGAGGACGAATTTATTTTTTAAGGTGGGTAGATTTGTAGCTCCCCTCCCCAAAATTTTTAAAAAAATATTTTTATATTATTTATTTGATTTAAACGTGACTTTAGAATTTTTATAAATAACTAATTAGTTAGTTATTACGATGGATAACTTAAGTTCTTGTGGAGTTATGGAGCACAAAACGACTAAGAATTGTGGCACAAGAGTTATAGCAGTGTGTCTTGACTAGTGTAATAGCCATGCCAGGGGAAACCTAGCTATAGGGATGTCCGAACTAGAAAAACCAGGCCAAGGTACGACTTGACCCTTTTAAGGTCATTTAATTATATATTATTTAATATATTGACTTTTAGACGACCCGATTGTGCCAATTTGGTCTGGACTCAGCCCGAACTGGACCCAAACCCATGTGGTTGAGTAGTGTGCTCAAAGACGTCCATGTGGACATACATATTGCATTTATTAATTTTGACTGTCCAAATAGGCATTCCATAGATAAAGGATTTTTATATATATATAATATATTTTATTGCTATTGAATTGATATCCCATTTTTGAAAATAGGATAAACACCATACTTAGCTACCCTTGCGAAGTTGGCAATATCTAGGATATACAGAACACCCGTTATTGAATTAATGTATTCTGTTCTCCTATATGTCGTCAATATTATTGTTAAGAATAATTGATGTGTATATATACATATATAATTATTATAGATTATTTCCTATGTTTGATAATAAATATATTTTATAATCTGTGTACATATTATCATAATAACTCTATACCAGGAAGAGGCGATATTATGAATTTCGGAAGTATTATATCATATGCATATATATACATATTTAATTATATAGGCATGTAAAAATATATTCAGAATTTATTAATGTATATACAAATATAAATATTAATATATAGGTGTATAAGTGTATATATATATATATATTAATATACATGTGTATATGTGTTTGTATACATAAATATATACATACGTATTTGCTTATAGTAAAATATAATAACCGAAATAAAGGCCCAGGCCCAAGCCAAGTAAACCGAGCCCCAATTTTTCCCAGGCCGAGCTCAGAATTCCCCCACAGGCTCGAGAGTACTCTGGCCGATTTTCCAAACAACTGAATGAATAAATAGAGAGAGAACCGAGAGGAAGAGGAGTCGTTGCACGAAACCCTAGACGACCAGGCCGAGCCCCAGCCACCTGGCGACCAACCTGCCGCCGGCGCCACCGCCGCACGCGGCCAGAGTCGGCCAGGAACACGTGCGCGGCCTGGACTGCTCTGAAGCAACAGCAGCAATCAAAGCCGCGGGAGGTGACTTGTTGGTCGAATTTCTCCTACGACATTTAATCGATTTTCGAATCAATTACATCGGTATGTACCCAATATAACCGCCTTTGGATTCTTTCAATTAGATTTAATTGTAGTACTTTAGGTTGTCCGAGGAATCGATGCCAAAATCAGCGAATAACTGTTCGAAACCGAACAGTTTTGTAGTTCAAAGACCTAACTTGGAAGGCGACTTCTCGTTGATCCCTCGACTATTTCAAAATTGTGTTTCAATAGAGACATAGAAGACCTATAGGAGATGGAAACCACATCATTAGTTTTAATTCTAGTGGTTTGTACAGTAAGATAAATTAGATTGAAAATCAGAAAAATCTATGTTAAAACAGTTTCAAAAACTAGAAAACCATCCGATACCACGTGCGTTCCGCCAAACCGGGCGACGTGGTCGCGAACCGAAAGCATTGAAAGGTGCGTAACGGCTTCGTGGATGTGTGGGCTTTGACAGAATTCAAATTGGTCGCGTGTGCACGACGAATTTGATGCGTATCCGTCGAAATTCACCGTATCGGCCTCTATGCAAGTTTCCCAATTACTTCGTGCACGCTCGTCAGATCGAGACGAAACTTGCACCAACAGGATCGTATCGTTTTTTTGGTCCTGTATGCCAAGTTTGTTCCAATTCTGAGATAGTTGAATCGGAACGCCGTTTTGCGGGCCCCACGGTCCGACTCAACGGGCAATTTTGTATACGGCCCGTCGAAATCCAACTTTGGACATACGGTGGGTTTGTATCGAAAAAATGGACATGTTGACATATAGTTTGACGACTTTAGAGACCGTTGACTCTGGCACGCTTTTCGGTGCAAGCGGGTCCAACGGCGGACACCATTTTGATCCGAAATTACCGTTTTGCCCCTGTGTCTAGAATTGGACCTAAGGACAGGCAATCCTAGCTAATTTGACTATTCTGAGAACATTGGTACTATTTATTTCAGCATCTGGAGACTTCTGCATGTGTTGACTGATTGTGGCTCATTGAGTGGTATAGTATTATTGGTTTCACCAGCTAAGGACCTCAGGCAAGTGCACTTTCTGATTGCTTTCGATTCATAGTAGTCTTTTCATTTCATGTCTATACATATATCTTGTTGCTTGTTGACACGCTCATCACACGGAGTAGTCGGGAGGGGAAATATCTTAGTAGACATGTGGACTACCCATAACTATCCTCCGTGTCTTTCGTGGAGAATAGCAGCTGCACACGACACGTGCAGGGTGCCGGATTTACCCCCTAGTCGTTCACATGTCGAAACGGATATTTCACACCACATAGGTAGATGTCTTTTATTTATTTTTCCTTTTCTTCTCCACCGTGCCATGTCATCAGTACTTTCCACTTTTCATATCTCATATGTTATTTTCATGTCTTGTTAATTCTATTGTATTTTCGCATTGCCGTCGATTTGTGTACTTGTTCCATTCCTGACTGGAAATTAACATTTTTTAGGTTTACCCGCGATCACTCTTAGCACTGGGAAGACATAGGTATGCTGAGGCCGACCTAGATAGTGGAACTAGTTGTCATTTTCATTAATTATGAGAACTTTATATTTTCCTTTAAATATAAATCTTGTAAATGTTATAATAAACTTAGAAATGTGAATGAGCAGCAAATATTAAATTTTGTGATTTTGAGCATTTAGTTCTTGCGGGCTTGACAGCGTTCTAACGCCGACTCTGCAGCGTAGGCTGGCTTGGACACGTCTCGTATCCGAAGAAGCGGGTGCGGGTAGTGATAGGTGGCACAGGTGGATGGTACCTCTCCTGATGACGTAATCCCTATGGACGGAGTTCCTTATCTTATCAATAAGAGGCTGCCGATAAAAAAAAGAGAGAATAAATACTACCTAGAGTGTCGAGTTATGTACGTCAGGTACCCCTGAACTTATACTCTATTTTCCCCCCCTTCCGAGGGGACTCACATTGCATTTCTACGAGTGGTAAGTCATGTATAATGATACCTCTGAACTTTTGCTTTAATGTTTCGACCACCATATATCACACCCATACCTCCCCTGTTGGGTTTCGTTTCAAAATCTATTACCCGCACCACCAGTGCGCAGAAGGGTAATAGGTCCATAAAACTTATCCTAGTTTATTGGTCGCACCATCAGTGCAAAAAAAGGGTAATAGGTCCACAAAATTCCTCAAACGTGAAAAACAACCATGTCTATATTACCTCTGAGTTGTTTTCCCATCCATCACTGACAAATTGTCCAATACATAGAACTTCCAGGTTGATAACACCTCTGAGTTGTTCTGTGTATCCCCATCTGGCCTACTCCTACTATGTCCTCATTACCTCTGAGTAGGAAGGCCATAGTTCAGACCCATATTTACCACGTCCTCATTACCTTTGAGTAAATATCTCGGTTTTCTCTCCACTTGTTATCAGTACTCGCATCGCCAATACACAAAAATGGTAATAAGTCCCCAAAAATTATCCTAATCTATTACTCGTACCATCGGTGTATCAAAGAGTAGTAGATCCACAAAATATCCTTCAAATCTATTTGCTCACCTTTTCAAAAAAATATATACATAAGTGCACAAAAGGGCAATAGGTCCACAAAAAAAAGGAGTCCTCCAGGGGATATTCTTTATCAAAATGCCATTACAAGCTCATCAGAACGGAGGGAATGTATTCTGCTCTATCAAAAAAAAGAGAAAGGGAGAGAGAACAAAGTCCACTATTCATCAGCAACACATAACTTCCTAAGGATGACCTCCAGCTGTGCAGTTGAGCGCTCAATTTTTAGTTTGACTCGGCGTTCAGCTTCCTGGGATAACCTCTCGGCGTCCTCCAGATGCGCATGAGCCTGCCAATTTTCTTCCAGTCTCTTCAGTGCTCTCTCTAAAGCAGCAGAGGCTCGGATGACTTCATCAGTCTCCTTCCAGATCTTCCCACTCTCTTGACGGGTGACTTGGAGCTCAGTCTCCAGATACGTTAACTTAGCCTGGAGCTGGAGGAGCTGCTTGTTGGTTTCGACCATAGCACGAGTAAAGGTCTTCTCACGAGTCAAGATAATATCTCCCTCCCGGCTCAGCTTGTCATACTTAAGGGACAACTCCTGGAGGTCCTTCTCCAAGGAGGGCTTGATGGTCACTTGAACAGCCTTCACCTTTTCTACGGCTGATACAAGAAAAGCACGCTCCTGCTCCACCATGGCAAACACATCTACTTGCCGCAGTTTCTGCAACTAGATTAGGCACTGATGAGCCTCTGCCAGCTTGTGCTCCAGAAGGACGGCCACCCCTTCTCCACTTGGGAGCGCCTTCAGCAGGGCAATCTGGCCTTGGACGCAGTGGTAGGCCACAGCAAATGAAGTCCCTCTCCTCAAAGCAGCCTTGACCCCCCATTTCAAATGACGATAGAAGCTCTCGACAATGTCCCTTGACGACTCGTCCAAATTCTCCAGAGAGGACGGCGTCGACGGGATAGCATCTAAGGAAGCTGAGGGCTTCTGGAAAGGAGGTACACTTGAGTTTGAAGATCCTGTTATAAGGGAAACAAACTCCGAGCGACGAGACTCCCGCACAGCAGTAATTTCCTTTTTCGTAGCCCGAAAGAGCTGAAGGCTGGACAGGGCAGAAGGTTCAAGTTCCGAGAAAGAGGCACTTCCAACCGATCCCGCATACGCCAAAGAGGTGGAAGGAGGCAGGATGTCCGTGCTCAACATGGTGGAAGGCGCCTCAACTCGACCCGGTAAGGAAGAAGGAATGTTCCTTGCTCGTATCAGGTCGGCCCCTGGATCCTCTGCTATTTTCTCCTCTACGGCCACATCCGCCACCGGTAGCGACGAGGCAGGTCCTGTAGGTCCGGCGCAACCAGCAATCAGCTTGACACGAAGAAGATGGAGTTAAAGCAAAAAATCTCCTCATTGGTGAGAAAGCGGTATAGCTTACCAGAGGAGGAGGGCAACGGCTGAGGCTCAGTAGGAGTTGTCTTGGCTCCTCTCACCGTTTCCACAACTCCGGTGGGGTCAGCGGCGGCATCCAAACCATCAAGGCTTGTTCCTCCCGTCCCTGTTGCTCCAGGTACAGACGTAATGACATCAGCACCAGCCTGTGAGGACCCTGCAACTTCAGGATCGGTACCCAAAGAGGAAACCGTATGGGAGGCAGTTGGTGATAAAAGGTTTGTCTCCTCCGATACATGTAAAGGAGAGCCTTTAGATAACATCCCAAGGACAACATTGGGACTTGCCGTGAAAAAACTTACCCTCATATCAACTTCGGCGCCACTACCTGTTTCCCCAATGCCAAGCCTATGGAACCTAGCCGCAATCCGCTTCTGAGATCGAGATCTACCAGCGACAAGAGGTTCGGGTACGCTTGGTGCACATGGAGGATTAGACACAGGTGAAGGCACACGTATAGCCAAAGGACTTGTAGAGGGCTGGAGACCCTCTGAGTCATCTTCCTCCTCCTCCGTGCTGTCAGAGTCAGAATCAGAGATTTTTCTCTTTCCCTTCCTCGTCATTTTTTGAGAGTCCCTCGGTCGCTCCTCCAATTTTGTACCGACAATAAAACTGGTACGAGGATTAAAGTCGTTGGAAGGCACATTTACAGATACGTGACGAAGAGCCTCCATGTATGCGATACGCCCCGAAGTCTCGGCATTAGGTAAGACGAAGCCGGCCTGGGTATGGATCGCCGAATAATAGTGCCAGGCTCGGATACCATCCAAGACACTCCCCTCGAAACCCAGGCAAGGGTTAGGGGTATCCAAATATAATTGGCTATACCCAAATTACCTAGAATACCGGCTAGGTAGGTCTGGCTCTAGGTATACAACATTACGGTTGTGGTACACCAGATGGAAGGGACAGATAGTCTGCAACCAGCGAAATAGTTTTTCAGATAAAGGCTCGGGCGCAACAGCACAATCAAGATAAATGCGTCCCATCTCCTCCTCGGTAAAAGGCGGGACCGACACAAAAAAATAGTATCTATCCACCCGCACGAGAGCGACTCGACAGTCAGGAAAGCTGGTACAGTTCCAAGGCATGTCGCGATAGTAGTAGATAAAGGCATCGTCACTTGTTGCATCGCCCTCCGGATCAGGTCGCATCAGAGAGGGGCAATGCATCAACAACCACCCCATTAAATAATGATACGGCAGCTCGATTCTGTTGAAGGGTTTCATAAGATCGAGCGATAACTTTTGACGTAAAGGAACGAAGACCCTTATGGATGCTGCATACCCTAGTATGAAGCAGAGCCAACTTGCTCTCGAAAACTAGCTTCACCGCTGGAAGGATCAGGTTGCGGCTAATCCTTTCGATCGTACCAGAACCCGCCAAAACGACGCAAACCCTCAACCATATCATCAGGTATCCGACCAAGATAGCCTTATCAGATAGAGGTTGGGTATCATGATAATAATAGCTAAAAGTATCACTCAGGCTCCCAAATCTGTCACCAGCAGCACGGGACCTCTTAGTACTTTGCACCTGAGCATCCACCTGCTCCGGAGATTGAGGACTCCTAACAGCAACTCGATCGGACGTGCTAAGGGTAAAAAGATAACCAATCCAAGCCGTGATATAAGGAAGGTTCCCTTCTGAACTGTCGTCCTTCTTCTTGGATATCTGTTGACAGGTATTGTGGTGACAGAGCAATTCCTGATATACGGCTAGGAACCCAGGGTACCGTCGTTCTAATTCTTCGAATTTTTTGTTTGTCGGGGTATACTCCTCCTAAGCCTTATCGCCCCAGGGCAATCTGGACACACCATACATCTTGTAAAGAGCGATCCCCATCTCGCCACCTGGAGTGAAGAAGGTCCTCATCTGGTAGTATACATTTCAAGCAATGCCATAAATAATTTCGGGTTCATAAACAAGCCATAACAGGACCCCGTAATGGCGTAATAAAGACCAATCTGTCATGAAGAGCGATCTTTATCGCGCCACCTGGAGTGAAGAAGGTCTCCGTCTGGTAGTTATACATTTCAAGCAATGCCATAAATAATTTCGGGTTCATAAACAAGCCATAGCAGGACCCTATAATGGCGTAATAAAGACCAATCTGTCGTAGGATGCCTTCATACTTTGCCAGGATCCAAGTAGTCACGTTAACCCATGGAGGGGAACGATGCTGCCAGTTCAGTAAGGACAATCTCTCTGCAGGGTATGACCCTTTGTGGGCAATTTGATTCAAAAAGGTGTCAACTTCAGAGAAAATATATTGGGCTTCAGCTCGTTGATAAGACTGCCAGGGGCCAGCCCAATAATAGAGTAGCTCATTGATTACTTCACTGCGACTACTGACCTCGTAGGGTTGTTAAAATGGATATGGCCTACAAAGATCCCCTGCTGATCCAAAGTTAGAGAGCTCGACATCTTCCTCTCAAAAGGTACCATATTGAAACCAGATAAGAAAAAGTACGCTCCATCAAGGGTATGTGAATTGCCTCCCCCTGAAAATAGAAATCCCAACTCTCAAGAGTCTCTATGAAGCTCGGATCTGAAATAGCCAGGGCATCCCCGAATAAAAATAAAGGCTTCGGATGAATGCCATTCAGTTGCCCGGAGTTCATCATGCTAAGTAAGAAAAAGAAAGACTGGTTTCTGATCTCCCTCAGCCGGTCTTCAGGTTGATTTCGATTAATCTGAGTCGACATACGTTCGACTATCTGGTCAAAAGTTACACCGGACGCAGATTGAGCATATCCTATCAAGAGTTCTTTCGAGGGAGCTAAGAGCAAGTCCACTACAAAAGACAGAGAAGAAGCAAAAGTTAGAAGTTTATTCTTCAAACCTAGCCAAAACAAGACATATGCGGCAGGAGACATATGCTCATGCGGCTCAGTCATAATATACTTATGCGACTCAGTTACAAAGTGTTCATACGACTCGATAATGAGGTACTTATGCGGCTTGAATCGCTCCTACGGCTCGAGATATGAAACACCCATACGGCTCAGTCAGGAGACACTTATGCGGCACAACTATGTGGTATTGATGAAGATCAATCCTGAGTTATTTATGCAGCACTTATACGACTCAGCTTATACGGTCCTATCATACAGAACACATTTGGTTCAACTGAGATAGGGCACGCATCGACTGAAGCTTACTACACAGAAAGTGATATAGCACGGGCCTACGCATAAAAGAAACATATGACATGGCCATCGTCTTCCCACTGGCCTTACCTTTGATGGCAGAGTGCACGTCAGAGTGAGTGAAAGAGGAGTCCGCCACCCTCGATGGAGAAGCAAGCCCCTTTTCCTTGGCCGCAGTCGACTTAGAAGCTTAGGGAGCCATTGAAGACAGGAAGACGAAGATGAAAGAGAAGGAGGTAAAAAGAGAAAATTTTCTCTTCAAAATCACTTCTATTTATAGAGGTTCCAGAATGGGTGCCGCTTCAATTCTCGAGATCATTAAAGATAATGATGATGTTTGGGGATTTTATCCTTAGTAACCGTCAGCTTTATCTCAAAAAAAGAGAACCCAAATCCAAAATCGAATCAAGAGCATTAAATGCAGCAGTGACAACTGACAGACTCTCTGCGGCTCGAAGCGTCCCTGCGACTCAATATTTCTCTGCGACTCAGGATCCCCCTGCGGCTCAGTATTTCTCTGCGACTCAAGTTCGAAAACCACTTCCTATAACTTGAAGACTCCCTACCGCTTGGCATATTTTTCATGCTTCTTATTTAAAGTATTCCAAATTTGTAATTTGGAAACTTTGAAGGGGGTCTTGTAGAAACATAAAAAATATGGAGTTCATGCGGATTACAAATTGCCGCATAGGTACTTCGGGCCAAACAGGTCCGTATGAAGGAAAGCCGCAT
Organism: Iris pallida; assembly: GCA_029216955.1. Taxonomy (NCBI): domain Eukaryota; kingdom Viridiplantae; phylum Streptophyta; class Magnoliopsida; order Asparagales; family Iridaceae; genus Iris; species Iris pallida. Next base: position 22,427,341 of record JANAVB010009400.1, read on the forward strand.
GACTGTTCAAAAGACATATGCGGCCCATCGACAAACAGCTGTAAAAGGAAGACATGCGGCCAAGAGGAGCAGTTGGACTGATAAAGCTGACAAGTCCTGGCAAAAATAACAATTCTGACACTTCGACAAGAAAGATAAGACATGAGACGTCGCCCAAAAGCAGGGTTTGTACGCCGCCATGTGGCCAAAAGAGTGTCATTCAAGCCGCATGAACCTCATGCAGCCCAGCTTATGCGGCCCCAAAATTCCCAAACTTCATGCAGCCTGTGATCTATGCCACATGAGTCTCATACGACCCCACGTGATCGAAGACTGAGAACACCATACGCAACGGGACACATGGCAAATGGACCAAGTCCCTATCTACCCAGATTTGCTGCAACAAAATCCCAACAAATCGACAGATGGCAGCCCAAGAGCGGGGCTTCGCATGCTAATCAGCCACGTGGCCGCAAGCCGTCCATGCGGCTTAAAACACATCCCATTATAAATAGAAGGGTGCCACACCCCTACAAAGGCTGGTCACCTTCAAGAGAGAAGCAATTTCTTTACGAGCTAGAGACTGCATCAGATAGTCCATGGAGTAAGGCATAGTTGATAGCACTTTTCCGAGCCTCCACCCTCATCCCCTATAATCAAAACTAAACAATTGTACTTAGATTGTTTCCTAGAATTTCTTTCTAAGCTTTTCTTTGTACAAGCGAGTTTGCAAGCAAGTTCAGTGTTCTATAATACCTGTCTTTGATTTTTTATGGCAAACACCACAGAGGTTCATAAGTGGCTCACCAACATCCAGCACAAGTTAGAGGCAATATATTTACCGAAGGAGCTTTGGATGATTGTCGTCAGGATGCAACTGACTCGAAACACACACCACTGCTGGCTCACAGAAGAAAGGCAGACTGGTCCAGATAATATCACTTAGGAAGAGTTCTCTAAACTCTTCCAAGAGATGTACATCCCGGGACCTTCAGAGCGAAGCTTCAAAGCTAGTTCCCTCATCTTGGCCAAGGCAACATGATCGTGGAAGAATATAACATGGAGTTTTTACGAATGAGCCATTTCGCACCTACATTGGTCCAGACCAAGGAGGAGAAGGCGAAGAAATTCTACGACGGACTGAGCTACATAGTACAGGAGATTATCAGAGCCATTGCACCTACCACCTACTCGAGAGTCCTTACAGCCGTATGATGCTTGGAGCGAGTCCACTAGAAGGAGGCTAACCAGAAGCGTTCGCATCCCGCAGCATTAGCAGCTCGAAAACCACCAGGAGGACCTGAAAGACGCATCACCATACATCAGCAACCAAGAGTAACCATGTATCAGATTCCAGGAATTCCAACTTATGAGTACTGCAGAAGGAGAGTACGTCCAAAAGGATTACCGACGAAGATTGAAGCAGTGTTTACGCTACGGCTCTGATCAGCACCATATCCAAACTTGTCCGAAAAAGCGCACGGAAGGACCCCCACCACCATTACTAACTCCAGTAACAAAAGAAGGATATCCGCATGGACCACTTTCTGACCAGACGACGTATTTTGCACAAGCTAGACAATAGGTAGGAGCACAGTGATAAGGACAGGCTTTTCCATAACGATTGAAGATGGGATAGCGACACAGGGAGGGATTAAAGGTAACAACTTACAATTTTATGATAGGGGCATTGAGTAGAAAACTATTTATGATTGTATGTTACTTTCTTAGATTAGAAAGAACCGTAGTAACATAGCACACCCCTTCGAGTTAACCTAGTTACATTAGCATACGCTTTACCATTGTGAATTATTTTTAATTTCGTAGACAAAATTCTTTTAAGGGGGGTAGATTGTAAGCCTTCTGATTTTTAGAATTTTTTAATTTATTTTTCATGATTATTTATTATTAACTATTTTAAATTCAATTTTGGAGAATATAGTCCTTTATCACAGCTTTGATTTTAGAAGCACAAAAATAACTAATTTCTCAAGAAACCAATTTTATCTGCATGACCTAGACAAGTCCACCTAAACTCATGAACTTCATGTTACACTCAAGCACATCTTCTTGTGCTTTATTTTAATTGCATAATATTAAGGCCAAAAACCAGATTTCCAATTTGCACAAACACTCGATAATCATTTCGATTGAATGTCAAGTCACAATTTCGACTCGATTTCTCCGACCAATTTTTATGGTCATGACTTACACTAATCCCATGATTCCTTTGACCCTTGTGTCCTACTAAATTTAACCCTCATATGCTACCTACACATATTAATCACCATCGGGCCGTTTTTGGGTCATTTGGATCAACCTGACACAATCTAGACCGCACCAACTCGAACCTAACCTATCTAGTGTATGAGGACCTAACCTAAGTGAATTAGACTTAGTTAACCCACCAAAATTAAGCCCAAACTTATTCCATGATAGCCATGTATAAGGAAAACCGAAAGGGTGGAATGTGAATGGAGAGGGGAGTTATAACTTTTAAACCCTTTCATCTCCCCTACTATTACTCATCTTCAAAGCCACTAAAACTCTCATAAACTCTCTCACCTTCTTTCCTACAGCCATTCCCTTATTGCCATACCTCTTCTATATCTCCTAACTCTCTCCCACATCTTCCAAGTCCAACAAACACAGCCAAACTCTTCTCCTCCCCACTACAATAAAAGTTGTAACCCCAAACTCTACCACTCCCCTCTAGGCTGGCCATAACTCCCTTCTTTTCATCCCTCATTCAAACCACCTGAAAAAAATTTATTTTTAACCCTCTTGCCAACATTTTCTCTTCACAAACCATTTCCTAAAACCTTCTCCATCTCTCTCCACACTTCCATCCATCAAACTCTACCTAGGCTGAATCTGAATTCAGCTAGTCTTTACCAAAATAGCCATATCTCCCTCCCCATTAGGTATCTTTTCCTAAATTTTAGTACACATATTCCTCTCCATCTCCTCAACACTTTTTATTCACAAACCTTCCATCAAAACTCATTCTAACTTCCTCAAAACAGCACTTCCATCAGAGGTGTTTAGGCTGAATCCGAATTCAGCCTATTCCCTTCTCAGGCCACTCCAGACCACCTTCCACCCTTACGCCACCTCACACTCAACCCTAAGACCATCCCCTAACACCACATCAACCCTTAGGCAGCCACAACCTTAGTTTTGTCGGCACCAAGCCGAGAAGATAACCCGAAGTCGATCGAGGTGGGCTGAAACCTCACAACAGGTATGTTGTATTCCCGAGTGGGTTTTATCCACTTTTTCTTGTCCGGTTGATGTAAAACAAAAACTAACATGAATTTTTTTGTGTCCTCTATCATCTCTCAAAAAGTTTAGCACATAGTTCGCAACGGTTTGCCCATGGCGTCCATTTTAGGACATGGTGTCAATATTCGACTCTGTCGGGAGTAGCTGCTGTTTGCAAGCCTTTGCGGATCTATTTGAAGGTTCCAAGACCATTGGTAAGCACCGAAATAACCCTCCTTTGATCCCTCTATATGTACATAATCTTGTGACAGTTTTGTGTTGTTTTGATATCTAACTTTGCTATGGTTGTCGCCGTAATCGATCGATTGCTAGAAAATTAATGTTCTTGATTGTGTGTCATCTTGCTTCTCGGTTTTAAAATGCAAGAAATCCTTGGAGTGATCTCTGGACATGGAGAATTGAAATCAATTATTTCAAAATATACAAACCTATCTTTATTATGATCGAGTCGACCCGTTTTGTCGAAATATTGGCAAGTTGTGTGAACTAATCGAACTAGTAACTAGTTCATGAGTTTTTCTTATAAATAATCTATAAAAATTATATTTAAAGTATTTTTCATTAATTTTCGAGAATTTATCATAAATATTTAGTAATTATAGATATTATATTTTATTAGAATAATTCGGTACTTAATGGGTGCATATCTATGATGACTTCTTGGATGGGTTGTGTGAGATAGTTAGGATAGAAGTAGTTTGTTGATATGACTTAGGAGTTCGTGGCGAGGAGATCAAAGGGACAATAACAACTCTTTTTTAAAACTAGTTGAAGGTTACATGCATGTATACCATGTCATGTGTAAAGTATATTTTGTATGCATGTTTTCCATTTTTTTGTCATACATATTTCTTTTCCTATTGTGTACCTTGACATATTCTATTTTTATATTTTTACCATATCACTTGCCTTCATCTACTTTCATGTACTTATAGATCATTGTGTCAGTATCATGTTATGTACCATGACTTGTTCTCCACTTTCGATTGTTAGTACGCATCGTACTGCGATAGAGTCTTTATATATGTTTATATATGACTTGCTCCCTAGTTCCTTGATGCCTTTATTAGTACTTGGCTATTGACCAATCTCGGTCGTTAGTGCACGCTGTACTATGATTGCGACTTATATAGATGGTTAGCACACACCGTATTGCTTTCTATAGGACCGTTAGCTCGTGCCGCGCTGCGGTTTTACCTGCGATTTTACCTGACATTTTCTTATAGCCATGTCTAGTAGCACTACTCTTATTCCTGTGTCCTCAATCGTATTTTACTCTGTTGTTACTTTATCAAATTTCTAGTTCATGTTTATTTTTTGTTATTTAGTGGCATGTATATTATGTATCTTTCTATGTCCCTTGAGGACTTGGTCCATTTCCAAGTATAAATGAGGAGGTTTATACCGAGGTTTACGAGTCAGGAGTTAAGACTGGAGACGTACCTTTACAGGAGGACGAGATAGTACCTGAGGACTTTTCTTGATTTATGTCATTTATCATTACATTTCTATTTCTATTTTTAGTTTAGCTGACTGTTAGTGGATCTCATACTTTATTTCTTTACTGTGATGACAGACTGTCTTCCCCGTATATTTATTATTTTTGTTTACTGCTGGACAGATCTTATTATTAATATTTGGACTTGGATATCTTGTGTCTTATTATTTCTGCGGGGATGAGACTTGCATTGTATACGTGACTTGTATTGTGTTGTTGATATGAGTTATTGCTATAATTTACAGCTTAAGTACTCTCTAATGGGCTTGTTAGGTAGTTTGGCCCGTTAGAGATGTACTACTGACATGTATACATATTTTTGGTCCTACGTATTTTGGGACTGAGACGTTACATGTTTTTGTGGTGTCCCATGCAGGTCCGATTTTAAATCACTTCGATTACGTTACTGTACCGACGTGAGCCTGCTAATAGGCTAGAGAAGACCCACAGGATCTCATCCACATATATTACACGTCCTTGATCTCTATATCGAGTTCAAAATTTATTTTCTTGACTTGCATCCTACTTGTAAATTTTTGCCAGCTGAAGCCAACCAAATTCTTGAAAAGGAGGGGCCCATAGTGGTTCACGAGTGGCTCACCAACATCCAGTACTAGTTAGAGGCAGCAGATTTACTGAAGGAGCATTGGATGATTGCCGTCAGGATACAACTGACTCGAGACGCACACCACTGGTGGCTCACAAAAGAAAGGTGGCTTGGCCCAGATAATGTTACTTGGAATGATTTCTCTAAACTCTTCCAAGAGATGTACATCCCGTCGACCTTCAGAGCAGAGCTTCGAAGCCAGTTCCTTCATCTTATCCAAGGAAATATGACCATGGAAGAATATAATGCGGAGTTTCTATGACTGAGCCATTTTGCAACTACATTGGTCCAGACTGAGGATGATAAGGCTATAAAATTATACGACGGACTGAGCAATAGACTAGAGAAGCTTATCGGAGCAGTTGCACCTACCACCTACTCGGGAGTCCTTACAGCTGTACGACGCTTGGAGAAAGTCCGCCGGAAAGAGGCTAGCCGGAAGCCTTCGCATCCTGCAACATCAGCAACTTGAGCACCAGCAGGAGGACATGAAAGGTGCATCGCCATACATCTGAAACCAAGAGTAACCCCGTATTAGATTCCAAAACTTCCAACTTGTGAGTATTACAGAAGGAGAGGACATGACCAAAAGGATTGCCGACGAAGATTGAAGCAGTGTTTACGCTGTGGCTCCGATCAGTACCATATACAAACTTGTCCAAAAAAAGTGCACTGAAGGACCCCCACCACCATTACGAACTCCAGTAGCAACAAAAGGAGGATATGCACGTGGACCACTTCCCGACCAGACGACGTATTTTGTGCAGGCTAGACAGCAGGCATGAGCACAACGATAAGGACGTGCTTTTGCCATGAGGATTGAAGATAGGATAGCGACACAAGGAGCGACTGAAGGTAACAACTTGTAGTTTTATGATAGGGACATTGAGTAGGAAATTAGTTATGATTGCATGTTATTTTCTTAGATTAGAAAGAACCGTAGGAACATAGCACACCCCTTCGAGTTAGCCTAGTTACATTAGCATACCCTTTACCATTGTGAATTATTTTTAATTTCGAGGAAAAAATTCTTTTAAGGTGGGTAGATTGTAAGCCATCTAATTTTTAGGATTTATTTTTATTTATTTATCATGAATATTTATTATTAAACTATTTTAAATTCAATTTTGGAGAATAAAGACCTTTATCATAGCTTTGATTTTAGAAGCACAAAATTAGCCAATTTCTTAAAAAACCAATTTTATCTGCATGACCTAGAAAAGTCCACCTGTACTCATGACCTTCATGTTCCACTCAAGCAAATATTCTCGTGCTCTATTTTAATTGCACAATATTAAGGCCAAAAACCTGATTTTCTATTTGCACATACACCTGATGATCATTCCGATTGAATTTCGAATCATAATTTTGACTCGATTTCTCCGACCAATTTTTATGGTCATGAGCTACGCTAAGCCCATGACTTTCATGACCCTTGTGTCTAACTAAACCTTAACATGCTATCTACACACATTAATCAACATCGAAACATTTTTGGGTCATTCAGATCAACCTGACACAATTTAGACCGCACTGACTCGAACCTAACCTATCTAGTGTGTGAGGACCTAACCTAAGTGAATTAGACTTGGTTAGCCCACCCAAATGAAGCCCAAACTCAGCCCATATAATCCATGTATGAGCGAAAGCCAAAGGGTGGAATGTGAATGGAGAGGGGAGTTATAACTTTCAAACCCTTTCATCTTCCCAACTATTACGCCTCTTCAAAGCTATTAAAATGCTCATAAACTCTCTCACCCTCCTTCATAAATCTATTCCCTCATTTCCATACCTCTTCCCCATCTTCTAACGCTCTCCCATATCCTCCGAGTCCAATAAAAATACCCAAACTCTTCTCCTCCCCACTACAATAAAAGTTGTAACCCCAAACTCTTTCTCTCCCCACTAGGCTGGCCATAACTCCCCTCTTTTCACCTCCATCATTCAAACCACCTGAACAATATTTCTTTCTATCCTCTTGCCAATATTTTCTCTTCACAAACTATTTCCTAAAACCATCTCCATATCTCTCCACACCTCATCCATCCAACCCTACATAGGCTAAATTCGAATTCACCTAGTCTTCACCAAATAGCCATATCTTCCTCCACATTAGGTATCTTTTCATGTCATTCAGTACAATTCTTCCTCTCCCTGTCCTCAATACTTTATATTCACAAAAATTCCATAAAAACTCATTCTAACTTTCTCAAAATAACCCCTCCATCAGAGGTGTCCAGGCTGAATCCGAATTCAGCCTATTCCCTTCTCAGGCCACTCCAGACCTCCTTCCACCCTTTCACTACCTCACATGCAACCCTAAGACCTTCTCCTAACACCACAACAAACCCTCAGGCAGCCACAACCTTGGTTTGTTTGGCACTAAGCCGAGAAGACAACCCAAAGTCAATCGAAGTGGGCTGAAACCTTACAACAAGTGTGCTAGTTTCCCGAGTAGGTTTATTCACTTTTTCTTGTCCGATTTACACAAAACAAAAATTAAGATGAAGATTTATGTGTTCTCTATCATCTCTCAAAAAATTCAGCAACTAGTTCGCGACGGTTTTCCCGTGGCATCCATTTTATGACAGGGCATCCATATTCGACTCTGTCGGGAGTAGTTGCTGCCCGCAAGCCATTGCAGAGCTATTCGATGGTTACAAGACGATTGGTAAGCACCCAAATAACCCTCTTTTGATCCTTTTGCATGTACATAATCTTGTGGCAAATTTTTGTGTTATTTTGATATCAAACTTTGCAATGGTTGTCGTCGTAATCGGTCGATTGTTAGGAAATCAATGTTCTTGATTGTGTGTCATCTTGCTTCTCGGTGTTAAAACCCAAAAATCCTTGGAGTGATTTCTGTACACGGAGAATTGAAATCAATTATTTCAAAATATACAAACCTATCTTTGTTATGATCGAGTCGACCCTTTTGTCGACAAATTGGCAAGTTGAGTGAACTAATCGAACTAGTAACTTGTTCATGAGTTTTTCTTATAAATAACCTATACAAATTATACTTAAAGTATTGTCTATTGTTTTTTTCGGAATTATAAAAATATTTTGTAATTTTAGATATTATATTTTATTAGAATAGTTCGGTACTTAATGGGTGCATAGCTATGATGACTTCCAGGATGGGTTGTGTGAGATAGTTAAAATAGGAGTGGTGTCCATTGATACCAAGAGTTGAATTTGGCTGTTGCTATGGCATAGGAGTTCGTGGCAAGGAGATCGAGGGGTCAAAAGTAGCTCTTCTGCAAAACCAGCTGCGTGATACATGCAAGTATATCTTATCCTATGTACAATATATTTTATATGTCTATTTTCTATTATTTTTGTCATATATATTTCTTTTTCTATTGTGTGCCTTGATATGTTCTATTTTCATATTTTTACCATGTCACATGCCTATCATTTACTTTCATATACTTATAGATCGTTGTGTCAGTGCCATGTTACGTACCATGACTTGTTCCCCTCTCTCAATCGTTAGTACGCACCGTACTGCAATAGAGACTTTATATATAACTTGCTTCTTAGTTCCTTGATACCGTTATTAGTACTTGGCTATTGACCAATCTCGGTCGTTAGTGCGTGTCGTACTGCGATAAAGACTTACATAGATAGTTAGCATGCACCGTGTTGCTTTTTATAGACTGTTAGCTTGTACCGCATTGCAGTTTTACCCGACACTTTCTTGTAGCCATGTCTAGTAGCACTACTCTTAGTCTTGTGTCCTCAGTTGTGTTTTACTCTGTTGTTATTTGATCATATTTTTAGTACATGTTTATTTACTTTTATTTAGTGGCATGTATATTATGTATCTTGTTATGTCCCCTAAGGACCTGCTCATTTTCAGGTATAAACGAGGAGGTTTACCCTGAGATTTATGGATCAGGAGTTGACACGGGAGACGTACCTTTGCAGGAGGACGAAATAGTGTCTGAGGACTTTTTTTTGATTTATGTAGTCATTTATCATTACATTTCTATTTCTATTTTTAGTTCTGTTGATTGTTAGTGGATCTCATACTTTATTTCTTTATTGGGATGATGGATTGTCTTCCCCGTACATTTATGATCGTTATTTACTGTTGGATAGATCTTATTATTGATATTTGGACTTGGATATCTTGTGTCTTATTATTTCTACGTGGATGAGACTAGCACTGTAACTGTGACTTGTGTTGTGTTGTTGATATGGGTTATTGCTATAATTTATAGCTTAAGTACTCTCAATGGGCTTGTTAGTTAGTTTGGCCCATTGGAGATGTACTGTTGGCATGTATACGTACTTTTGGTCCTACGTATTTTATGTCTGGGACATTACAAAAATGATGCCAAATTTTGATTCAGTTTCAAACTCTTGTTGCGGTGCGGATTGAGGTTGCAACGCGGGTTGAGGTTGCAGTGCAGGTTGCGGTTGCGTATATTGTGGTTGTGGTGGTAGTTGATCATTATCCATGACATTAAATAACATCTTCACACTATAGTGCTTGTAAAAGTGAGAAGAAATTTTGGTGTGATTAATTTTAAAGATTTATGGCCTATTTATAGAAATGTTTTGTGCAAAATTATGCCTAATATCCTCAAAATATAGTTGTTATAAGGGTATTTTTGGTCATTTTTAGCAAAATGACCAAAATACCTTAACACAATAAAAAAAATAGCCCTCAAAATGAGGGCATTTCGGTCTCTCCCCTCTAACCAACGATGAAAAAAAACCTGGACCGGGCCTTGGATCTGACCGATCCGTTTGGGTTTACCGGGTTTAACCGGACTGGACCCTTTGACAAACCGGGCCGGGCCTGGCCGGTGTGGGCTTCCGGGTCAAAAAATCCGACCTAGTCTGGACCCGCGGAGTGCTCGGTCTGAGCCGGTCCAGATCATTGATCAGGCTTGGGCCAGACTAAACCGGATTTGATCGTGCTGACCGGCCTATCTAGCACCTTGATAAAAAAAATTATGTCATGACCCGCACCCGAAGTAATGGCACGAGTGCGAGATAACGGGCAACATACGCCACAACATCTGCGGTAGAATGCTGTCTAGGTCTACTATACCATCTAAGACAACTCATAATTATATATATATATATATATATATGTATATATATATATTTATAATATATAATATATATGATATATATATATATAGATATATATATATATATATTTATATATATATATATATATATATATATAATAGATATATATATTTATAAAAATATATATTTATAAATATATATATATATATATATATATATATATATATATATATATATATATATATATATATATATATATATATTTTATATATTATATATATATAGATATATATATTATTTTATATTTACATAATATATATATATATATATATATATTATATATATTATATATATTATTTTATATATATATATAATATATATAGATATATATATATATTATATATATATATATATATATACATATATATATATATATAATATATATATATACAATATATATATAGATATATATGTAATATATATATATTAATGTATTAATATTATATATATATATATATATAATATATATATATATATATATATATTATATATATATTATATATATAATATATATGGAGGATAAGATAAGGATAAGATAAGGATAAGATAATGATAATATATATACATATATATATATATAACATATATATATATATAAAAAAAAAAAAAAAAAATATATATATATATATATAGATATATATATATATGGAGGATAAGATAATGATAATACTCATACTCATCATAATAAACTATAAGGAACATAAATGACACGATAATGACATAAAAGATATTATATGATATGATAATCCCAAAGAAGTTTAGAAACATAATAGTCCAAATCACAACAAGGAGTCTAACTATCTCATATTACATAAGTCTCAAAATAATAACATCCCAATGTATCAGAAAGCTGGAGACAAATCCAGTACTAATAACTAATCAAACTGAGTCGCTATTAGTGTCTCCTCAGTTGGAGCTACTGCCTCCTGAGCTAATGTCTCCTGGTCTATTCTTACTATCCTGTGGTCCATAGTAGGCCGGCATCAATCATCTAAATCATCTGAAAATATATCCAGTCAGGATTGGAGTAAAGTACACCTCTAATAACAGTTCCAGTAAAGATAAATACTATGTAATAGTAAATAGAGATTATACAAGATGTTATAACAGGTACATGAATATAACAAGATATTAAAATGCTATAAGTAAATACAAGAGTAGGAATATCATGCGCAAGAATCGAGAAATAAACTATCTATGTGAGTGTACACTAGTTTCAACATGTAATCGGCTTGGAAACTTGCACAAGGATATATGGCTTGGTTAATCATACATGCGGTGTATGATTATGTCACGACCCGCACCCTAGAGTAAGGGCACGAGACGTGGATACGCTAGCCTACGCCGCAGTGTCGGCGGTAGAACGCTGTCTAGGTCTCATGCATCTAACAGTATAAGGCTAAGCAGTTTATACTCCCGAATGGGGGTGACATAGCAGAATGTAAACTCAATCACATCTAAGGTAGAGCATAATGGAAGATAGATAAAACATGAAATCCAAAAGAGATACAGCAGAGATAGAAGTCTAAGTGTCTAAGATACACCAACCCAGAAATACATCTCAAAGCTCAAATACAGTAATCCATAAAATAAATACAACTCAAGACAACTTAAAATAAGCTATAAGCAAATCCTAGCTATCTATACAACCTCTACTGTGTCTCTCTAGGCTAGCAGGCAACCTCCAGGCTATCTGTAAAATTTATCAACATGTCCAGTCAGGACAGGAGCGAGCACAGTACATCTCAACAATCATAGCAGGTCAGGATATATAATCATGCTAGAGAGTAAGATACAAGATACTGAAGGAAAACATGATAAAAAGAGAGAGACTGTAAATAAATAGCTACAGTATAAAGAACTAACAGTGCTAGTAATTTAGAGCACAAGATGGTTATGTAGACGGCACGATGTTGTACACGAGTAATCTACTGGATTGAATACATAACCACTGCTACTCCTCCGCCCCAATCAATACATAAGGATCTAGTTAAGTTATGTTATTGTACAAGAAGGTCATGTGAATACATGATTATACACGATTTCATACGTTCGTACACGAATATCACAAATACATAGAGTACACGATGTTCACGATAAAGTACACGAACACGAATACCGATGTATCCGCTAAGGGGATAACATCGCACAACAAGATCCATATAGTACTAATCCGTGTTCTAACGTGTCAGCATCATGTAAAGTAATCTAAAGCAGGAAAATACTCCTAATGCAGGATATGAAATGATCAGAGAATGTACTCGCCTGATAACTGAACAGCTGATAGGTATAGAGGTCCAAACTGAAGCCACAGAGTCCGATTTAGAGCAACACAGGTCAAGTTGTATACGAGAGATGATAAATGAATGTACAATGCATCTGCAGCTGTATAGGTCAAACTAGACTAAAGTCAACACTTGGTCAACTCTAGTCAACCACACTAGTCAAATTAGGTCAACTAGGTTAAGTCCTAGCCCAACAAGTCTAACAAGTCTCACTAGGCCTAACCAAGCCTAGGCTAGCACTCACACAATCACAAGACAATGTGAACCACAACAATGCCTAATATAAAATAGATAATATATATAAATACATACCTTCATACATACATGCATATCCACATTACATACATATTTATTATATAGGCATATGTTACATCATGCATATTTACATAGTTACATAGATATATATATATATTCATGCACATTTACATACATACTTTTATACATATATATGTTAATATTCATTACAATGTATTATATTTACTTATACCTTTGATGATTGATTCATTCATATATGACATTCATTCATGCATATACATATACATGCATCTATACATTATACATTGTATATAACATGTAAAATAGAAGAGGAAAAAAGGAAAAAAGGGAAAAAACTGAAATGGAAAGGGAAGGGAAGAAAATGAAAGGAAAAGGAAAAACAGTGGACTAACATGCTTGCATCATATTTCTACATTACCATACATGCTATCATTATATATTGTATTACAATATTTATACATTATGCATTCATATCTATCATTACATATATACCTTGCATTCATATCTAGCATTCATTTTATACTTCATGCATACATTGTATATCATTTTCATCATGCATTTATGATTGCTTACATACATTATATTAACTGTATTCCTACATGCTTGTATTCAACCATATATACATTAATATAAAGAGAATATATATCATATATATATCATTTTATTCATCTAACATATCATGCATTACATACTCTATATTCATTAATACCCATACTACATAGGCTCATAGGTTACACAAAATGCATATATCGTATAGTCACTCTTCTACTTAAAACTATACTATACAAATTGGGCCTCTACTAAACTCTAGGATTAAAGTATGTTGTAGCCCTTCGTGTTAGCTTTCCGAAACTTCAAACGGATCACATTTTCGTGTCCGGAAGCTCCCAAAATCGCAAAATACCGAAACACGTTCGTCTTTCGTACAGCTGACACTCAAATAATTCTATAGAAAGTTACAGAAAGAATTTGGCTTATTAAAATATATTTGGAAAGCTAACTTCATCGGTTCTTTTAAAAAAAATAGAGAAATCGGAATTCTAAGCTAAAAGTTATGACATTTCTAAGTTGCTTGGTTAATAAAAACGTGGATGAAAATTATGACGGATTTGACAAAAGAACACATTTAGGCCAAGATACTTGGATACAAACATAGGTATCCAAATAAAAACTCATTCTAACCATCCTAACTAAGATTAATCCACTCTCAACTATTATAAAACTGAATTTAAATATCTATTTAAACTATTATCATACATACATACACATGGGGTGTCCTAATTTGGGATCTATCAACTAGGACACAAGACACATATCTAAAATCCTCAAGAGAGCTCCAAATGGCCTCAAATTTGAATCTAAATGGGACACATGCATGAGGATGGATCCTACGGATTCAAAACTAATTTATATGCAAAGAAAATTGATTTAGAGGATGGGTTTACCTATTGGGAGTGGAATCCCAATGAAATCCTTTAGGACACGACTCCGATACGAAGATCCCTCAAAGTGGACACTCCTCCTTGCATTCCTCTTCCAATCCTGGGTAGCACCCTTCCCTTGGAGAATGGGAAGGTTTGGTGAATGAATGATTTGATTTGGAGATTAAATCAATGGGAAGGCTCTCTAAAATTGGGGAAAACAAAAGGAAAATAAAAGAGGCAAGATTGTAATGAATGAAATGAATCATTCTCTCCTAAAGGTGGCTGCCATAAAGAGTCCATTAGGGCTAATGGAAAATGTCCTAATTGCCCCTCTCTAGTCTCATATGATTAAGTCTAGACTAGGTTCAAGTTTGGGGTCAAAATGATCTAGTTTGAGTCTCTAACTTAACCATTCTAACATGATAAAAATAGTTTAATTAACTAACTTAATGTTGGATCTTGTGAGCCATGCTTAACTTAATATTGGGTCCATCTAGAGTTCAAGCTACCCGGGTCACAATACAAGTCGAAACGAGACGAAACTCAAACCCGACTAAACAAATCCAATAAAAACAATATTAAAAATATAAATTTTCCCAAAATATTAAAATATGAAAAATGACCAAATCATAATACATCAATTAATTATTATTAAAAATAATCTAAAATTTACCAATTAATCAAAAATCCTAAATAATTCAAAGTCACAAAATGACCAAAATACCCTTAGCCTAAAAAGTTGTAAATATTCATTCTAATCACATGGTTAGGTCCCCATGGTTAGTCTCTAAGATTAGCAAAACTAGGGATTAACTAGTTAACCATCAAAATCACAATTCAACATTTTAAATAGTTTAAATTGATTAAAAAAATAACCAAAAATTACAACATGAGTTAAATCTTATTATCGATTAATCAAAATTATAAAAGTTCAAAATTATTCTCATTTTAGAAAAGTGGGTGTTACAAGTCTACCCTCCTTAGAAGAATTTCGTCCTCAAAATTAGATGGTCGTACTTTTCTAGAGTCTCGTCCCCAACAATCATGGTCTCAGAACTTACATAAATCGTACAATTTAAAAGAATGGCATACAAGGTCATGGCATACGGTGGTAGTGTAAGTCTCATCTAGGTATACTAGTTACACTAGACCAAAACAATCATAGGTATCAAAACTTACAAGCAATCAGGGGTGTTAAACTGGAAAAGATACAGAAATAACAAATTATCAAGGCTTTAAGGCATAATCAAAATCAAAATTTAAAGCACAAATGTCGAGCATTAAAATCCAATCACAATATATATATATATATATATAATATATGAGAGAGTGTTAGAAGGGGAAAAAGCTAGCATTATGTTATGTGGTTAGTGTGTTAGGGTGTATGTGGACATGTTCATAGGGTTAGATAGTAGACATGTGTGTGTGTGTGAAATATACATGAAAGTGTATAGGAGGATTTGGGTTTCAAAATAATAGCTATCAAGTTACACTACTCATGGCATATGGTTAAACAATCTACAATGCACAACCTATTACTCATAACATGCATGGCTAACCATTATATACATATATCTATATGTATAGAGAGGTAGAGAGATTAGTTATGTATCTATATACATTATAACATGTATGCATAAACTTATATATACTATATAGATATATGAACATAACATAGAGAGGAAGGGTTAGGTTAGGTTATATGGCAGTGTATACTAAGTTAGGGTGTGTGGTCCTTGAACAGGGTTATAGCTTAGTATTGAAAGGTTAAATCCAGTTTTAGTTCAGCATTTACATCAAGAATCTGAAATAAGCTAACATTTAAAACCAGTGTAATATTAACATAATGCAGTGTTCAGATTTTAGGGATTTGAAACATCACAACCAACTCAATGCTCCCAACACGTCCTAACATGATGGAGATGAAACCCTAACATACTATCCCTACATACGACAATGTATACAGCTCTAAATATTATATATTAAATCTGGAATGAACTAAACATCTGCAATCAATAAAAAAAATGTTAACATGTATTCAGTTTTAGGATTTTGGAGAATTTCGAACATCAAAAAAACCCAATGTTTATCACAACCTAACATGTAAAAAAATGTGAAACCTAACATTATATCCTACATACAAAATGTATATAGCTCAAAATATTACATTTAAACAACAGATTGAACTAATATTTAAAATCCAGTATTAAGGGTTAATATGTACACGGTCTTAGATTTGACAATTTCAAACACAAAACTCAACCAATTCTTTAAGAATGAAACCCTGTATGAACATACATGTGCAGTGATGTAACAAAACTAATAACATGAAATTTATATTTAAATACGAATTTAAGCTGGAAAAAGCAGAGAACCAGAAATACTGGGGTTTTAAGAATTTAAACATCAACAACATATTAATATATATTCAGATAGGTTGGTAATCAAAGTGTAACATGCATACGCATCAGGCAAGTGTCTGTGTCCGCTATATATTTTCATGTTCCAATATAAAAATCAAATTCTATATCAAGACCAACATTTAGATTCCTACCAAGATTGCAACGAAGGTGATTGATGTAATCAAGACAGTTTTATATTATTATTATTATTTAATACAAGAATAATAGCAAGAAGAAAATAACTATAAAATCTGTTCTGCTTATCTGTTTAAAAGAAGAACCATTTTGAAACCAGAGCTATAATATCAAATCCAAGATAAGGTCTAGCAAAATTATCGATTCATTGTATTATGAAGAAACTCATAGCAAGAAGTTACACAAAGGTTTATATAAAAAAGTAGCTAAAGCTACTCCTAAGTTAAATAATGAGAAGCAAAACAAAACAAAACAAAACAAATAATAATTCTTTTTTTTGAAGGGCTGAAACAAAAGTAGAGAAAACATGTTCAAAAACATTTAAGGTATAATCTGATAATCATATGCGTCTATCCAAAATCATGGTGCTCAAATCTCGTATACTAGTAAGCAAGGCTACGATAATCACAAAGTCCTCGACTTAGGCACATACCTCTAGATTGTGGTATTTAACATTTTCGGATGCCACTAGCTTGGCTGCAAAACCTTAAATTCCCACACCCGGAAAAATATCCAATCAATGATATGTCCTCACCATGCTGGCTAATGTGACTATAGAAGACTAGAGTCCAAAACTTAGATGACCTAGTGTCACGACCGCACGGATATACGGGTACGAATACGTGGGCCACGCCCAGCTACGCCGCGGTATCGGCGTAGAACGCTGTCAAGATACTATACTAACTACAACTTCTAAGAATCTATATTTAGAAATGTACTCATGCACATCACGAAAACTAAGGAAGATAAGACAGAATATAATAACATATCACTAGAACAACTAGAATCTAAATGATCATAAGACAGGAAATAAAGAAGGAACAGCAAGACTAACTAAGGATAACTACCAGGCAACTCACATAGAAGAATAGTGAGATCCAACTCAGCTAGCAACATCCTGAAGTCCAATAATGAGGGCACAACTACTCCTAAAATTTGTCAAATATCCGGTCAGGATGGAACGAGTATATATCTCATAACAGATCTCAAGATAGAATAAAAGCTATAAGACTGTAAATAGAGCATATACAATAAATCATGGAGTGTACATGTATGTATCATGGCATGGTAAGCTGTAAAGCTAGAGCTAGAACAAGAAAATAGAAGGGATCATGGCATGTACACGAATCAAGGTAAGCTATATATCCAATGTGTGAGTAGTAGTTTCAGCTTGTGATCGGCTTGGGTACCTGTCAAGAATCGGCCTGGCAAGTCATAAGTGCGGGTATATGACTCACACTGTTCGAGAATCGGGATGGATTGATCACAGGCATACGTACTACTACCCCTACCCAACTGGTAGAATGGATCCAAACAGGACACGTCACTGCACGAGATTCTAATGAGAAGGTCGCGAACCTTCTCTAGAATCAGTGACCATATATCGAGCAAGAGCTACAAGGGTGCTTGCACAATACTCCCAACCTAAGAAGGAGAAACATCTCTCGTCGGGATCCAAGAATACCAATCCGTGAGAACCATGTGTCAGAATAAGCATATCAACACTAAGTACATGAATCATAACAGTTATCATAAATTGGGAATAAGTTATCAGAGAATGTACTCGCCTGGGGTCTGCTGTAAATATGAATCAGGGTTCAGAGTAAAGCCACAGACCTAAAGATGAAATAATACAAGAGCTGATCAGGGTCAAATGACATACTAACATCTAGGTCAAACTAAGAAAACAGGGTCAAGGTTGCCGTACAGTTGACTTTGGTCAACTGGTCAACTCTGGTCAACTCTAAGTCTAATCTAGGTTAAATAGGTCAATGGTTGACGACAGTTGACTTTGGTCAAAAGTCAACGTTGGTCAAGTGATCAAACCTAGGTCAACTGTTGACTCTACTTCGACGTCTAGTCAAGGTAGTCAACCATGGTCAAGCTAGTCTCTATAAACATTACAAGGTCAACTTATGAATTTCAGTGATTTAGAAATTACTGAAATCGAAGGGTCTCTAAAACAACCAAAAGGAGAAAACATTATAATAATAGGGTGACACAAAAAGGGAAGAAATATACGAGTTGTCGGATGATGAAACTAACATCACCAACGTGTCCAGAATGGTCAAATCAGCTAGGATAGCCTGTCCAAAAGTCCAATTTGGACACAGGGGCAAAACGGTAATTTCGGGCCAAAATGATGTCGTCGTTGGACACACTTTGCACCGAAAAATGTGTCAAAATAAAAAGTGCACAAAACCTAACAAATTATATGTCCACGAATCCAGAATGACGATACGAACCAGCGGTATGTCCAGAATTGGATTTCGTTGACCCGATCTCAAATTGGTCGTTGACCCGGACATTGGAAACCGATTTGCACGGAAAAAGCGTGTCGGAGCCAATGTCCTCAAAACTCAGCAAATTATATGTCAACGAGTCCAGAATGACGATACGAACTCAATGGTATATCCGGAATTGGATTCCGATGAGCCGAACTTAAATGACACGTTGACCCGGATATTGGTATCCGACTTACACCGAAATGCGTGCCGGAACCAATGCTACTAAAACCTAGCAATTATATGTCAACGAGTCCAGAATGACGATACGAACTCAACGGTATATCCAGAATTGGATTCCGATGAGCCGAACTCAAAATGACACGTTGACCCGGATATTGGTATCGACTTGCACCGAAATGCGTGCCGGAACCAATGTCTACTAAAACCTAGCAAATTATATGTCAACGAGTCCAGAATGACGATACAACTCAACGGTATACTAGAATTGGATTCCGATGAGCCGGCGTCAAAAAGTCCCGTTGACTCAGAAAGTGGGACCGCTTTGCACCGAAATGCGTGCCAGGGCCCACGTTCTCCAAATCAAGCAAATTTTATGAAAACATGCCAGAACGAGCCACGAGTCTACTGGTGGTGTCAGAAATTGAATCCGGAGTCCCGGGTTCAAAAATGGAATTTTACAAGTGCAACACTAAGAATTCGAACGGCCAACTTTGGCGTCGAATTCGACCGACCTAACAAGCTCAAACTGAAATGAAATCTAAAGGGGCAGGAAGAGGGTTATTATACCAGCTGTTGCATCGGAACTGACGGCACGCAAAACGAAGCTACGGGTGGAGAGATACAAGCTGACGAAGTCGGCTCCACGAAACTGTCTAAAATAGTTCAATTAAAACGTCAACTTGGTGGCCAGTTTTGAGGTATCAATGACGAAATTAACGGACGAAAATTGACAGAAGTGAAAATGGATATACGAGATTGCGACGGAGCAAAGAGATCAACGATCTAACGGTCGGATCTCCCGGAAAACATGCACAAACTTGCGCGACGGAGCGCCATTTTCGAGTTCAAAACTCGCGCGCGCCGACGGATATCATGCCAAACGCACGAATCGTGTTTAACACGTGGGGAAGCGGGCGTTGGCCACGGGGTGGCTCGCCGGAGGTGCGTCGGGCCAAGGGTGGCTCGCCGGCGGGTGGCGGCCGGGCCGCGGTGGCGCGGCGGGCGTGCGCGGCGCGCGCTGCTGTGCAGTAGCTGCTTCTTGCTGCAGCTGCGCTGCTGCTGCTGCGGGCTGCCTCGCGCGGAGGAGGCCGGCCAGAGGCGGCGACACGGCGTCGGCGGTGGCCTCGACGCGGGTGGGGTGCGGAGAGTGGTAGGAGAGATGGTGGCGGTGGTGGTGTTGCATGGTGGTGGGGATGGAGTGATGATGGTGATGGTGAGTAGTGATGGTGGTGTTGTTGTGTTAAGAAAAAAAAATGAAGGAGAAGAGAAAGAAGAACATGTAGGAGAAGAGAAGAAGAAAACTTGGGGGGGGGGTGTGCTGCACCAGTACGGGAGGAGTGAGGGAGGGGGGTTTTGCTTGTGTGATGGGAAAGGAGAGAGAGAGATTATAAATATATATATATATGTGTGTAAATATATTATATAAAGAGTGAGAGAGAGAGAGATTTTAGGAGATATTTAGAGAGAGAGAATGAGAGAGGGGAAGGATAGGTCGGCTGATGTGTTGTAAGAGAGAGTGGTGAGGATGAGAGAGGGAAAGTTATCCATATATATAATATATATATATATATATATTATATATATATATATAATATATATATAGAGAGAGAGACAGAGAATATTTAGAGAGAGAGGAGAGAGAAAAGTGGATATTTCCAAAATAGGAAAAAAAAATAGGGAAATTATGTGGGGTAATTGAGCAGTCATGAGAAAATAATGGAGCTTGGGTTCGGGTTCGGTCGAGCCGGGTGGGCCAAAATCGGACAGGAGGCAATATTCGAATTAAAATAGGTGTTTATAACATGGGCAAATAAATAACATATGGGGACTCAAATAAATGGGACACAAGTGGCAGGCGGGTAGTAGGCTTCGTGTGGGCCATGTCCCTATTTGGGGTCGACGGTGGGTCGAGGTCGGGTCCCGAAATTAAGTTGAAAATTAAATCAGGTTTATGGTAGATAAATAATTGGCCTAAAGTGAACCGAAAGTTGTGCGAAGGAAATGGAGCACAAAATGGAGTGTCTGAGTGGGACACGAAGGTCATGGGTGAGAGCATCTCGAGTAGATCAGGCATGACAAGTTGGTTTCGAAAAATGACTAGTCTGGTGCTCTAAATTAAAAGTCATGGTAACGTGCATATGAAGATCAGGAAAAGAGTGGGAATTCAATTAATAATTAAAATGGTCTAAATTGACCCGAGCTTGCGCGAAGCAAAAAAGAGTACAAGGGAACAAGTTCGAGTGGGACATGATATATCAAAATGAGATAATCTCGCTACTACAAACTTCAAGAAGGAAGTTTCCAGAGACTGGCATCCGATGCTCTAGAATTTCAAGTCACGATAAAGAGCATTAAATCAAATATAATATTCTTAAAAATTGAAAAAAAAAAATAAGCCTAAATTCAGGGGCTTACAATCCTACCCACTTAGAAAAATTTC
>JANAVB010009400.1:22449324-22469324 GCA_029216955.1 Iris pallida
AACCCAAGTCCTGGTGGTCATGCAGTGCGACCAACGTCGTCCATATAGATATATGAGTGTACCTTGGTAGTCCATTTCTAATATTGGGAATAATTTCTATAAATTATATATTGAATATAATATGAGAACTATTGCTATCTAAATTTGCATTTCCTTGGAAATATGATAACCTTCTCTTAGAATGATATTTTAGAATTTTGGGATTCACTTAGGCTATACTATATACCTGTGTATAAATATATTCATAATAGGTAGACATAGTGCTATATACCTATTTTTCCTCGATCTTGAATATTAGAGAAATATAAATCTAAGTTTATGTTTCTTTTGCCCTCGGCCATTTCCTCTAATCATGATCAATTGTACAACTTTATCATATGTCTTTTCTAAACACCGCCATATCATAAGTTCGTATCACTTATATTATTTTTCTTGGATAGAAAGGTTTATTTTTTAAAATAACTTCCTCAATTGTCTATTAATCTCGAATTAAGTTTCTAGATTCAAAAATTTTCCTTCAATGGTGAATATTGAATATCTGTGAAGTAAGGGTTATAAGATTTTTACTTATCTTGCCTTCGACCATGTCCCTCCTAATTAATCGTTTAAAATTTTCAAAAAAAAAACTGATACCTCCCCTTCAAGGATGGATACGTACACTTTCCTATAATGATCACTTTGTTCAAACTTCTAGCTCTCTCCATCATGATCAATTTGTTTTAGGATTTTTGAACCTCTGTTAAGATTCTAAGGATGTAGTTGAAGGGATGATTGGTGACTTATGATGGCAGACAGCCACGCACTGTTGCCACTTATTTGACTTATGGAGACTGTGGGTTCACTGCAGCCAGCAGCGCACTGGCGAGGTATGATCCCTAAGTTCAAGTAATCTCGAGTAAGTATAAGTTATCGAATGTTGTCAAAGCTACATCTTGGTCGTCCTATCTTCGTCTTAAGTGTTATATCCAGATTGGATAGAGTTGATTGGTTATTCGTTACCGTATCCTTGCTTGAGTCGTGGAATCAAAAGTTTATTGCAGCTAGCTGTACACGGCGAGACATAAATTCTCGGTAAAATGACTTCGATCATGTTTACGAGTTTCGAATACCATAGAGACTACGTCTTATTGGCATATACTGTTAAGTTTCTTTAAAATTGATTTGTGTTTATTCCTAGTCATAATCTTCTCAAATAAACCAGTAGTTCTCCCTTCATTTCTTATCCTTCTATTTTTCAGATTGCCATCTTTTAATATAATTTCGACTGGATTCCTAAACTTATCTAGACTTTAATTCTAAACTAGTGCCTAAATAATTTTGTTCAACTAGATGTTCGTACCAAGATAACTTCAATTTGATCGACCTTAAACCATTTTTTTAATCAAGACAAAATCATAACCGTGTCCATAATTTCAACCAAATCATAGCTAAGGTTATACCTTCGTTCCAACCACGGTCGTGACTATTTTGCCCAACCATTTCACCCTTGATCGTTCTTACAAACATTTGCTTGTCAACTAGACCATTTGACCGAATACTGATCGTACCAAATCACACTCTCCTCTTATCTATCATCATTATCATTTTTACGCGTGGCTAATTAGATCATGAATCATATCACCTTATTGAATATACCATTCGTCATTTTATTCTATCAATTAAGAAATTTA
Organism: Iris pallida; assembly: GCA_029216955.1. NCBI lineage: Eukaryota > Viridiplantae > Streptophyta > Magnoliopsida > Asparagales > Iridaceae > Iris > Iris pallida. Next base: position 22,450,995 of record JANAVB010009400.1, read on the forward strand.
GTTTCTTGATTATTCTTCATAGTCATGCCTAATCGTGTTCTTGAAATTTTGGAGACGAAATATTTTTAAGGTGGGTAGAATTAAACCCACTTCCCTACTTCCAAAAGTTTTATTTTGTCTTACGTTAAATTTTTTTATATTTTAGTTGTAACCATTATAGAATGTATTTTGATGACAATAGAATTTTGTCAAACCATTTTGATTTTGAATTTATAAAACATCGTTTAAATTATTTGCTAAGATTAATTACCAATTAAATTTATTTTGTTATATTATAGTTAGTTTGATTCAGTCTTGGACTAACGAAGGTATGTACTGTTTAAATAATGTATACCATAATTTCCAAGTCATTTGATAAATATATTATTCATTTAAATTATTATTATATTATATTTAGATTCAATCAAATGCATTTTTATATTTTAAATAAAACCTGGGATTTTTAAAAATCATTATGGATTAATTTTGATTTGATAAATCCAATATTTATGTAAAATCTTAGAAAGATTTGATCATCCTAATCCTTAAATTCGAGGACGAATTTATTTTTTAAGGTGGGTAGATTTGTAGCTCCCCTCCCCAAAATTTTTAAAAAATATTTTTATTATTATTTGATTTAAACGTGACTTTAGAATTTTTATAAATAACTAATTAGTTAGTTATTACGATGGATAACTTAAGTTCTTGTGGAGTTATGGAGCACAAAACGACTAAGAATTGTGGCACAAGAGTTATAGCAGTGTGTCTTGACTAGTGTAATAGCCATGCCAGGGGAAACCTAGCTATAGGGATGTCCGAACTAGAAAAACCAGGCCAAGGTACGACTTGACCCTTTTAAGGTCATTTAATTATATATTTAATATATTGACTTTTAGACGACCCGATTGTGCCAATTTGGTCTGGACTCAGCCCGAACTGGACCCAAACCCATGTGGTTGAGTAGTGTGCTCAAAGACGTCCATGTGGACATACATATTGCATTTATTAATTTTGACTGTCCAAATAGGCATTCCATAGATAAAGGATTTTTATATATATATAATATATTTATTGCTATTGAATTGATATCCCATTTTTGAAAATAGGATAAACACCATACTTAGCTACCCTTGCGAAGTTGGCAATATCTAGGATATACAGAACACCCGTTATTGAATTAATGTATTCTGTTCTCCTATATGTCGTCAATATTATTGTTAAGAATAATTGATGTGTATATATACATATATAATTATTATAGATTATTTCCTATGTTTGATAATAAATATATTTTATAATCTGTGTACATATTATCATAATAACTCTATACCAGGAAGAGGCGATATTATGAATTTCGGAAGTATTATATCATATGCATATATATACATATTTAATTATATAGGCATGTAAAAATATATTCAGAATTTATTAATGTATATACAAATATAAATATTAATATATAGGTGTATAAGTGTATATATATATATATATTAATATACATGTGATATGTGTTTGTATACATAAATATATACATACGTATTTGCTTATAGTAAAATATAATAACCGAAATAAAGGCCCAGGCCCAAGCCAAGTAAACCGAGCCCCAATTTTTCCCAGGCCGAGCTCAGAATTCCCCCACAGGCTCGAGAGTACTCTGGCCGATTTTCCAAACAACTGAATGAATAAATAGAGAGAGAACCGAGAGGAAGAGGAGTCGTTGCACGAAACCCTAGACGACCAGGCCGAGCCCCAGCCACCTGGCGACCAACCTGCCGCCGGGCCACCGCCGCACGCGGCCAGAGTCGGCCAGGAACACGTGCGCGGCCTGGACTGCTCTGAAGCAACAGCAGCAATCAAAGCCGCGGGAGGTGACTTGTTGGTCGAATTTCTCCTACGACATTTAATCGATTTTCGAATCAATTACATCGGTATGTACCCAATATAACCGCCTTTGGATTCTTTCAATTAGATTTAATTGTAGTACTTTAGGTTGTCCGAGGAATCGATGCCAAAATCAGCGAATAACTGTTCGAAACCGAACAGTTTTGTAGTTCAAAGACCTAACTTGGAAGGCGACTTCTCGTTGATCCCTCGACTATTTCAAAATTGTGTTTCAATAGAGACATAGAAGACCTATAGGAGATGGAAACCACATCATTAGTTTTAATTCTAGTGGTTTGTACAGTAAGATAAATTAGATTGAAAATCAGAAAATCTATGTTAAAACAGTTTCAAAAACTAGAAAACCATCCGATACCACGTGCGTTCCGCCAAACCGGGCGACGTGGTCGCGAACCGAAAGCATTGAAAGGTGCGTAACGGCTTCGTGGATGTGTGGGCTTTGACAGAATTCAAATTGGTCGCGTGTGCACGACGAATTTGATGCGTATCCGTCGAAATTCACCGTATCGGCCTCTATGCAAGTTTTCCCAATTACTTCGTGCACGCTCGTCAGATCGAGACGAAACTTGCACCAACAGGATCGTATCGTTTTTTTGGTCCTGTATGCCAAGTTTGTTCCAATTCTGAGATAGTTGAATCGGAACGCCGTTTTGCGGGCCCCACGGTCCGACTCAACGGGCAATTTTGTATACGGCCCGTCGAAATCCAACTTTGGACATACGGTGGGTTTGTATCGAAAAAATGGACATGTTGACATAGTTTGACGACTTTAGAGACCGTTGACTCTGGCACGCTTTTCGGTGCAAGCGGGTCCAACGGCGGACACCATTTTGATCCGAAATTACCGTTTTGCCCCTGTGTCTAGAATTGGACCTAAGGACAGGCAATCCTAGCTAATTTGACTATTCTGAGAACATTGGTACTATTTATTTCAGCATCTGGAGACTTCTGCATGTGTTGACTGATTGTGGCTCATTGAGTGGTATAGTATTATTGGTTTCACCAGCTAAGGACCTCAGGCAAGTGCACTTTCTGATTGCTTTCGATTCATAGTAGTCTTTTCATTTCATGTTATACATATATCTTGTTGCTTGTTGACACGCATCACACGGAGTAGTCGGGAGGGAAATATCTTAGTAGACATGTGGACTACCCATAACTATCCTCCGTGTCTTTCGTGGAGAATAGCAGCTGCACACGACACGTGCAGGGTGCCGGATTTACCCCTAGTCGTTCACATGTCGAAACGGATATTTCACACCACATAGGTAGATGTCTTTTATTTATTTTTCCTTTTCTTCTCCACCGTGCCATGTCATCAGTACTTTCCACTTTTCATATCTCATATGTTATTTTCATGTCTTGTTAATTCTATTGTATTTTCGCATTGCCGTCGATTTGTGTACTTGTTCCATTCCTGACTGGAAATTAACATTTTTAGGTTTACCCGCGATCACTCTTAGCACTGGGAAGACATAGGTATGCTGAGGCCGACCTAGATAGTGGAACTAGTTGTCATTTTCATTAATTATGAGAACTTTATATTTTCCTTTAAATATAAATCTTGTAAATGTTATAATAAACTTAGAAATGTGAATGAGCAGCAAATATTAAATTTTGTGATTTTGAGCATTTAGTTCTTGCGGGCTTGACAGCGTTCTACGCCGACTCTGCAGCGTAGGCTGGCTTGGACACGTCTCGTATCCGAAGAAGCGGGTGCGGGTAGTGATAGGTGGCACAGGTGGATGGTACCTCTCCTGATGACGTAATCCCATGGACGGAGTTCCTTATCTTATCAATAAGAGGCTGCCGATAAAAAAAGAGAGAATAAATACTACCTAGAGTGTCGAGTTATGTACGTCAGGTACCCCTGAACTTATACTCTATTTTCCCCCCTTCCGAGGGGACTCACATTGCATTTCTACGAGTGGTAAGTCATGTATAATGATACCTCTGAACTTTTGCTTTAATGTTTCGACCACCATATATCACACCCATACCTCCCCTGTTGGGTTTGTTTCAAAATCTATTACCCGCACCACCAGTGCGCAGAAGGGTAATAGGTCCATAAAACTTATCCTAGTTTATTGGTCGCACCATCAGTGCAAAAAAAGGGTAATAGGTCCACAAAATTCCTCAAACGTGAAAAACAACCATGTCTATATTACCTCTGAGTTGTTTTCCCATCCATCACTGACAAATTGTCCAATACATAGAACTTCCAGGTTGATAACACCTCTGAGTTGTTCTGTGTATCCCCATCTGGCCTACTCCTACTATGTCCTCATTACCTCTGAGTAGGAAGGCCATAGTTCAGACCCATATTTACCACGTCCTCATTACCTTTGAGTAAATATCTCGGTTTTCTCTCCACTTGTTATCAGTACTCGCATCGCCAATACACAAAAATGGTAATAAGTCCCCAAAAATTATCCTAATCTATTACTCGTACCATCGGTGTATCAAAGAGTAGTAGATCCACAAAATATCCTTCAAATCTATTTGCTCACCTTTTCAAAAAATATATACATAAGTGCACAAAAGGGCAATAGGTCCACAAAAAAAAGGAGTCCTCCAGGGGATATTCTTTATCAAAATGCCATTACAAGCTCATCAGAACGGAGGGAATGTATTCTGCTCTATCAAAAAAAGAGAAAGGGAGAGAGAACAAAGTCCACTATTCATCAGCAACACATAACTTCCTAAGGATGACCTCCAGCTGTGCAGTTGAGCGCTCAATTTTTAGTTTGACTCGGCGTTCAGCTTCCTGGATAACCTCTCGGCGTCCTCCAGATGCGCATGAGCCTGCCAATTTTCTTCCAGTCTCTTCAGTGCTCTCTCTAAAGCAGCAGAGGCTCGGATGACTTCATCAGTCTCCTTCCAGATCTTCCCACTCTCTTGACGGGTGACTTGGAGCTCAGTCTCCAGATACGTTAACTTAGCCTGGAGCTGGAGGAGCTGCTGTTGGTTTCGACCATAGCACGAGTAAGGTCTTCTCACGAGTCAAGATAATATCTCCCTCCCGGCTCAGCTTGTCATACTTAAGGGACAACTCCTGGAGGTCCTTCTCCAAGGAGGGCTTGATGGTCACTTGAACAGCCTTCACCTTTTCTACGGCTGATACAAGAAAAGCACGCTCCTGCTCCACCATGGCAAACACATTACTTGCCGCAGTTTCTGCAACTAGATTAGGCACTGATGAGCCTCTGCCAGCTTGTGCTCCAGAAGGACGGCCACCCCTTCTCCACTTGGGAGCGCCTTCAGCAGGGCAATCTGGCCTTGGACGCAGTGGTAGGCCACAGCAAATGAAGTCCCTCTCCTCAAAGCAGCCTTGACCCCCATTTCAAATGACGATAGAAGCTCTCGACAATGTCCCTTGACGACTCGTCCAAATTCTCAGAGAGGACGGCGTCGACGGGATAGCATCTAAGGAAGCTGAGGGCTTCTGGAAAGGAGGTACACTTGAGTTTGAAGATCCTGTTATAAGGGAAACAAACTCCGAGCGACGAGACTCCCGCACAGCAGTAATTTCCTTTTTCGTAGCCCGAAAGAGCTGAAGGCTGGACAGGGCAGAAGGTTCAAGTTCCGAGAAAGAGGCACTTCCAACCGATCCGCATACGCCAAAGAGGTGGAAGGAGGCAGGATGTCCGTGCTCAACATGGTGGAAGGCGCCTCAACTCGACCCGGTAAGGAGAAGGAATGTTCCTTGCTCGTATCAGGTCGGCCCCTGGATCCTCTGCTATTTTCTCCTCTACGGCCACATCCGCCACCGGTAGCGACGAGGCAGGTCCTGTAGGTCCGGCGCAACCAGCAATCAGCTTGACACGAAGAAGATGGAGTTAAAGCAAAAAATCTCCTCATTGGTGAGAAAGCGGTATAGCTTACCAGAGGAGGAGGGCAACGGCTGAGGCTCAGTAGGAGTTGTCTTGGCCTCTCACCGTTTCCACAACTCCGGGGGGTCAGCGGCGGCATCCAAACCATCAAGGCTTGTTCCTCCCGTCCCTGTTGCTCCAGGTACAGACGTAATGACATCAGCACCAGCCTGTGAGGACCCTGCAACTTCAGGATCGTACCCAAAGAGGAAACCGTATGGGAGGCAGTTGGTGATAAAAGGTTTGTCTCCTCCGACATGTAAAGGAGAGCCTTTAGATAACATCCCAAGGACAACATTGGGACTTGCCGTGAAAAAACTTACCCTCATATCAACTTCGGCGCCACTACCTGTTTCCCCAATGCCAAGCCTATGGAACCTAGCCGCAATCCGCTTCTGAGATCGAGATCTACCAGCGACAAGAGGTTCGGGTACGCTTGGTGCACATGGAGGATTAGACACAGGTGAAGGCACACGTATAGCCAAAGGACTTGTAGAGGGCTGGAGACCCTCTGAGTCATCTTCCTCCTCCTCCGTGCTGTCAGAGTCAGAATCAGAGATTTTTCTCTTTCCCTCCTCGTCATTTTTGAGAGTCCCTCGGTCGCTCCTCCAATTTTGTACCGACAATAAAACTGGTACGAGGATTAAAGTCGTTGGAAGGCACATTTACAGATACGTGACGAAGAGCCTCCATGTATGCGATACGCCCCGAAGTCTCGGCATAGGTAAGACGAAGCCGGCCTGGGTATGGATCGCCGAATAATAGTGCCAGGCTCGGATACCATCCAAGACACTCCCCTCGAAACCCAGGCAAGGGTTAGGGGTATCCAAATATAATTGGCTATACCCAAATTACCTAGAATACCGGCTAGGTAGGTCTGGCTCTAGGTATACAACATTACGGTTGTGGTACACCAGATGGAAGGGACAGATAGTCTGCAACCAGCGAAATAGTTTTTCAGATAAAGGCTCGGGCGCAACAGCACAATCAAGATAAATGCGTCCCATCTCCTCCTCGGTAAAAGGCGGGACCGACACAAAAAAATAGTATCTATCCACCCGCACGAGAGCGACTCGACAGTCAGGAAAGCTGGTACAGTTCCAAGGCATGTCGCGATAGTAGTAGATAAAGGCATCGTCACTTGTTGCATCGCCTCCGGATCAGGTCGCATCAGAGAGGGGCAATGCATCAACAACCACCCCATTAAATAATGATACGGCAGCTCGATTCTGTTGAAGGGTTTCATAAGATCGAGCGATAACTTTTGACGTAAAGGAACGAAGACCCTTATGGATGCTGCATACCCTAGTATGAAGCAGAGCCAACTTGCTCTCGAAAACTAGCTTCACCGCTGGAAGGATCAGGTTGCGGCTAATCCTTTCGATCGTACCAGAACCCGCCAAAACGACGCAAACCCTCAACCATATCATCAGGTATCCGACCAAGATAGCCTTATCAGATAGAGGTTGGGTATCATGATAATAATAGCTAAAAGTATCACTCAGGCTCCCAAATCTGTCACCAGCAGCACGGGACCTCTTAGTACTTTGCACCTGAGCATCCACCTGCTCCGGAGATTGAGGACTCCTAACAGCAACTCGATCGGACGTGCTAAGGGTAAAAAGATAACCAATCCAAGCCGTGATATAAGGAAGGTTCCCTTCTGAACTGTCGTCCTTCTTCTTGGATATCTGTTGACAGGTATTGTGGTGACAGAGCAATTCCTGATATACGGCTAGGAACCCAGGGTACCGTCGTTCTAATTCTTCGAATTTTTTGTTTGTCGGGGTATACTCCTAAGCCTTATCGCCCCAGGGCAATCTGGACACACCATACATCTTGTAAAGAGCGATCCCCATCTCGCCACCTGGAGTGAAGAAGGTCCTCATCTGGTAGTATACATTTCAAGCAATGCCATAAATAATTTCGGGTTCATAAACAAGCCATAACAGGACCCCGTAATGGCGTAATAAAGACCAATCTGTCATGAAGAGCGATCTTTATCGCGCCACCTGGAGTGAAGAAGGTCTCCGTCTGGTAGTTATACATTTCAAGCAATGCCATAAATAATTTCGGGTTCATAAACAAGCCATAGCAGGACCCTATAATGGCGTAATAAAGACCAATCTGTCGTAGGATGCCTTCATACTTTGCCAGGATCCAAGTAGTCGTTAACCCATGGAGGGGAACGATGCTGCCAGTTCAGTAAGGACAATCTCTGCAGGGTATGACCCTTTGTGGGCAATTTGATTCAAAAAGGTGTCAACTTCAGAGAAAATATATTGGGCTTCAGCTCGTTGATAAGACTGCCAGGGGCCAGCCCAATAATAGAGTAGCTCATTGTTACTTCACTGCGACTACTGACCTCGTAGGGTTGTTAAAATGGATATGGCCTACAAAGATCCCCTGCTGATCCAAAGTTAGAGAGCTCGACATCTTCCTCTCAAAAGGTACCATATTGAAACCAGATAAGAAAAAGTACGCTCCATCAAGGGTATGTGAATTGCCTCCCCCTGAAAATAGAAATCCCAACTCTCAAGAGTCTCTATGAAGCTCGGATCTGAAATAGCCAGGGCATCCCGAATAAAAATAAAGGCTTCGGATGAATGCCATTCAGTTGCCCGGAGTTCATCATGCTAAGTAAGAAAAAGAAAGACTGGTTTCTGATCTCCCTCAGCCGGTCTTCAGGTTGATTTCGATTAATCTGAGTCGACATACGTTCGACTATCTGGTCAAAAGTTACACCGGACGCAGATTGAGCATATCCTATCAAGAGTTCTTCGAGGGAGCTAAGAGCAAGTCCACTACAAAAGACAGAGAAGAAGCAAAAGTTAGAAGTTTATTCTTCAAACCTAGCCAAAACAAGACATATGCGGCAGGAGACATATGCTCATGCGGCTCAGTCATAATATACTTATGCGCTCAGTTACAAAGTGTTCATACGACTCGATAATGAGGTACTTATGCGGCTTGAATCGCTCTACGGCTCGAGATATGAAACACCCATACGGCTCAGTCAGGAGACACTTATGCGGCACAACTATGTGGTATTGATGAAGATCAATCCTGAGTATTTATGCAGCACTTATACGACTCACTTATACGGTCCTATCATACAGAACACATTTGGTTCAACTGAGATAGGGCACGCATCGACTGAAGCTTACTACACAGAAAGTGATATAGCACGGGCCTACGCATAAAAGAAACATATGACATGGCCATCGTCTTCCCACTGGCCTTACCTTTGATGGCAGGTGCACGTCAGAGTGAGTGAAAGAGGAGTCCGCCACCCTCGATGGAGAAGCAAGCCCCTTTCCTTGGCCGCAGTCGACTTAGAAGCTTGGGAGCCATTGAAGACAGGAAGACGAAGATGAAAGAGAAGGAGGTAAAAAGAGAAAATTTTCTCTTCAAAATACTTCTATTTATAGAGGTTCCAGAATGGGTGCCGCTTCAATTCTCGAGATCATTAAAGATAATGATGTTTGGGGATTTTATCCTTAGTAACCGTCAGCTTTATCTCAAAAAAGAGAACCCAAATCCAAATCGAATCAAGAGCATTAAATGCAGCAGTGACAACTGACAGACTCTCTGCGGCTCGAAGCGTCCCTGCGACTCAATATTTCTCTGCGACTCAGGATCCCCCTGCGGCTCAGTATTTCTCTGCGACTCAAGTTCGAAAACCACTTCCTATAACTTGAAGACTCCCTACCGCTTGGCATTTTTCTGCTTTTAAAGTATTCCAAATTTGTAATTTGGAAACTTTGAAGGGGGTCTTGTAGAAACATAAAAAATATGGAGTTCATGCGGATTACAAATTGCCGCATAGGTACTTCGGCCAAACAGGTCCGCATGAAGGAAAGCCGCATGACTGTTCAAAAGACATATGGCCCATCGACAAACAGCTGTAAAAGGAAGACATGCGGCCAAGAGGAGCAGTTGGACTGATAAAGCTGACAAGTCCTGGCAAAAATAACAATTCTGACACTTCGACAAGAAAGATAAGACATGAGACGTCGCCCAAAAGCAGGGTTTGTACGCCGCCATGTGGCCAAAAGAGTGTCATTCAAGCCGCATGAACCTCATGCAGCCCAGCTTATGCGGCCCCAAAATTCCCAAACTTCATGCAGCCTGTGATCATGCCACATGAGTCTCATACGACCCACGTGATCGAAGACTGAGAAACACCATACGCAACGGGACACATGGCAAATGGACCAAGTCCCTATCTACCCAGATTTGCTGCAACAAAATCCCAACAAATCGACAGATGGCAGCCCAAGAGCGGGGCTTCGCATGCTAATCAGCCACGTGGCCGCAAGCCGTCCATGCGGCTTAAAACACATCCCATTATAAATAGAAGGGTGCCACACCCCTACAAAGGCTAGTCACCTTCAAGAGAGAAGCAATTTCTTTACGAGCTAGAGACTGCATCAGATAGTCCATGGAGTAAGGCATAGTTGATAGCACTTTCCGAGCCTCCACCCTCATCCCCATAATCAAAACTAAACAATTGTACTTAGATTGTTTCCTAGAATTTCTTTCTAAGCTTTTCTTTGTACAAGCGAGTTTGCAAGCAAGTTCAGTGTTCTAATACCTGTCTTTGATTTTTTATGGCAAACACCACAGAGGTTCATAAGTGGCTCACCAACATCCAGCACAAGTTAGAGGCAATATATTTACCGAAGGAGCTTTGGATGATTGTCGTCAGGATGCAACTGACTCGAAACACACACCACTGCTGGCTCACAGAAGAAAGGCAGACTGGTCCAGATAATATCACTTAGGAAGAGTTCTAAACTCTTCCAAGAGATGTACATCCCGGGACCTTCAGAGCAAAGCTTCAAAGCTAGTTCCCTCATCTTGGCCAAGGCAACATGATCGTGGAAGAATATAACATGGAGTTTTTACGAATGAGCCATTTCGCACCTACATTGGTCCAGACCAAGGAGGAGAAGGCGAAGAAATTCTACGACGGACTGAGCTACATAGTACAGAGATTATCAGAGCCATTGCACCTACCACCTACTCGAGAGTCCTTACAGCCGTATGATGCTTGGAGCGAGTCCACTAGAAGGAGGCAACCAGAAGTGTTCGCATCCCGCAGCATTAGCAGCTCGAAAACCACCAGGAGGACCTGAAAGACGCATCACCATACATCAGCAACCAAGAGTAACCATGTATCAGATTCCAGGAATTCCAACTTATGAGTACTGCAGAAGGAGAGTACGTCCAAAAGGATTACCGACGAAGATTGAAGCAGTGTTTACGCTACGGCTCTGATCAGCACCATATCCAAACTTGTCCGAAAAAGCGCACGGAAGGACCCCCACCACCATTACTAACTCCAGTAACAAAAGAAGGATATCCGCATGGACCACTTTCTGACCAGACGACGTATTTTGCACAAGCTAGACAATAGGTAGGAGCACAGTGATAAGGACAGGCTTTTCCATAACGATTGAAGATGGGATAGCGACACAGGGAGGGATTAAAGGTAACAACTTAATTTTATGATAGGGGCATTGAGTAGAAAACTATTTATGATTGTATGTTACTTTCTTAGATTAGAAAGAACCGTAGTAACATAGCACACCCCTTCGAGTTAACCTAGTTACATTAGCATACGCTTTACCATTGTGAATTATTTTTAATTTCGTAGACAAAATTCTTTTAAGGGGGGTAGATTGTAAGCCTTCTGATTTTTAGAATTTTTTAATTTATTTTTCATGATTATTATTATTAACTATTTAAAATTCAATTTTGGAGAATATAGTCCTTTATCACAGCTTTGATTTTAGAAGCACAAAAATAACTAATTTCTCAAGAAACCAATTTTATCTGCATGACCTAGACAAGTCCACCTAAACTCATGAACTTCATGTTACACTCAAGCACATCTTCTTGTGCTTTATTTTAATTGCATAATATTAAGGCCAAAAACCAGATTTCCAATTTGCACAAACACTCGATAATCATTTCGTTGAATTCAAGTCACAATTTGACTCGATTTCTCCGACCAATTTTTATGGTCATGACTTACACTAATCCCATGATTCCTTTGACCCTTGTGTCCTACTAAATTTAACCCTCATATGCTACCTACACATTAATCACCATCGGGCCGTTTTTGGGTTATTTGGATCAACCTGACACAATCTAGACCGCACCAACTCGAACCTAACCTATCTAGTGTATGAGGACCTAACCTAAGTGAATTAGACTTAGTTAACCCACCAAAATTAAGCCCAAACTTATCCATGATAGCCATGTATAAGGAAAACCGAAAGGGTGGAATGTGAATGGAGAGGGGAGTTATAACTTTTAAACCCTTTCATCTCCCCTACTATTACTCATCTTCAAAGCCACTAAAACTCTCATAAACTCTCTCACCTTCTTTCCTACAGCATTCCCTTATTGCCATACCTCTTCTATATCTCCTAACTCTCTCCCACATCTTCCAAGTCCAACAAACACAGCCAAACTCTTCTCCTCCCCACTACAATAAAAGTTGTAACCCCAAACTCTACCACTCCCCTCTAGGCTGGCCATAACTCCCTTCTTTTCATCCCTCATTCAAACCACCTGAAAAAATTTATTTTTAACCCTCTTGCCAACATTTTCTCTTCACAAACCATTTCCTAAAACCTTCTCCATCTCTCTCCACACTTCCATCCATCAAACTCTACCTAGGCTGAATCTGAATTCAGCTAGTCTTTACCAAAATAGCCATATCTCCCTCCCCATTAGGTATCTTTTCCTAAATTTTAGTACACATATTCCTCTCCATCTCCTCAACACTTTTATTCACAAACCTTCCATCAAAACTCATTCTAACTTCCTCAAAACAGCACTTCCATCAGAGGTGTTTAGGCTGAATCCGAATTCAGCCTATTCCCTTCTCAGGCCACTCCAGACCACCTTCCACCCTTACGCCACCTCACACTCAACCCTAAGACCATCCCCTAACACCACATCAACCCTTAGGCAGCCACAACCTTAGTTTTGTCGGCACCAAGCCGAGAAGATAACCCGAAGTCGATCGAGGTGGGCTGAAACCTCACAACAGGTATGTTGTATTCCCGAGGGTTTTATCCACTTTTTCTTGTCCGGTTGATGTAAAACAAAAACTAACATGAATTTTTTGTGTCCTCTATCATCTCTCAAAAAGTTTAGCACATAGTTCGCAACGGTTTGCCCATGGCGTCCATTTTAGGACATGGTGTCAATATTCGACTCTGTCGGAGTAGCTGCTGTTTGCAAGCCTTTGCGGATCTATTTGAAGGTTCCAAGACCATTGGTAAGCACCAAATAACCCTCCTTTGATCCCTCTATATGTACATAATCTTGTGACAGTTTTGTGTTGTTTTGATATCTAACTTTGCTATGGTTGTCGCCGTAATCGATCGATTGCTAGAAAATTAATGTTCTTGATTGTGTGTCATCTTGCTTCTCGGTTTTAAAATGCAAGAAATCCTTGGAGTGATCTGGACATGGAGAATTGAAATCAATTATTTCAAAATATACAAACCTATCTTTATTATGATCGAGTCGACCCGTTTTGTCGAAATATTGGCAAGTTGTGTGAACTAATCGAACTAGTAACTAGTTCATGAGTTTTTCTTATAAATAATCTATAAAAATTATATTTAAAGTATTTTTCATTAATTTTCGAGAATTATCATAAATATTAGTAATTATAGATATTATATTTTATTAGAATAATTCGGTACTTAATGGGTGCATATCTATGATGACTTCTTGGATGGGTTGTGTGAGATAGTTAGGAGAGAAGTAGTTTGTTGATATGACTTAGGAGTTCGTGGCGAGGAGATCAAAGGGACAATAACAACTCTTTTTTAAAACTAGTTGAAGGTTACATGCATGTATACCATGTCATGTGTAAAGTATATTTGTATGCATGTTTTCCATTTTTTGTCATACATATTTCTTTTCCTATTGTGTACCTTGACATATTCTATTTTTATATTTTTACCATATCACTTGCCTTCATCTACTTTCATGTACTTATAGATCATTGTGTCAGTATCATGTTATGTACCATGACTTGTTCTCCACTTTCGATTGTTAGTACGCATCGTACTGCGATAGAGTCTTATATATGTTTATATGACTTGCTCCCTAGTTCCTTGATGCCTTTATTAGTACTTGGCTATTGACCATCTCGGTCGTTAGTGCACGCTGTACTATGATTGCGACTTATATAGATGGTTAGCACACACCGTATTGCTTTCTATAGGACCGTTAGCTCGTGCCGCGCTGCGGTTTTACCTGCGATTTTACCTGACATTTTCTTATAGCCATGTCTAGTAGCACTACTCTTATTCCTGTGTCCTCAATCGTATTTTACTCTGTTGTTACTTTATCAAATTTCTAGTTCATGTTTATTTTTGTTATTTAGTGGCATGTATATTATGTATCTTTCTATGTCCCTTGAGGACTTGGTCCATTTCCAAGTATAAATGAGGAGGTTTATACCGAGGTTTACGAGTCAGGAGTTAAGACTGGAGACGTACCTTTACAGGAGGACGAGATAGTACCTGAGGACTTTTCTTGATTTATGTCATTTATCATTACATTTCTATTTCTATTTTTAGTTTAGCTGACTGTTAGTGGATCTCATACTTTATTTCTTTACTGTGATGACAGACTGTCCCCGTATATTTATTATTTTTGTTTACTGCTGGACAGATCTTATTATTAATATTTGGACTTGGATATCTTGTGTCTTATTATTTCTGCGGGGATGAGACTTGCATTGTATACGTGACTTGTATTGTGTTGTTGATATGAGTTATTGCTATTTTACAGCTTAAGTACTCTCTAATGGGCTTGTTAGGTAGTTTGGCCCGTTAGAGATGTACTACTGACATGTATACATATTTTTGGTCCTACGTATTTTGGGACTGAGACGTTACATGTTTTTGTGGTGTCCCATGCAGGTCCGATTTTAAATCACTTCGATTACGTTACTGTACCGACGTGAGCCTGCTAATAGGCTAGAGAAGACCCACAGGATCTCATCCACATATATTACACGTCCTTGATCTCTATATCGAGTTCAAAATTTATTTTCTTGACTTGCATCCTACTTGTAAATTTTTGCCAGCTGAAGCCAACCAAATTCTTGAAAAGGAGGGGCCCATAGTGGTTCACGAGTGGCTCACCAACATCCAGTACTAGTTAGAGGCAGCAGATTTACTGAAGGAGCATTGGATGATTGCCGTCAGGATACAACTGACTCGAGACGCACACCACTGGTGGCTCACAAAAGAAAGGTGGCTTGGCCCAGATAATGTTACTTGGAATGATTTCTCTAAACTCTTCCAAGAGATGTACATCCCGTCGACCTTCAGAGCAGAGCTTCGAAGCCAGTTCCTTCATCTTATCCAAGGAAATATGACCATGGAAGAATATAATGCGGAGTTTCTATGACTGAGCCATTTTGCAACTACATTGGTCCAGACTGAGGATGATAAGGCTATAAAATTATACGACGGACTGAGCAATAGACTAGAGAAGCTTATCGGAGCAGTTGCACCTACCACCTACTCGGGAGTCCTTACAGCTGTACGACGCTTGGAGAAAGTCCGCCGGAAAGAGGCTAGCCGGAAGCCTTCGCATCCTGCAACATCAGCAACTTGAGCACAGCAGGAGGACATGAAAGGTGCATCGCCATACATCTGAAACCAAGAGTAACCCCGTATTAGATTCCAAAACTTCCAACTTGTGAGTATTACAGAAGGAGAGGACATGACCAAAAGGATTGCGACGAAGATTGAAGCAGTGTTTACGCTGTGGCTCCGATCAGTACCATATACAAACTTGTCCAAAAAAAGTGCACTGAAGGACCCCCACCACCATTACGAACTCCAGTAGCAACAAAAGGAGGATATGCACGTGGACCACTTCCCGACCAGACGACGTATTTTGTGCAGGCTAGACAGCAGGCATGAGCACAACGATAAGGACGTGCTTTTGCCATGAGGATTGAAGATAGGATAGCGACACAAGGAGCGACTGAAGGTAACAACTTGTAGTTTATGATAGGGACATTGAGTAGGAAATTAGTTATGATTGCATGTTATTTTCTTAGATTAGAAAGAACCGTAGGAACATAGCACACCCCTTCGAGTTAGCCTAGTTACATTAGCATACCCTTTACCATTGTGAATTATTTTTAATTTCGAGGAAAAAATTCTTTTAAGGTGGGTAGATTGTAAGCCATCTAATTTTTAGGATTTATTTTTATTTATTTATCATGAATATTTATTATTAAACTATTTTAAATTTCAATTTTGGAGAATAAAGACCTTTATCATAGCTTTGATTTTAGAAGCACAAAATTAGCCAATTTCTTAAAAAACCAATTTTATCTGCATGACCTAGAAAAGTCCACCTGTACTCATGACCTTCATGTTCCACTCAAGCAAATATTCTCGTGCTCTATTTTAATTGCACAATATTAAGGCAAAAACCTGATTTTCTATTTGCACATACACCTGATGATCATTCCGATTGAATTTCGAATCATAATTTTGACTCGATTTCTCCGACCAATTTTTATGGTCATGAGCTACGCTAAGCCCATGACTTTCATGACCCTTGTGTCTAACTAAACCTTAACATGCTATCTACACATTAATCAACATCGAAACATTTTTGGGTCATTCAGATCAACCTGACACAATTAGACCGCACTGACTCGAACCTAACCTATCTAGTGTGTGAGGACCTAACCTAAGTGAATTAGACTTGGTTAGCCCACCCAAATGAAGCCCAAACTCAGCCCATATAATCCATGTATGAGCGAAAGCCAAAGGGTGGAATGTGAATGGAGAGGGGAGTTATAACTTTCAAACCCTTTCATCTTCCCAACTATTACGCCTCTTCAAAGCTATTAAAATGCTCATAAACTCTCACCCTCCTTCATAAATCTATTCCCTCATTCATACCTCTTCCCCATCTTCTAACGCTCTCCCATATCCTCCGAGTCCAATAAAAATACCCAAACTCTTCTCTCCCCACTACAATAAAAGTTGTAACCCCAAACTCTTTCTCTCCCCACTAGGCTGGCCATAACTCCCCTCTTTTCACCTCCATCATTCAAACCACCTGAACAATATTTCTTTCTATCCTCTTGCCAATATTTTCTCTTCACAAACTATTTCCTAAAACCATCTCCATATCTCTCCACACCTCATCCATCCAACCCTACATAGGCTAAATTCGAATTCACCTAGTCTTCACCAAAATAGCCATATCTTCTCCACATTAGGTATCTTTTCATGTCATTCAGTACAATTCTTCCTCTCCCTGTCCTCAATACTTTATATTCACAAAAATTCCATAAAAACTCATTCTAACTTTCTCAAAATAACCCCTCCATCAGAGGTGTCCAGGCTGAATCCGAATTCAGCCTATTCCCTTCTCAGGCCACTCCAGACCTCCTTCCACCCTTTCACTACCTCACATGCAACCCTAAGACCTTCTCCTAACACCACAACAAACCCTCAGGCAGCCACAACCTTGGTTTGTTTGGCACTAAGCCGAGAAGACAACCCAAAGTCAATCGAAGTGGGCTGAAACCTTACAACAAGTGTGCTAGTTTCCCGAGTAGGTTTTATTCACTTTTTCTTGTCCGATTTACACAAAACAAAAATTAAGATGAAGATTTATGTGTTCTCTATCATCTCTCAAAAAATTCAGCAACTAGTTCGCGACGGTTTTCCCGTGGCATCCATTTTATGACAGGGCATCCATATTCGACTCTGTCGGGAGTAGTTGCTGCCCGCAAGCCATTGCAGAGCTATTCGATGGTTACAAGACGATTGGTAAGCACCCAAATAACCCTCTTTTGATCCTTTTGCATGTACATAATCTTGTGGCAAATTTTTGTGTTATTTTGATATCAAACTTTGCAATGGTTGTCGTCGTAATCGGTCGATTGTTAGGAAATCAATGTTCTTGATTGTGTGTCATCTTGCTTCTCGGTGTTAAAACCCAAAAATCCTTGGAGTGATTTCTGTACACGGAGAATTGAAATCAATTATTTCAAAATATACAAACCTATCTTGTTATGATCGAGTCGACCCTTTTGTCGACAAATTGGCAAGTTGAGTGAACTAATCGAACTAGTAACTTGTTCATGAGTTTTTCTTATAAATAACCTATACAAATTATACTTAAAGTATTGTCTATTGTTTTTTTCGGAATTATAAAAATATTTTGTAATTTTAGATATTATATTTTATTAGAATAGTTCGGTACTTAATGGGTGCATAGCTATGATGACTTCCAGGATGGGTTGTGTGAGATAGTTAAAATAGGAGTGGTGTCCATTGATACCAAGAGTTGAATTTGGCTGTTGCTATGGCATAGGAGTTCGTGGCAAGGAGATCGAGGGGTCAAAAGTAGCTCTTCTGCAAAACCAGCTGCGTGATACATGCAAGTATATCTTATCCTATGTACAATATATTTTATATGTCTATTTTCTATTATTTTTGTCATATATATTTCTTTTTCTATTGTGTGCCTTGATATGTTCTATTTTCAT
>JANAVB010009400.1:22474324-22499324 GCA_029216955.1 Iris pallida
TATATATACATTAATATAAAGAGAATATATATCATATATATATCATTTTATTCATCTAACATATCATGCATTACATACTCTATATTCATTTAATACCCATACTACATAGGCTCATAGGTTACACAAAATGCATATATCGTATAGTCACTCTTCTACTTAAAACTAATACTATACAAATTGGGCCTCTACTAAACTCTAGGATTAAAGTATGTTGTAGCCCTTCGTGTTAGCTTTCCGAAACTTCAAACGGATCACATTTTCGTGTCCGGAAGCTCCCAAAATCGCAAAAATACCGAAACACGTTCGTCTTTCGTACAGCTGACACTCAAATAATTCTATAGAAAGTTACAGAAAGAATTTGGCTTATTAAAATATATATTTGGAAAGCTAACTTCGATACGGTTCTTTTAAAAAAATAGAAGATAAATCGGAATTCTAAGCTAAAAGTTATGACATTTCTAAGTTGCTTTGGTTAATAAAAACGTGGATGAAAATTATGACGGATTTGACAAAAGAACACATTTAGGCCAAGATACTTGGATACAAACATAGGTATCCAAATAAAACTCATTCTAACCATCCTAACTAAGATTAATCCACTCTCTAACTATTATAAAACTGAATTTAAATATCTATTTAAACTATTATCATACATACATACACATGGGGTGTCCTAATTTGGGATCTATCAACTAGGACACAAGACACATATCTAAAATCCTCAAGAGAGCTCCAAATGGCCTCAAATTTGAATCTAAATGGGACACATGCATGAGGATGGATCCTACGGATTCAAAACTAATTTATATGCAAAGAAAATTGATTTAGAGGATGGGTTTTACCTATTGGGAGTGGAATCCCAATGAAATCCTTTAGGACACGACTCCGATACGAAGATCCCTCAAAGTGGACACTCCTCCTTGCATTCCTCTTCCAATCCTGGGTAGCACCCTTCCCTTGGAGAATGGGAAGGTTTGGTGAATGAATGATTTGATTTGGAGATTAAATCAATGGGAAGGCTCTCTAAAATTGGGGAAAAACAAAAGGAAAATAAAAGAGGCAAGATTGTAATGAATGAAATGAATCATTCTCTCCTAAAGGTGGCTGCCATAAAGAGTCCATTAGGGCTAATGGAAAATGTCCTAATTGCCCCTCTCTAGTCTCATATGATTAAGTCTAGACTAGGTTCAAGTTTGGGGTCAAATGATCTAGTTTTGAGTCTCTAACTTAACCATTCTAACATGATAAAAATTAGTTTAATTAACTAACTTAATGTTGGATCTTGTGAGCCATGCTTAACTTAATATTGGGTTCCATCTAGAGTTCAAGCTACCCGGGTCACAATACAAGTCGAAACGAGACGAAACTCAAACCCGACTAAACAAATCCAATAAAAACAATATTAAAAATATAAAATTTTCCCAAAATATTAAAATATGAAAAATGACCAAAATCATAATACATCAATTTAATTATTATTAAAAATAATCTAAAATTTACCAATTAATCAAAATCCTAAATAATTCAAAAGTCACAAAATGACCAAAATACCCTTAGCCTAAAAAGTTGTAAATATTCATTCTAATCACATGGTTAGGTCCCCATGGTTAGTCTCTAAGATTAGCAAAACTAGGGATTAACTAGTTAACCATCAAAATCACAATTCAACATTTTAAATAGTTTTAAATTGATTAAAAAAATAACCAAAAATTACAACATGAGTTAAATCTTATTATCGATTAATCAAAATTATAAAAGTTCAAAATTATTCTCATTTTAGAAAAGTGGGTGTTACAAGTCTACCCTCCTTAGAAGAATTTCGTCCTCAAAATTAAGATGGTCGTACTTTTTCTAGAGTCTCGTCCCCAACAATCATGGTCTCAGAACTTACATAAATCGTACAATTTAAAAGAATGGCATACAAGGTCATGGCATACGGTGGTAGTGTAAGTCTCATCTAGGTATACTAGTTACACTAGACCAAAACAATCATAGGGTATCAAAACTTACAAGCAATCAGGGGTGTTAAACTGGAAAAGATACAGAAATAACAAATTATCAAGGCTTTAAGGCATAATCAAAATCAAAATTTAAAGCACAAATGTCGAGCATTAAAATCCAATCACAATATATATATATATATATATATATATATATTGAGAGAGTGTTAGAAGGGGAAAAGCTAGCATTATGTTATGTGGTTAGTGTGTGTATGGGTGTATGTGGACATGTTCATAGGGTTAGATAGTAGACATGTGTGTGTGTGTGAAATATACATGAAAGTGTATAGGAGGATTTGGGTTTCAAATAATAGCTATCAAGTTACACTACTCATGGCATATTGGTTAAACAATCTACAATGCACAACCTATTTACTCATAACATGCATGGCTAACCATATATATACATATATCTATATGTATAGAGAGGTAGAGATTTAGTTATGTATCTATATACATTATAACATGTATGCATAAACTCTATATATATCTATATAGATATATGAACATAACATAGAGAGGAAGGGTTAGGTTTATATGGCAGTGTATACTAAGTTAGGGTGTGTGTGTCCTTGAACAGGGTTATAGCTTAGTATTGAAAGGTTAAATCCAGTTTTAGTTCAGCATTTACATACAAGAATCTGAAATAAGCTAACATTTAAACCAGTGTAATATTAACATAATGCAGTTTCAGATTTTTAGGGATTTGAAACATCACAACCAACTCAATGCTCCCAACACGTCCTAACATGATGGAGATGAAACCCTAACATACTATCCCTACATACGACAATGTATACAGCTCTAAATATTATATATTAAATCTGGAATTGAACTAAACATCTGCAATCAATAAAAAAAATGTTAACATGTATTCAGTTTTAGGATTTTGGAGAATTTCGAACATCAAACCAACCCAATGTTTATCACAACCTAACATGTAAAAAAATGTGAAACCTAACATTATATTCCTACATACAATAATGTATATAGCTCAAAATATTACATTTAAAACAACAGATTGAACTAATATTTAAAATCCAGTATTAAGGGTTAATATGTACACGGTCTTAGATTTGACAATTTCAAACACAAAACTCAACCAATTTCTTTAAGAATTGAAACCCTGTATGAACATACATGTGCAGTGATGTAACAAAACTAATAACATGAAATTTATATTTAAATTACGAATTTAAGCTGGAAAAAGCAGAGAACCAGAAATACTGGGGTTTTAAGAATTTAAACATCAACAACATATTAATATATATTCAGATAGGTTGGTAATCAAAGTGTAACATGCATACGCATCAGGCAAGTGTCTGTGTCCGCTATATATATTTTCATGTTCCAATATAAAAATCAAATTCTATATCAAGACCAACATTTAGATTCCTACCAAGATTGCAACGAAGGTGATTGATGTAATCAAGACAGTTTTATTATTATTATTATTATTTAATACAAGAATAATAGCAAGAAGAAAATAACTATAAAATCTGTTCTGCTTATCTGTTTAAAAGAAGAACCATTTTGAAACCAGAGCTATAATATCAAATCCAAGATAAGGTCTAGCAAAATTATCGATTCATTGTATTATGAAGAAACTCATAGCAAGAAGTTACACAAAGGTTTATATAAAAAAGTAGCTAAAGCTACTCCTAAGTTAAATAATGAGAAGCAAAACAAAACAAAACAAAACAAATAATAATTCTTTTTTTTGAAGGGCTGAAACAAAAGTAGAGAAAACATGTTCAAAAACATTTAAGGTATAATCTGATAATCATATGCGTCTATCCAAAATCATGGTGCTCTAAATCCTCGTCATACTAGTAAGCAAGGCTACGATAATCACAAAGTCCTCGACTTAGGCACATACCTCTAGAATTGTGGTATTTAACATTTTCGCGATGCCACTAGCTTGGCTGCAAAAACCTTAAATTCCCACACCCGAGAAATATATCCAAAATCAGACTATATGTCCTCACCATGCTGGCTAATGTGACTATAGAAGACTAGAGTCCAAAACTTAGATGACCTAGTGTCACGACCCGCACCCGGATATACGGGTACGAATACGTGGGCCACGCCCAGCCTACGCCGCGGTATCGGCGGTAGAACGCTGTCAAGTATACTATACTAACTACAACTTCTAAGAATCTATATTTAGAAATGTACTCATGTCACATCACGAAAACTAAGGAAGATAAGACAAGAATTAATAACAATATCACTAGAACAACTAGAATCTAAAATGATCATAAGACAGGAAATAAAGAAGGAACAGCAAGACTAACTAAGGATAACTACCAGGCAACTCACATAGAAGAATAGTGAGATCCAACTCAGCTAGCAACATCCTGAAGTCCAATAATGAGGGCACAACTACTCCTAAAATTTGTCAACATATCCGGTCAGGATGGAACGAGTACATATATCTCATAACAGATCTCAAGATAGAATAAAAGCTATAAGACTGTAAATAGAGCATATACAATAAATCATGGAGTGTACATGTATGTATCATGGCATGGTAAGCTGTAAAGCTAGAGCTAGAACAAGAAAATAGAACGGGATCATGGCATGTACACGAATCAAGGTAAGCTATATATCCAATGTGTGTGAGTAGTAGTTTCAGCTTGTGATCGGCTTGGGTACCTGTCAAGAATCGGCCTGGCAAGTCATAAGTGCGGTATATGACTCACACTGTTCGAGAATCGGGATGGATCTGATCACAGGCATACGCTACTACTACCCCTACCCCAACTGGTAGAATGGATCCAAACAGGACACGTCACTGCACGAGATTCTAATGAGAAGGTCGCGAACCTTCTCTAGAATCAGTGACCATATATCGAGCAAGAGCTACAAGGGTGCTTGCACAATACATCCCAACCTAAGAAGGAGAAACATCTCTCGTCGGGATCCAAGAATACCAATCCGTGAGAACCATGTGTCAGGAATAAGCATATCAACACTAAGTACATGAATCATAACAGTTATCATAAATTGGGAATAAGTTATCAGAGAATGTACTCGCCTGGGGTCCTGCTGTCAATATGAATCAGGGTTCAGAGTAAAGCCACAGACCTAAAGATGAAATAATACAAGAGCTGATCAGGGTCAAATGACATACTAACATCTAGGTCAAACTAAGACAAACAGGGTCAAGGTTGACGTACAGTTGACTTTGGTCAACTGGTCAACTCTGGTCAACTCTAAGTCTAATCTAGGTTAAATAGGTCAATGGTTGACCGACAGTTGACTTTGGTCAAAAGTCAACGTTGGTCAAGTCTGATCAAACCTAGGTCAACTGTTGACTCTACTTCGACGTCTAGTCAAGGTAGTCAACCATGGTCAAGCTAGTCTCTATAAACATCTACAAGGTCAACTTATGAATTTCAGTGATTTAGAAATTACTGAAATCGACGGGTCTCTAAAACAACCAAAAGGAGAAAACATTATAATAATAGGGTGACACAAAAAGGGAAGAAATATACAGATGTTGTCGGATGATGAAACTAACATCACCAACGTGTCCAGAATGGTCAAATCAGCTAGGATAGCCTGTCCAAAAGTCCAATTTGGACACAGGGGCAAAACGGTAATTTCGGGCCAAAATGATGTCCGTCGTTGGACACACTTTGCACCGAAAAATGTGTCAAAATAAAAGTGCACAAAACCTAACAAATTATATGTCCACGAATCCAGAATGACGATACGAACCCAGCGGTATGTCCAGAATTGGATTTCGTTGACCCGATCTCAAATTGGTCCGTTGACCCGGACATTGGAAACCGATTTGCACGGAAAAGCGTGTCGGAGCCAATGTCCTCAAAACTCAGCAAATTATATGTCAACGAGTCCAGAATGACGATACGAACTCAATGGTATATCCGGAATTGGATTCCGATGAGCCGAACTTAAAATGACACGTTGACCCGGATATTGGTATCCGACTTACACCGAAATGCGTGCCGGAACCAATGTCTACTAAAACCTAGCAAATTATATGTCAACGAGTCCAGAATGACGATACGAACTCAACGGTATATCCAGAATTGGATTCCGATGAGCCGAACTCAAAATGACACGTTGACCCGGATATTGGTATCCGACTTGCACCGAAATGCGTGCCGGAACCAATGTCTACTAAAACCTAGCAAATTATATGTCAACGAGTCCAGAATGACGATACGAACTCAACGGTATATCTAGAATTGGATTCCGATGAGCCGGCGTCAAAAAGTCCCGTTGACTCAGAAAGTGGGACCCGCTTTGCACCGAAATGCGTGCCAGGGCCCACGTTCTCCAAATCAAGCAAACTTTTTATGAAAACATGCCAGAACGACGCCACGAGTCTACTGGTGGTGTCAGAAATTGAATCCGGAGTCCCGGGTTCAAAAATGGAATTTTACAAGTGCAACACTAAGAATTCGAACGGCCAACTTTGGCGTCGAATTCGACCGACCTAACAAGCTCAAACTGAAATGAAATCTAAAGGGGGCAGGAAGAGGGTTATACCAGCTGTGCATCGGAACTGACGGCACGCAAAACGAAGCTACGGTGGAAGAGATACAAGCTGACGAAGTCGGCTCCACGAAACTGTCTAAAAATAGTTCAATTTAAAACGTCAACTTGGTGGCCAGTTTTGAGGTATCAAATGACGAAATTAACGGACGAAAATTGACAGAAGTGAAAATGGATATACCGAGATTGCGACGGAGCAAAGAGATCAACGATCTAACGGTCGGATCTCCCGGAAAACATGCACAAACTTGCTGCGACGGAGCGCCATTTTCGAGTTCAAAACTCGCGCGCGCCGACGGAATCTCATGCCAAACGCACGAATCGTGTGTTTAACACGTCGGGGAAGCGGGCGTTGGCCACGGGGTGGCTCGCCGGAGGTGCGTCGGGCCAAGGGTGGCTCGCCGGCGGTGGCGGCCGGCCGCGGTGGCGCGGCGGAGCGTGCGGCGGCGCGCGCTGCTGCTGCAGTAGCTGCTTCTTGCTGCAGCTGCGCTGCATGCTGCTGCTGCGGGCTGCCTCGCGCGGAGGAGGCCGGCCAGAGGCGGCGACACGGCGTCGGCGGTGGCCTCGACGCGGTGGGGTGCGGAGTGGTAGAGGAGATGGTGGCGGTGGTGGTGTTGCATGGTGGTGGGGATGGAGTTGATGATGGTGATGGTGAGTAGTGATGGTGGTGTTGTTGTGTTAAAGAAAAAAAATGAAGAAGAAGAAGAAGAAGAACATGTAGGAGAAGAAGAAGAAGAAAACTTTGGGGGGGGGTGTGCTGCACCAGTACGGGAGTGAGGGAGGGGGGTTTTGCTTGTGTGATGGGAAAGGAGAGAGAGAGATTATAATATATATATATATATGTGTGTAATATATATTATATAAAGAGTGAGAGAGAGAGAGATATTTAGGAGATATTTAGAGAGAGAGAATGAGAGAGGGGGAAGGATAGGTCGGCTGATGGTGTTGTAAGAGAGAGTGTGGTGAGGATGAGAGAGAGGGAAAGTTATCCATATATATAATATATATATATATATATATATATATATATATATATATATATATATATATATAGAGAGAGAGACAGAGAAATATTTAGAGAGAGAGGAGAGAGAAAAGTGGATATTTCCAAAATAGGAAAAAAAATAGGGAAATTATGTGGGGTAATTGAGCAGTCATGAGAAAATAATATGGAGCTTGGGTTCGGGTTCGGTCGAGCCGGGTCGGGCCAAAATCGGACAGGAGGCAATATTCGAATTAAAATAGGTGTTTATAATCATGGGCAAATAAATAACATATGGGGACTCAAATAAATGGGACACAAGTGGCAGGCGGGTAGTAGGCTTCGTGTGGGCCATGTCCCTATTTGGGGTCGACTAGGTGGGTCGATGTCGGGTCCCGAAATTAAGTTGAAAATTAAATCAGGTTTTATGGTAGATAAATAATTGGCCTAAATTGAACCGAAAGTTGTGCGAAGGAAATGGAGCACAAAATGGAGTGTCTGAGTGGGACACGAAGGTCATGGGTGAAGAGCATCTCGAGTAGATCAGGCATGACAAGTTGGTTTCGAAAGAATGACTAGTCTGGTGCTCCTAAATTAAAAGTCATGGTAACGTGCATATGAAGATCCAGGAAAAGAGTGGGAATTCAATTAATAATTAAAATGGTCTAAATTGACCCGAGCTTGCGCGAAGCAAAAAAGAGTACAAGGGAACAAGTTCGAGTGGGACATGATATATCAAAATGAAGATAATCTCGCCTACTACAAACTTCAAGAAGGAAGTTTCCAGAGACTGGCATCCCGATGCTCTAGAATTTCAAGTCACGATAAAGAGCATTAAATCAAATAATAATATTCTAATTAATTGATTATAAAAAAAAATAAGCCCTAAATTCAGGGGCTTACAATCCTACCCACCTTATAAAAATTTCGTCCTCGAAATTAAAGGTTGGTAGTGGGGTTAAAACATGATAGAAGATTTAGGCAATAATTTAGGCACGATCCAAAAATGACGAGTTTTGCACGATCAAGATAATCGATTTACAATTGTTCAAGCACGATGAGGGATTTGGCACGATAGAATCATGATATGAACAAAATTATATGTGCATGATTTCAGAAATAAGCCAAGTCATTGGGGCACAATTTTAGAGACGATTAGAGGAATCGACGATATAAATGAAGTTCAAGTACGGGATGACCCGTAGGACTTAGGTTGATGGAAATCAACCTGAAAGTCGCACATGCTTGATCGAGATGAAAAGCTAACCATGACCGAAACAAGGTTTGGCATAGTTGAGATAAAATTTCAGACACAAACAAAAATCGAAGTTAATGTCCTATAGGCCCGATCAAAGATTAAGGAGGATGATTGATAAAATCATGAAATACGATCCAAGTTCGAACGCGATTAAAATCGAAAATAGTCTAAGTTCACTTGGCACGAGTTGAGGGTTAAGATTATCAAGATCATGAAAATTAAAGTTGGATAGTCATGATCTAAAACAGGGCTAAGAGAAGCAAATGGAGAGAAAAATTTGAGAATAGCACGATTGAGAGATAGATTGAATAGAAATTAGATTATAGGTTACATAAGCACGATCAAGATCCAAGTTCAGCTATGAAAGACGGTAAAATCATGAATTCGAAATCAAGGTCCTAAAAGCACAATTAGAAAGGAACCCAAGTCACAAGGAATTCGAAGTCATCTAGAGTAGACTCTTTGGCACGATAAACAAGACGACCAAAATTGATTGGTCATGGACAGAAGGGAATTAAAATCTTAACAATATCAAAATTTAAGAAACAATTTAGATATGAAAATTTCAAAATCTTTAGAGTTTTCAAGTGTAGATAACAGATGTAGATACGAGATAGTTGATTGGTGTAATCAAGACATAGCTAAACAAGGCAAAGGAAATGACGGTAAGATGAGAAAACCATCATGCGATGGGAGAGAAAATAATGATAAACAAGAAATAATGGTAGGAATTATCTTGCTCAATTGGTAAAAGAAGTGAATCAACTTAAGATATGACCTGATAACCATACACGTCTATCCAAAATCATGTTGCCTGAATTTACGCCACGTCAGTAAACATAGCTGCAATAAACGATAGAGTCCATAACCAAGGTATACACCCTATAATCATGTCATCTAGATTCCTTACCACGCCAACCGGTATGGCTGCAAGAGAATCTAAATTCAATAACTAGGATAGTATATCCAAAATCAGGCTCCATGTCCCTGTTAGGCTAGCTAATATGACTGCGATAAATTCTAAACTCCATAAGTAAAGTAGACACTTACCGTTCTCATCGTCCTCGTCCAAAATATGTTTATCAGGATATCTTAACTCAATTCTTAAAAGAATTATCCTAAACAAAATCAAAGGTCAACAATGAATATTTAAGATTTAAAATTCAACAACAAGTCAAGGGTAAGTTAATAGAAACAACGGAAACAACTTCCGAGATAGGGTTCAGAGGAAAATCTCAGGAAAGTCCCGAGGGTACTACCTAGGTCAAGATAGAAAATGGTGGAATATAGTCTAAAACAAACCTCGACCATGATACGAGGTTGGTAAATCATATTCACGTCGCAACCTAGAAGATACAAGTCCAACTTATGACTTCCCTCTGGGGTCCACAAACTCATCCCAAGAAGGAATAAAGTTTGATACAGACAGATATTTCAGAAATCAGGACGAATGGAAACGAGTGGGAAAAGATTTGAAAGCCTTCGAAACAAGATTCCCAGGGGTCATCCCTGGAATCTACCAAGAGTTCCTAATACGTGACTGAGTACCAAAATCCTAAAATATTCCATGACTCAACCTTAATCCTAGGGCAGGCTCGCAGTAGTACAGATAAACTCAAGTACTACCACGACTTCGCATTAACTGCAAAGACTGACCTGCATGGGCCACCACTAAAAACGTGTCACGACCCGCACCCGGATATACGGGTACGAATACGTGGGCCACGCCCAGCCTACGCCGCGGTATCGACGGTAGAACGCTGTCAAGTATACTATACTAACTACAACTTCTAAGAATCTATATTTAGAAATGTACTCATGTCACATCACGAAAACTAAGGAAGATAAGACAAGAATTAATAACAATATCACTAGAACAACTAGAATCTAAAATGATCATAAGACAGGAAATAAAGAAGGAACAACAAGACTAACTAAGGATAACTACCAGGCAACTCACATAGAAGAATAGTGAGATCCAACTCAGCTAGCAACATCCTGAAGTCCAATAATGAGGGCACAACTACTCCTAAAATTTGTCAACATATCCGGTCAGGATGGAACGAGTACATATATCTCATAACAGATCTCAAGATAGAATAAAAGCTATAAGACTGTAAATAGAGCATATACAATAAATCATGGAGTATACATGTATGTATCATGGCATGGTAAGCTGTAAAGCTAGAGCTAGAACAAGAAAATAGAACGGGATCATGGCATGTACACGAATCAAGGTAAGCTATATATCCAATGTGTGTGAGTAGTAGTTTCAGCTTGTGATCGGCTTGGATACCTGTCAAGAATCGGCCTGGCAAGTCATAAGTACGGTATATGACTCACACTGTTCGGGAATCAGGATGGATCTGATCACAGGCATACGCTACTACTCCCCCTACCCCAACTGGTAGAATGGATCCAAACAGGACACGTCACTGCACGGGATTCTAATGAGAAGGTCGCGAACCTTCTCTAGAATCAGTGACCACATATCGAGCAAGAGCTACAAGGGTGCTTGCACAATACATCCCAACCTAAGAAGGAGAAACATCTCTCGTTGGGATCCAAGAATACCAATCCGTGAGAACCATGTGTCAGGAATAAGCATATCAACACTAAGTACATGAATCATAACAGTTATCATAAATTGGGAATAAGTTATCAGAGAATGTACTCGCCTGGGGTCCTGCTGTCAATATGAATCAGGGTTCAGAGTAAAGCCACAGACCTAAAGATGAAATAATACAAGAGCTGATCAGGGTCAAATGACATACTAACATCTAGGTCAAACTAAGTCAAACTAAGACAAACAGGGTCAAGGTTGACGTACAGTTGACTTTGGTCAACTGGTCAACTCTGGTCAACTCTAAGTCTAATCTAGGTTAAATAGGTCAATGGTTGACCGACAGTTGACTTTGGTCAAAAGTCAACGTTGGTCAAGTCTGATCAAACCTAGGTCAACTGTTGACTCTACTTCGACGTCTAGTCAAGGTAGTCAACCATGGTCAAGCTAGTCTCTATAAACATCTACAAGGTCAACTTATGAATTTCAGTGATTTAGAAATCATTGAAATCGACGGGTCTCTAAAACAACCAAAAGGAGAAAACATTATAATAATAGGGTGACACAAAAAGGGAAGAAATATACAGATGTTGTCGGATGATGAAACTAATATCACCAACGTGTCCAGAATGGTCAAATCAGCTAGGATAGCCTGTCCAAAAGTCCAATTTGGACACAGGGGCAAAACGGTAATTTCGGGCCAAAATGATGTCCGTCGTTGGACACACTTTGCACCGAAAAATATGTCAAAATAAAAGTGCACAAAACCTAACAAATTATATGTTCACGAATCCAGAATGACGATACGAACCCAACGGTATGTCCAGAATTGGATTCCGTTGACCCGATCTCAAATTGGTCCGTTGACCCGGACATTGGAAACCGATTTGCACGGAAAAGCGTGTCGGAGCCAATGTCCTCAAAACTCAGCAAATTATATGTCAACGAGTCCAGAATGACGATACGAACTCAACGGTATATCCGAAATTGGATTCCGATGAGCCGAACTCAAAATGACACGTTGACCCGGATATTGGTATCCGACTTACACCGAAATGCGTGCCGGAACCAATGTCCACTAAAACCTAGCAAATTATATGTCAACGAGTCCAGAATGACGATACGAACTCAACGGTATATCCAGAATTGGATTCCGATGAGCCGAACTCAAAATGACACGTTGACCCGGATATTGGTATCCGACTTGCACCGAAATGCGTGCCGGAACCAATGTCTACTAAAACCTAGCAAATTATATGTCAACGAGTCCAGAATGACGATACGAACTCAACGGTATATCTAGAATTGGATTCCGATGAGCCGGCGTCAAAAAGTCCCGTTGACTCAGAAAGTGGGACCCGCTTTGCACCGAAATACGTGCCAGGGCCCACGTTCTCCAAATCAAGCAAACTTTTTATGAAGATATGCCAGAACGACGCCACGAGTCTACTGGTGGTGTCAGAAATTGAATCCGGAGTCCCGGGTTCAAAAATAGAATTTTACAAGTGCAACACTAAGAATTCGAACGGTCAACTTTGGCGTCGAATTCGACCGACCTAACAAGCTCAAACTGAAATGAAATCTAAAGGGGGCAGGAAGAGGGTTATACCAGCTGTGCATCGGAACTGACAGCGCACAAAACGAAGCTACGGTGGAAGAGATACAAGCTGACGAAGTCGGCTCCACGAAACTGTCCAAAAATAGTTCAATTTAAAACGTCAACTTGGTGGCCAGTTTTGAGGTATCAAATGACGAAATTAACGGACGAAAATTGACAGGAGTGAAAATGGATATTCCGAGATTGCGACGGAGCAAAGAGATCGCCGATCCAACGGTCGGATATCCCGGAAAACACGTACGAACTTGCTACGACGGAGCACCATTTTCGAGTTCAAAACTCGCGCGCGCCGACGGAATCTCGTGCCAAACGCACGAATCGTTTGTTTAACACGTCGGGGAAGCGGGCGTTGGCCACGGGGTGGCTCGCCGGAGGTGCGCCGGGCCAAGGGTGGCTCGCCGGCGGTGGCGGCCGGCCGCGGTGGCGCGGCGGAGCGTGCGGCGGCGCGCGCTGCTGCTGCAGTAGCTGCTTCTTGCTGCAGCTGCGCTGCATGCTGCTGCTGCGGGCTGCCTCGTGCGGCGGAGGCCGGCCCGAGGCGGCGGCACGGCGCCGGCGGTGGCCTCGGCGCGGTGGGGTGCGGAGTGGTGGAGGAGATGGTGGCGGTGGTGGTGTTGCATGGTGGTGGGGATGGAGTTGATGATGGTGATGGTGAGTAGTGATGGTGGTGTTGTTGTGTTAAAGAAAAAAAATGAAGAAGAAGAAGAAGAACATGAAGGAGGAGAAGAAGAAGAAAACTTTGGAGGGGGGTGTGCTGCACCAGTACGGGAGTGAGGGAGGGGGGTTTTGCTTGTGTGATGGGAAAAGAGAGAGAGAGATTATAATATATATATATATATGTGTGTAATATATATTATATAAAGAGTGTGAGAGAGAGAGATATTTAGGAGATATTTAGAGAGAGAGAATGAGAGAGGGGGAAGGATAGGTCGGCTGATGGTGTTGTGAGAGAGAGTGTGGTGAGGATGAGAGAGAGGGGAAGTTATCCATATATATATAAAAAAAAAATATAGGTATATATATAGAGAGAGACAGAGAAATATTTAGAGAGAGAGGAGAGAGAAAAGTGGATATTTCCAAAATAGAAAAAAAATAGGGAAATTATGTGGGGTAATTGAGCAGTCATGAGAAAATAATATGGAGCTTGGGTTCGGGTTCGGTCGAGCCGGGTCGGGCCAAAATCGGACAGGAGGCAATATTCGAATTAAAATAGGTGTTTATAATCATGGGCAAATAAATAACATATGGGGACTCAAATAAATGGGACACAAGTGGCAGGCGGGTAGTAGGCTTCGTGTGGGCCATGTCCCTATTTGGGGTCGACTAGGTTGGGTCGATGTCGGGTCCCGAAATTAAATTGGAAATTAAATCAGGTTTTATGGTAGATAAATAATTGGCCTAAATTGAACCGAAAGTTGTGCAAAGGAAATGGAGCACAAAATGGAGTGTCTGAGTGGGACACGAAGGTCTTGGGTGAAGAGCGTCTCGAGTAGATCAGGCATGATAAGTTGGTTTCGAGAGAATGACTAGTCTGGTGCTCCTAAATTAAAAGTCATGGTAACGTGCATATGAAGATCCAGGAAAAGAGTGGGAATTCAATTAATAATTAAAATGGTCTAAATTGACCCGAGCTTGCGCGAAGCAAAAAAAAGTACAAGGGAACAAGTTCGAGTGGGACATGATATATCAAAATGAAGATAATCTCGCCTACTACAAACTTCAAGAAGGAAGTTTCCAGAGACTGGCATCCCAATGCTCTAGAATTTCAAGTCACGGTAAAGAGCATTAAATCAAATAATAATCAAATAATAATATTCTAATTAATTGATTATAAAAAAAAAATAAGCCCTAAATTCAGGGGCTTACACCTAGCCCATATAATTTTATCTTAACAAAAATTAAATTAAATCAACAATGAATACCCAAAAATCAAATTGATCAACGAACATCAAGATTCAAAAATGAACAAAAATCCTTCAAATCATATAAATACAAACTCGGATGCCACAGCTAACATCAAGATTCAAAGTTCAACAATCATCCATCAAAATCAATAAATACAAACCCAAATTCAACAATAATCCATCAAAATCAAATTCAACAACAGAAAGTAAAGATAAATCAAATCAAGGGAAAAGAGTTTTTAAATCGAAGTTAAAATAAGATTCTCAAGGGTCGTCCCAAGAATCTCTCAAGGGATCCTAACTGTGATTGAGTACCTTCAAAATATATCCTAATCCTGCTGCAGGCTGTAGTGGTACTCTAGTTCGAATACCACTACACAAACTCGACCTGCATGGGCCACCACTAAAAACGTGTCACGACCCGCACCCTAGAGTAAGGGCACGAGATGTGGATACGTCCAGCCTACGCCGTAGTGTCGGCGGTAGAACGCTGTCTTAGGTCTCATGCATCTAACAGTATAAGGCTAAGTAGTTTATACTCCCCGAATGGGGGTGACATAGCAGAATGTAAACTCAATCACATCTAAGGTAGAGCATAATGGAAGATAGATAAAACATGAAATCCAAAAGAGATACAGCAGATAGAAGTCTAAGTGTCTAAGATACACCAACCCAGAAATACATCTCAAAGCTCAAATACAGTAATCCATAAAATAAAACAACTCAAGACAACTGAAAATAAGCTATAAGAAAACCCTAGCTATCTATACAACCTCTACTGTGTCTCCTCTAGGCTAGCAGGCAACCTCCAGACTATTTGTAAAATTTATCAACAGGTCCAGTCAGTACAGGAGCGAGCATAGTACATCTCAACAAATCATAGCAGGTCAGGATATATAATCATGCTAGAGAGTAAGATACAAGATACTGAAGGAATAACATGATAAAAAAGAGAGACTGTAAATAAATAGCTACAGTATATAAAGAACTACCAGTACTAGTGATTCAGAGCACAAGATGGTTATGTAGACGGCACGATGTTGTACACGAGTAATCTACAGAGGTTGTACACGAGTAATCTACTGGATTGAATACATAACCACTTCTACTCCTCCGCCCCAATTAATACACAAGGATCTAGTTATATTATGTTATTGTACACGAAGGTCATGTGAATACATTATTATACACGATTTCATACGTTTCGTACACGAATATCACAAATACAAGAAGTATACGATGTTCACGATAAAGTACACAAACACGAATACCCGATGTATCCGCTAAGGGGATAACATCGCACAACAAGATCCATATAGTACTAATCCGTGTTTCCAACGTATCAGCATCATGTAAAGTAATCTAAAGCAGGAAGATACTCCTAATGCACGTTATGAAATGATCAGAGAATGTACTCACCTGATAACCTGAACAGCTGATAGGTATAGAGGTCCAAACTGAAGCCACAGAGTCCTATTTAGAGCAACACAGATAAAGATGTATACGAAAGATGATAAATAAAATGTACAATGCATCTGCATGCTGTCTAGGTCAAAATAGACTAAAGTCAACACTTGGTCAACTCTAGTCAACCACACTAGTTAAATTAGGTCAACTAGGTTAAGTCCTAGCCCAATAAGTCTAACAAGTCTCACAAGGCCTAACCAAGCCTAGGTTAGCACTCACACAATTACAAGACAATGTGAACCACAACAATACATAATATAAAATAGATAATATATATATAAATACATACCTTCATACATACATGCATATCCACATTACATACATATTTATTTATATAGGCATATGTTACATCATGCATATTTACATAGTTACATGGATATATACATTCATGCACATTTACATACATACTTTTATACATTATATATGTTAACATTCATTACAATGTATTATATTTTACTTATACCTTTGATTGATTCATTTATTCATATATGACATTCATTCATGCATATTACATACTTACATGCATCTATACATTATATACATTGTACATAACATGTAAAAATAGAAGAGGAAAAAAAGGGGAAAAAACTGAAATGGAAAGGGAAGGGAAGGAAAATGAAAGGAAAAGGAAAAACAGTGGACATATACATGCTTGCATCATATATTCTACATTACCATACATGCTATCATTATATATTGCATTACAATATTTATATATTATGCATTCATATCTATCATTACATATATACCTTGCATTCATATCTAGCATTCATTATATACTTTCATGCATACATTGTATATCATTCTTTCATTCATACATTTATGCATTGCTTACATACATTATATTAATTGTATTCGTACATGCTTGCATTCAACTATATATATACATTAATGTAAAGAGAATATATATCATATATATCTTTTTATTCATCTAACATATCATGCATTACATACTCTATATTCATTTAATACCCATACTACATAGGCTCATAGGTTACACAAAATGCATATATCGTATAGTCACTCTTCTACTTAAAACTAATACTGTACCAATTGGGCCTCTACTAAACTCTAGGATTAAAGTATGTTGTATCCCTTCGTGTTAGCTTTCCGAAACTTCAAATGGATTGCATTTTCGTGTCCGAAAGCTTCCGAAATCGCGAAAATACCGAAACACGTTCGTCTTTCGTACAGCTGACATTCAAATAATTCTATAGAAAGTTACAGAAAGAATTTGGCTTATTAAAATATATATTTAGAAATCTAACTTCGATACGGTTCTTTTAAAAAAAAATGGAAGATAAATCGGAGTTCTAAGCTAAAAGTTATGACATTTCTAAGTTGCTTTGGTTAATAAAACGTGGATGAAAATTATGACGGATTTGACAAAAGAACACATATAGGCCAAGATACTTGGATACAAACATAGGTATCCAAATGAAACTCATTCTAACCATCCTAAATAAGATCAATCCACTCTCTAACCATTATAAAACTGAATTTAAATATCTATTTAAACTATTATCATACATACATACACATGGGGTGTCCTAATTAGGGATCTATCAACTAGGACACAAGACACATATCTAAAATCCTCAAGAGAGCTCCAAATGGCCTCAAATTTAAATCTAAATGGGACACATGCATGAGAATGGATCCTACGGATTCAAAACTAATTTATATGCAAAGAAAATCGATTTAGAGGATGGGTTTTACCTATTGGGAGTGGAATCCCAATGAAATCCTTTAGGACACGGCTCCGATACAAAGATCCCTCAAAGTGGACACTCCTCCTTGCACTCCTCTTTCAATTCTTGTTAGCACCCTTCCCTTGGAGAATGAAAATGATTGAGGTAAGGTTTGGTGAAAGAATGATTTGATTTGGAGATCAAATCAATGGGAAGGCTCTCTAAAATTGGGGAAGAACAAAGGAAAATAAAAGAGGCAAGATTGTAATGAATGAAATAAATCATTCTCTCCTAAAGGTGGCTGCCATAAAGAGTCCATTAGGGCTAATGGGAAATGTCCTAATTGCCCCTCTCTAGTCTCATATGGTTAAGTCTAGACTAGGTTCAAGTTTGGGGTCAAAATGATCTAGTTTTGAGTATCTAACTTAACCATTCTAACATGATAAAAATTAGTTTAATTAACTAACTTAATGTTGGGTCTTGTGAGCCATGCTTAACTTAATATTGGGTCCCATCTAGAGTTCAAGCTACCCGGGTCACAATACAAGTCGAAACGAGACGAAACTCAAACCCGACTAAACAAATCCAATAAAAACAATATTAAAAATTTAAATTTTCCCAAAATATTAAAATATAAAAAATGACCAAAATCATAATACATAAATTTAATTATTATTAAAAATAATCTAAAATTCACCAATTAATCAAAATCCTAAATAATTCAAAAGTCACAAAATGACCAAAATATCCTTAGCCTAAAAAGTTGTAAATAGTCATTCTAATCACATGGTTAGGTCCCCATGGTTAGTCTCTAAGCTTAGCAAAACTAGGAATTAACTAGTTAACCATCAAAATCATAATTCAATATTTTAAATAGTTTTAAATTGATTAAAAAAATTACCAAAAATTACAACATGAGTTAAATCTTATTATCGATTAATCAAAATTATAAAAGTTCAAAATTATCCTTATTTTAGAAAAGTGGGTGTTACAGATTAACACTCACAAGGAACAAGACATACACAAGGAGGTATGATCACATATCTACACTAATACTCTCTGCCTCCGACTGGAATAGTGGATCTAACTATGGTATGTTACGACACAGGATTCTTTGAGAAGGTCGCAAGCCTTCACAAGAATCAGTATCCATACATGCAAAAGAACAATAACAAGACTTGCACAAGGGATACCAAGATATATAAAGAATAGCATCTCATGACGGGATCCGAATATACCAATCCGTGTGACCAATGTGTCAAAAAGTCAATGATATCTACACTAAATACAATAAACATATAATATATCATAAATAGAAATTATCAAATAATGTACTCACCTGAAATCCGGTGTGAAGTATCAACAGTATCCATAGCATTGCCTCGAAGACCTAAATATAGAATATCAATGTCAATTGGTGTTTTGGAATTATAAACATGCTATACTAGCTTGATACTAGGTCTCTAAATCATTTTTAAGTCAAACTAGGTCGAGTAGGTCAATACCTTGCTAAACTAGGTCAAACTAGGTCATACTTAGGTTTTTAGATCCATAAATTGTCACATCAAGGTATTCTAGTCATTACTAGGCCACACTAGCTAATACCCTATGTGACTGCCTATAATATACATACATAATCTCTATAATGCAGTACCTTAGCCATTATCCCATTAACTATACATATTACCTACGTACCCCCTTACCTACATATCCCATATTACCTTAACATTACCTGTCCTAATATCACATAGGTATTACCCATGCCTATGTGTCACCTTAACATATTACCAATATTACCTAAGCCAATTACCTATACACATACATAGGAATACCCATATACCTATTGTCTGGACATTACCTACATATATCCTATATACAGGTGGACTCACACTCACATACACACACAAACCTACTAAACTGCTGCTAGTAAACCCTAACCTACCGTTCACAAAATAAGGATGCATACACATATAATTGGCTTTTCTTACTCAAACTGCACATGCTATAGTTGTTCTAAATCCCCCCTTTTCTATAACTGAGCACCTATGCACCCTCTACGTGCTGCTTTCACCAACTACCCATGTTTCCTATATAGATATTGCTATAGCTGCTACTAACCGAGATCCTAATATCTAACCATAGTAGTGCACAGAGTGCACTGCTTCTACATTGCTCCCTGCATATAGCTATCTGCACCCCCAACCTGTTGTTGCTCCCTGTTCTTATCCAATTGCTGCCTTACAAACTGCTGTTACAATAATAACAGTTGCTACCACAGGCAGTACAAAACTGTTGTTGTGTAGTACACAACTGTTGTCTAATTCCCCCCTCCCCCCTTATCTATCTATCTTAGCAGTACAAAACTACTGTTGTGTAGTACACAACTGATGTCCAATTCCCCCCATCTTGTTGTCTATCTATCTATCTATCTATCTATCTATCTATCTATCTATCTATCTATCTACCTACCTACCTACCTACCTACCTATCTATCTATCTATCTATCTATCTAACTAATTAGCTACACACTCACACATATATATACACACCTACCTAACCAAAGGGCTACACTCATCTATGTACACAAGTAAAGTAATACACATACGTATCTATGCCTGCACACACACACACACACACACACACACTGAATCATCTATGCATAGGCACACACACATAACTAATGAATGCACACACTCTCAAGAATGCCAAAATCCAAACACTTGGTCTGC
Organism: Iris pallida; assembly: GCA_029216955.1. NCBI lineage: Eukaryota > Viridiplantae > Streptophyta > Magnoliopsida > Asparagales > Iridaceae > Iris > Iris pallida. The sequence continues at coordinate 22,495,064 of JANAVB010009400.1, forward strand.
ATCACCCTCGTATCGTACTAGCCTACGATACTCTTATGATACGTCTAAGATAGCTATACAAAACCTTGTCTGAATCTTTCTAAATCACATGAGCATGCCCAAAACATAAATTAGAGCATAACTAGAACAATATATAGCTAGTGCAATGTGTCATGAATAATTGGACAAGTGTGCCACAAGTGTCGGAGGGAAAAGTACCCCTAAAATGACTCTGTGTCCTGCGTATCATAATACGGCCTACTCGTATCCAATTGTTGTAAACTTTGAGGTTTTTTAAATTATTTTTATTATTTGTTTGGCTTAAATAGTGATTTTTAGTTTTTTTATATATTTTAAAAATAAATATTTATTAATATATATAGCCTTAGTCATGGTTAAGTTTTGGGATGCACGTTGACTATGAGTTATGACATGGCTAGTGTAGTCGCGTGCCATGACTAGCATGTTAGCCATGGTAGGGATGGCCTAGCCATATTTATCTCCCTTGTGATAATAAGTCAAGTTCTGGCTTAAACCATATTTTTGGCTTAATTAATTAATTAATTAATTATAAAAGTTTTTAATTTTTTAGGAGATCCGATTGCACCATACTAGCTCAAACTTGACCCAAACTAAACACAAACCCATGTAGACGTGTAGTGCATCCAAATACCTCTCTCTCTCTCTATATATATATATATATATATATATATATATATATATATATATATATATATATATATATATATATAATATGTTTCTATTTGTAGAAAATATCTATGTATGTAGTCTTAGTTGGCATTGATCTAATTTGATCCAAAGTCAAACCAAATCTCAATTAGGCTTTGAATGCATCCAAGATACACCCATATATACATTAATTTTATATGTATTCAGCTTTTTAGATTGATATTTATATAAATATAGTGGGTTCTATATATAGAACTACCTACATAAATCCTTAACCTTAGCTAACCACCTTTCGCATCTAACTAAGCAACCAACACCCTACAATACACAAATCCGACCCATGTGGAAAACATCATGCTTGGCCGACCACAGCAAAACAACTCACTCTTGGCCAACCACCTATAGACCCTATAAACCCATGTTCCAAGCCCATAAACCCACCTTCCCAAGCCTATAGGCCCATATATGCCTATATATCTGTGTGTGTGTGTGTGTGTGTGTGTGTGTGTGTAATAACTTCATAAAACCCTAACCCTAACACCAATAACTATCATTTATCACCCAAGAGTAGCCACATCCCTATTAGTTCATCTCTTTCATCATCATTTCCCTCCACAATACCTTCCAAGCATCTCCTCCTACTCAAAATCTCTCATTTAACTCATCTTTCCACCAAAACTCCATTAAACCTCCAAAAAGCTCCACTTTTTTCGTCCAACCTTCAAGAGCCATTTCCAACACATTCATACCCATTAAGAAGAAGTTAGCAAGCAAGCAAAGTAAGAAAGTTGGGATCTTGGACAAGGATGAGCACCCACAACCCTTCTAGCAAAGTGTTTTGGTAAAGTTTTCACCTTTTCCAATCTCAAATCTCATGCTATTAATTCTGTAGAAAATCTAATTTTAATATCATATAATTATATTTTGATCTATTTTATCCTATATTTTTTATCTGTAGAAGTTGTATGTTGGATTATTGAGAAATTGGGTTACGGTAGAGCTAATTTTGAGCACCTTTGTGAAGGAACTTTAGCAAATTGTTAGAATTTTTAAAAATGGAATCTAATGTAGGTTTATTACTTTAAAATATAATTTTTAATAATTTTCTTGATTTTATCATCTAAGATCTGATCGTAAAAAATAGGGGTCAAAATACTAGCTTTTCGGGTAAGTTGCTGACATAGAATAGCCAAAATTTGATGGTTAATTGGGACATCGAATCCAAGTTTTTTTTCTGTGAAATAATAAGTATTAATTATATTTTAAAATATTATTTCAAATATTTAAGTCATATTAGAAGTTTGGTGATGTTCATGGCAAGTTTCGGATAGACTAGCTGACATAGAAGTCAACTAGCCATGAATTTTTCTTAAAATTCTAAATCTAGAATACATAGGTTAATTCCATATAAATTATATTTAAATTATTATTTTTAGATTTATATGATTTATATGCATGTCCTTGAAGTAGGGACTTAACCGTTAATTTTGGAAGTTGGAAACAGTAAAACTAGGTCCCGATATCTCATAGAAATATGTGTGTTCTTGCGTATGAATTTAATGGTTCCATGAGATATTTGGACATGGTTATTTATGGTTAGTAATAATAGTTTAGATAATTTAGTCATATTATAAGTATCTTGGTTAAAAACTTAAAGTAGTTAATTAAATATTTATAGGAATATTTGTAAAGATAAATATTTATAAATGATCTTTAATTTGTACATATGCCTTATATATCTATAAGGTTATATTTACATACATGATTATTTTTATATCTGAATTTTAGTCTAAAATCTAGTAAGTTAAAATATCTACTTTAGGTGGATATAAGTACTATCAAAGATATTAATTTTTCAAATAAAACTGTTTTCAAAAATAAACCTTTAATAACTTTCTAAATATTATCTACGAACTTATGTTATATCTATATTATTATTTAGAAGTGTTATCAGTGTAGTTATAATAAACAAAATGAGTTTCTTAATATATATTGATTGCACGGAGGAAACTATTTTTCATAAATAAACCCTAATAAGGACTTGATTAGAGGCATATGTGGTATGTGATTTTTGGTTGTCTGTCTTGGGCTCTGGTAGATTCTTTGAGGACTTTAGCAATTATAGTTCATGCCGAGGTTTAGATACGACTTTTGGTAATCGTAGAATTAGCACAGAGTGGACAAACTTCAGGCAACTATACCTTGCCGAATTGTATAGTTTATTTCATGTATTTTCTATAGTATTATTCTTTTCAGTCATATTTGACTACATGTTGCTTATGTTCATGTCATTATTACTTTTCTTGTTTTACGTGCATGTATCTTACTTGTTCTTCATGTGTCACTCTTTATTTCTTATGAGTGTCGAGGCGATGTTTGCTAGTCCTTAGTCTCCGTTCCATTGAGTTGACTTGACCTGTAGCCAAGATCGATTAATGGACATTGACCTATGTTGTCTCTAGGATCAGGAGCGTCCTATGTAAGCCCCCTGTTTTTTAAAATTAGATGTTATAATCAATCGTATGCTATTGTTACTAATTTATAATTTCTAAATTACCTTACATAAAATTTTACTTACACTTATACCTATAGTTATAGTTTGTTAAAGTAATTCTAATAAGTATTAGTTTATTAACAAAAAATAATTAAGTTAGGAGATGTGGTGGAATGCATGTTTATTTAGGAAATTTTAGCATTTATTGATGATTTTGTTGAGAATAGAATTTATACATTATTTATTTTAGAAATGGCTTTAGTATATAAATAACGACAACCAACTTAATGTGATTAACATTTTTTTATATAGTTACCCCAGTCCCAGATCTTCCTGGCCCAACTGAAACACCGCCACTCGCTCGGAACCAAGCTAACGGATCCGTTCCCTGCGACCCGCTCGACCGACCTTTAAAATATTTCACTATTTCTCTTCTTCGTGTACGCGCATGTACAGTCCGCCTGCAGGTGCAGGCACGCCATGCACAGAGCATGCTAGGCCAACTAGCGCTAGCTTAAGACCGATCCACTCCATTCCTCCATTCAAAACCCTAGTCTCCCACTTTATATCCCACACTTGTTCTTCTCCTTCCCCTATCTAAACCTAGCCGCCTCCTCTAATTCCTTCCCAGCTTCTTCCCTCTGCTGTAGTAGGCGAGCGACGAGGATGCATTGCCAATTCTATGTAGGCCAGACTTCGAGGCATCGTTCATCCGCGTCGTGACGGACAGGCTTTGGAGCCAGGAGTAGCTCCTCCACATTGGCTTCACCGGTAGTCACCGCAGTACGGCAACCAGAATGTGTCAAAGGACCCCCTTCCCCTCCCCGACTAGTAGCTCAATCACTGTGAGTCTCACGAAGCTGAAGCTGAAACTCTCTACTTACCGCCATTGGTTCACTGTTGCTACCCTTTTCTTTTCATTTTGTATATATATACAAGTTTGTCTTGAGTGTGTGGATCAAAAGTCCATTAGGATGGAGAAGGAGAAGTATGGGTTTAAACGTATGTTGTGTTCCCATACACATCCATGGCAGTGGCTTTTGAGGACGGATGTTCTTCGGTTGTACAGGGACTATAGGGAATATGAAGAACTACTAA